>JAVCKU010000071.1:11558960-11570729 GCA_032273985.1 Hypsolebias coamazonicus
GAGGATGCAGAGGACAGAGTGAGGTGGAGGAGGATGACTCACTGTGGCGACCCCTGAAAAGGGAAAAGCCGAAAGAAAAAGAAGAAGAAGAAGAAGACAAGAAAATCTGCAAATGATAAAGAATCCACAAGCTTAATGGTCGCTGATTATTTTGCAAATGAATATTTACCTTCCCCAGTGACTCATTAGTGGTTTAACCAGCTCAAGACCATTAGACCCAAGTGTGTCTTATTTTTCAGGTAAACAGGTAAACAGAAATAATGTTCCACACGTCAAGGACTGAGCAGAGCTGTGGTCATTAGCATTTGTTGAATGTGTCTTTAAAGGGAGCACATACCCTACCATAGTCTTCAGATACTGGTTTATTAATAATTATATCAGGCGAAAGTTGATGGCTACATGAAAAATAAGTGCTTAATTTCAAAGTCAAAGTTTCTTTATTTGTCATACGCACCTCATGTGGTACAAGTGGTGGAACGAAATTGTGTACACAGGGTCCCAGTTACATCCAACAAGGTATTAAAATGTAAAGAAAAACAGTAAAAGGTTCTAAGATATGAACTAAGAAAAACATTAAAGTAAAAATAAGCTAAGCACTAGCAGTACAAAAACAATACACCAAACAGCAGCACAATGTCTGTCATTCCATGCCTGTCTTAAACCTTTTCTCCAATCATAAATACACCTGTTTGTCCGTCTATGTTCCAACTTTCTTATTGTCATGATGTGCTTACAGAAAAAACAAGATCATGGACTCATGTGGCTGAAATGAGTGTCCTATAGAAAGGTCTGGCTCAGCCTCAGAAATATGATGACCTCCTCATCAAAAGGAGTCATCCGAGGTGGTTCTGTCTTCTGGTCATTATGCCTTCTAGGCATGGATTCTAGAATTGCACCACTCAAGGTGGCTGCATGATGGAGTAGCTCTGTTACTTTCATTCTGAGATATTGCTTTTGAAAACTTTAATTCCTCTTTTTCTGTATGTAAATAACTTTTTTAATGATTATTTCCTCCGTTATCGGATGCTGTGCAGCTGGAAAGGTTTTTTACTGAAAACATTTGACATTTGGACATTTCTTATGATGCATAACCATATCAACACGTTGTGTTTTTACAAACGGAAGCAGCTGATTAATATCTCAAAAGGTCAAATAATACTTTAGCTACAGCCCTAAATCCCAAATGAGTTGTAAAGGAGGCTCCGTGGATGCATTCCCATCCACCTAGTGGTGGTGCTCAAGTACCTGACCACCAAGATTCTGGAACTGGTGGAAAACACGACTTGTGACAACAAGAAGACCAGAATCATCCCCCAAAACCTGCAGCTGGCTGTCTGCAATGATGATGAGCTCAACAAGCTGCTGAGAACAGTGGGCAGTGCTGGTGAGTCTGGTGCAGCTGTCGATGACTTTGGTGACGGTATTTGCAGAGGAATCGCCAAAATGTCTTGAAACTCAATTTCCTAATGTGAGCACCACAGCCATCTGCATCTATAACAACTCTTTAATGAAACCAGGATGATGAGTTACAATGTTTAATTTCCCTTTGGGGTTAATAAAGTTTTCTTTTTTTTTCTAATTGAATTGAACTGAACTGAACTGAACTGAATCTGAATTGAATTGAAGGTTTTCAGAGCTTGTCTTATTGTGAGGAGATCCCAAAGTGGACCAAGAATACACAGGAGGGATAATTTATCTACTCTAGACTAGGAACATGTTGGGATCTGTAAGGAGAAGTTGGAAAGTGTCACTGGGGAAAAGGATATCTAGGCATCCCTTATGGATCTGTTTCCTCCATGATCAAGTCGAGGATTAGCAGAAGAAGACGGCTGGACGACTGCTTATTCCTCTACTTGGTCTGATAGTTAGTTCAAAACTTTTGTCTAGCCAAGACCCATAGCATCCAAATCAGAATCTATGGTTCTGCACTGGAAAAAGGTGGAATGTCCCTCGGGGTCAGAGGTGAGTCTCAGTGTCTGAGATAGATCAGCAGATTGAAGTTGATTTTTTTTTTTTTTTTTTTTTTTTTGCAGTGGGGATATTATTCTAGCCCAGAGCTATTCAACTGGTGGCACAGGAGCCAAATCAGGCCTACGGATGAACTCAGTTCGGCCCAAAAATGGGTTCATTTAAAATAAAACTATATTTTAAACCATAAAACAAGCTTACTTAATGACAATAAATGCTGGATGTCTGGCCCCTGAGCTCTTGGCTTTCAGTAACTGTGCCCCCCCCGAGTAATTTAGTTGAATAGTCCTGCTGTAATCTGTTGTGGTAAAGCTAAAAGTAAAACTAGTCCATGTACAAGTCAACCTTCTCCAGGGGGTCAAAGTGGATGTATGAGATCTCAGATACAAGCAACTGGAACGTGGGCTGGCCTGGCTCAGCCTTGGAGTGAAGGTGAAGAGATCCAACATCCAGGGAAGAGCTCAGCTGCCGCTCCTCCACATTTAAAACGAGTCAGTTGATGCTCTCTGGAGTTTGTCATGATTTACGGACATCTGCTGAGTATTTTACTTTTTTTGTAGTTGGTGGGGCTTCAATAAATCACAAAAAATACATCAAGTTGAGTTTTCCTGTATCTAATCACGATCTGAGGCTGTAATCCATAAAGGATTCACAACAAATAAGTGGATGAATGTATAAAAGTGTGATCTCTTTTACAGTTTTCTGGAACTTGCTCAACACGCATGCTCTCCTGCACGGCCTGAGGAGATTCATCTTGACAAGAAACAGAACCTATCGTGGCCGGGGACACTCTGTTCCCTCCTCTACTCTAGCGTTCTTACTGATACACACATGAAATCTGGATCAGGATCCATGGAGGCTTTATTGCTGCAAGCTCGGACCGATCCAGCTGTTGGCGGTTGTACAGGACTGGTTACGTAAGCTTGCCGCTCTCCCACCATGCAGCTGAGTATTTTTCTTCGTACCATGCTGTGCTTCAAGCTTCTTCTTTTTTTTTTTAATTTTTATTTTTTTTTTATCAGCAATAGAGATAACACCTGCAGAAGCACTCCATTTCTCCAGAACGTTTCACAGCTGATTGAAAAACAGCAGGATCCAGCTTGTACAACGTCTGACATCCTTTTTGTAACTTTGTTACTATGTTTTTTTTAGTTTTTTTTATTTGTGCCCTTTGTACTTTTGTTACCCTCATGGACATTCTCTTCTTTTTCTTTGTGTTCTTTTACGCCCATGCTCACTCCCACATCTCTTCTATCCCTACAGACCAGTCCCACTTGTGAATATCCACATTCATTTTTCCTATCGAATAGAACAACAACGTCTCATTCATCAGACACTGGCCAGTAAAATGACCTTTACATTCCTCTCCTTCCCAACCCCTCCAGTCCACTTTATTCAAATATCTTCTTTGTTCATTTTCCACCTCCACAGTTCATAACACAGTCAGCCATTTTCTTTATTTTCAAGTATCAACCTGCCGTAGTGTAGGATCTTTAGGCCAGTCTCTCACTCAGATGTTGGTGACTGGTTGGTGATGGTATTTGCAGAGGAAACGCCAAATTGTCTTGAAACTCAATTTCCTAACGTGAGTCACAAAGGCTTGCAGTCTTGCTGCTTGAATTTTGAACATGTTCAGAAAATTAGTGCAAAAAGTTTCCTCTCCACATAGTTGCAGAGCTGTCTCAGGTATCTCAAACCCTTATTAATTTAGTTTCTGTAATTCTAAGAGTGTTTTGACACCTGTATAAGAGCTCTCCTATGACTGGAAAAAAAAAAAGTCCCAGAAGGCCCAAATCTTAAAACCATACTTGTAATAAATAATTTATTTTAAAACTGGTCCACATCATCCCATCTTCCTTTCAAAAGTGTACTCCAGTAGATTAAATCATCTAGGGATCTTTCACTGAACCATAGGTTGCAGCAATTACGTATATGTGAAGGGGATGTGTCTCCCTTGTATTAACATTTGAACCCCTCTCCCCCAATTTACCATGAAATGTTAGCTCACCCAGTGCTGTTTCTATTTCTTCGTGAACAAATCCATTCCACTTCATTAATAGGAGAATACTCAAACCACTAAAAGTCTACTCCGGGTTTTCCTGGTTACCCTCACCACATCGCATGCAGTGTTTCCCCTGGATCACTTGTCTTGGCAGGGAGCTCATCTCTGAGACGTTTTTGTAGACGGGGGAGGAGGGGGAGACACCTCTGTGTTGCATGCTAGCTTAGTGTTACATTAGTGCTGGCAGTTGATGACCAGGGTGGGGGATAGGATGTGTGAGAGAAACGCAACACTACGTATGTAGCATCTTAGATAGCATGTCTGTATTGTGCACTGCTAGCTTAATGCTATGTTCGTGCCGGCAGTTGTCAACAGGGTGGAGGTGGGGGTGGAAGTTGATCTATTCACACAAGGAGGGCTGTTGGTCAGGCTACTTTTTGTTGTGCCATGCTCTAACAAAATACTTACTGAATCAAGTGTTTACTTAGATAAATGTAAATGTTTAACAACCATTTAAAAATACACCAGAATGTAGGAAACGGTGTCTACTTTATTCAAAATTTTCTGTGAGAGGACCCCCACCACCACTGTGTTCCCCCCACATTATAAACACTTCTGAAGCCAATACATTGAACAGTTCGTCAAAATGACTGCACAGACCAGTCTATAGTTACTCACAGACATGATAACAACGTAAGACATATTAAACAATGCAAGCATCGTAGAACAAGAAGAGGCATGGAGCAGAAATCAGCAGCTTTACCAGGAAGTATATTTGTGTTGGATGTCTCCTTTGTATCTTTCTCAAAACCTAACAACATCTTTGTAGGTAACAGATACAAAGCTGTTGTACACCAACCTCAATCTTCCCTTAGTCATAAATTTGTTTAAAACTATGACCGGGTCATCACACGGACCATATCATGACTTCTTCACATTAATTGAGTCATGACACCAGCTCACATTTTCACATGCCCACCATTTTGGCTCTGTTACTACTTGGAGGCACAAAGGCACATCAAGGATGGATCTTCCTTACCACCTCGGTTCATTCAGAAATTGCACAGAGGTGGTCAGAAGGCATTGAAGTCCTGGCTTTAGGCGTCTTGTGTAAAAGCCCATAAACACGCCGTGGTGAGAAACAAAATAATGTGCACAGTCTAAAATACAGTTTAGCAAAAATGTGCACAAAAATGAGACAAGTTTCAAAAACTGGCTGCACAAAAAGCTTCGGCTTGTGGCTCAAACGCTCCGAACTCAGTAAGACTACAAAAGATAATTTTCCCATTTTCCTCCAACTAGTCTCCAAGCGGCACAGCCTGGGGGAGATTCTGGCTTCAAAATTTCACGCTCCTTCGCACATGCAGGGACGCTACTCCTTATTCTCCCTGACGGAGTCTTTTATTCTTCAAAGTGAGCTCACACTAACGGCTGCATTTGTCCACTGAAGTCACACACATCTCTGCCCTCAGTGACTGATTGCCCAATAGTCTCAAAGAAACAACAACAAAAAAAACACTGGTTGTGCCACCGTTCACAGCAGGAAAAGGGAACCACCACCCCTCACCCCACGAAGAGGCATCACAGGAATAACCAAAGCACCACTAACCCCAACAATCACCTTCTTTCAACAAAGAATTTAAAAGCTTCCATTTTTAGTGTTTAATTGCAGAAACTATTACTGTGATCTCCAAGACCGTGGCTCTAACTACCCAGTGTGACCTCCCCCCCGTGACCTCAGCCCCCCAGCAAGCTTTGAAACATGAGAACACAGCCCTGAACTCTGACCTGCAGGTCCACTCCTCCCGCAGCAAGGGGAGCCCTCTTCTACTCCCCCTTCGGACAGGATGTGACCTCAAAGAGGAGCTCTGTAGGGGGGCCTTGACCCCAGACACAGTCCAGACTACCTGTCTGGACTGATCCGAGACTGAAGGCAGAACCTGAAAAAGAATGAAGGTTGTTCAAACATTTGTTAAAAGGAAACTCTCAGTAATGTTAAAGGCAACTGTTCTTGTAGGGTCTGAATGTGTTCAAAGCACAACATTGTTTTTAGGGTTTATTGGAACAACAACAACAAAAACAGCCTTGTCACCTGTTCAGATGAGAAGAGAGCACATCCCTGCATCTGGTTTCACTTGTTTTAGTCATTCCAGGTCTGTAAATGAGAACTGATTCTAGAACATTTCACCTGGTTAAAAAAAAAAAGAGTCAAATAAAAATAACTAGAGAAATTGCATTTCCTGCGAAAATGCAATGAGAGTGCAGATAAAACAGCTGAAATTAGCTAAAAAAAACATGCTTGAAGCAGCTTATAGCTGAAATGAAAGAACAAGCCTAAATTAACAGAAGAAATCAGAAAGAACACATATTTGCTGAAATAAAAAAAAAAGGTTTAAATGAGCAGAAGTTAGCAAAGAAATTAGGAAGTCAGTTTAAAAAAAGGCTGAAATTAGCAACAACAACAAAAACAAACTGCTGAAAAGAAGCTGAAAAAGCAGAAAGAAGTCTAACCTGTGAGAAGGGAGTGGTGTTTAAGGACGATGAAAGTCAGGTGACAATTAATATTTCATGAAACAGTGGACACATTTTTATAAAACTCCTCGCAAGCCTTTGTGTCAGCTGGGTAATGTTGACAGAAAAGGGGATTTAAGATGACCGTCACAGCTAATCCACTGCAGCAAACAACGATAAATGGCTACACAGCTCAAGGTGTGGTAGTTACTGAGAGTCATCCTCACCCCATGCTCTGAGAGCTCATGTTAGAGCTTTGTTTAAATCAAGCGATCTATGTTTTCCCATAAGGAAGACCAGTTTTAGAGCTGATAAATTCAGATCATGTCAATGAGTCACTGAAGTGATCCGGTTCACTTGAGTCTGCTTCGCTCAAAAAAGACAAAAACAGAGAAAGAAAGAAAATGGAGATGGTGGATGTTCATTATTCAGAGATACTTGTTTTACAATTTCACTCATAAATAAACAAATGTACAGCTGATGGGACAAAACAAAAGAATAAAATGTGCAAATCAAATAAAAGTTCATAACAATATTGACTTATGCTAAACGTACATGAAGTGTGTAGAAAAGTTTTAGTACCATTCATCTTCTGCCAGAGTCTTAACTGGAGTTAGTAGGAGATATCATATCTCTCCAGTTTTAGCTTCTCTCCATTGGCTCCCTGTCAAATCCAGAAATCAAAATCTTACTTCTAACCAACAAAGCTCTCAACAACCTAGCTCCATTTTATATTACAGATCTTATTGTTCCATATTTTCCTATCAGAGCACTTCGCTGTCAGACTGCAGGACTTATAAGATCCAGGTTAACTGGGACCTAGGATTGGTGAGTCCTCAGATCATTAACCCATTAGTAACCGACCAGCTGTAGCCAGTTTCACTGTCACGGTTTCTGTTTACCTGTTTATTCAGATCATCTCTCCACCATCATCCACAGAAACAGACTTTCAAAGTGGTTAAACATTTATATTTTTGTGTGTGATGTGTTAAAAGCAGAAAGCCTGTACATTTCAAGATACTGAACAACTTATCCATGCTGCTGATCTCATGCTGTTGACTATGTCATGCTATTGTATTCATTCATGGCCATCTGCTCACTAGACTCATGTTCAGGCTGCTGTTTAACACACCATATTGTTTTACATTATTAGTGTTTAGCGTGCATCTTAGATTTTTTAGCGTATTGTTTAGCGTATATCTTAGTCACTAAGATATACGCTAAACAATACGCTAAAAGATCTAAAATATATAAGATATACACTAAGACTTAGTGTATATCTTATATATCTTAGATCTTATACTGTTTCGTTTTATACTTTATATTTTTGCTATTTTTTGATGTAACCGTGACCTTGAGTACACAATTTTGTTCCATCTCATGTAACATGTGATGTGAATGACAATAAAGAACCTTAAACCTTGAACCTTGTACAAGCAGTTTCCAAGTGCAGGCCATAAAAACACTGATTCCACTGAAATGACAACATATAATATAAAGTGCAGTTTGTGGTTCAGGTGAGGGACACAGTATTCTACATGTGTTTACCAACGTCAAACTGGTTTTAATTTGAGTATTCACAGTGTAACATCTCGTCCAGTCATTCTTCTTGCGCAAGGGAACTTTTGTCCTCTTTTAGAACAGAAAGCCTTTTCTTCCTTTTCACTGTCCTCCTCTTCCGCCCAGTTTTCACCTTCTCCCATCCTCAGCATTACGACCCCATTCATCCACTTTGTTCTGTAAAGTTTATAAGAGCAAATGTTCTTTGTGAATCCACATCATCCATTTGCTTTTGTTCCTCTGTTTAGCTAAAGCTTTTCTCCGAGTGCGCCGCTGAAAGCTGGTCAAACCGCACCGGTCGAGCCGAGCTACTTCTCGAGAATGGCTTTGATGCCTTCTTTACCCCCCCCCCCCCACACACACACACACACACACACCCACCACCACCTTTGTTTTGTCCGATTCCCTTTTCATTTTAAAACCTCTGATTCTTTTCTTTGTTGGTCTGCAGATTGTCAGCCAACAATACATGAGGAGGAGCTCAGCTGTTGAAAGCAGGGAGGGCGTTTGGACATGTCTGAAACGAGGTCATGACGTCTGGTGTGTGTCAACGCTAAAGCTGCTTTGGCCTCAAGAAGATTGAGAACAAAAACCTGCAGCAGGAAACAACTCCTTTCTAAAATAAAAAAAATAAAAACTGCATTTAATGCAAACAATACAGACTTCTCAAAAATGTTTTAAGTAGGAGGCTAATGGCTCAGAGTAGGAGGCTGGAGTCATATCTCAACATAAACATTGCACATAGATGTTCTGTGTGGCGTAAATGTTCACGAGCGCAGAACGTTTAAACACTGATCACTGATGAAGACATTTATTTCCCCATACAAAAAGTCCGTAAGACTCTGTACATCCACAGTCATGAAAAATCTGTATAATTCATGGAAAATTTGTAAAACTTGACATGTATGAAATGAGGTGAATGCTGCATTCAGCGATTGCAACAACGGGAAGGATTTTTTTTTAAACTTGTTTTTGTCAGTAGGCTGCTTGGGACATGTGAGTAGGTGGTGAAATTGCCACCTGCCACCTGTTATTGAGAAGGCAGCACTATATTCAAAACCTTTACATTGCTGTTTACATACATTTCCACATTTATTAAAAGGCAGAAATTGCAGCAGCAGCAAGTTGTAGCACTTCTGCTGCAAACGGAAGCCCTTCTGGCTGGAATATCAATATTTCTGCTAGAATAATTGTCCTAACCATTATCTACAACAGGTAAGACATTGCTTATATTTCTGCAGAACTCCACTTTAAAAAAATCTGAATTATCCCTTTAGGCAGTACTTAACTTGTAAACCAAACAGTGCTGGAATGCAAATACTGTAGTGTGGACGGGGGGTATCATGGGTTCCTCCCCAGAAAATTTTGAATAAAGTATATGCCATTTCATGCATTCTGGTGTATTTTAATGCATTGTTAAACATCTATGTTTACCTACATTTGTAAACACTTGATTCAATAACTATTTTAGAGAGCATGGTGCAAGAAGTAGCCTCTCTCCTTGTGTGACTAGAGCACGGTCCACATCTCTCACACATCCTAACCTGGGATTTTTAAAGGTAGAGGTGGGAATGCTTACTTGAAGGGGCAGCTCTTATGTGATATTAGGAAGCTCTAAGTGACTGTTGTGTTTAAAATGAGTGTTTATGTAATTATTTTCAAATTACTTATTCAATATAGGTTTTATTCATTCCAGGCAGTCATTTTTTTTAATGAAGCCTTTGTTATTTTTATTCATTCATTTATTTTTTGTTTGTGTTTGTAACACAAACACACACACACACACAAACAATATCTACAAAGAAATAGAATAAAATCCCCTCCCACCCCATCCATCCCACACCGAATCAGTCACACATACATAAATAGTCTAATCAGGCATTGACAAGTTTTCAACAAATGTCAGAAAAGGCTGCCAGGTGTTCCAGAATCTTCCCGCAGATCCCTTCAGGGCATATCTGATTTTTTCCAGATGGATATGGTACATGACTTCTCTTATCCAATCCAAAAGTCCTTCCAATTGCACAAAATGAGCCTCCTGTCCAAAAGAGGACCAAAATCAATCACACCCTTTTCGTACTTGCTAAGGACGTATCCACAGGGACCACTCTGAACAGTGGGATGAATGGTGATGGGGGCATTTTTTCCACATACCACAGAGAAGGTGTCCAAAATAAATTGCCAAAAGGTCTGCAGTTTGTTTTCAACAACTGCATACAGGGTCCAGGTCGGCTTTGATTTTGGACAGCTTTTCTTGGGACCAGTGCAGCCAATGCACTACCTTGAATTGAATTACAGCATGTCAGACAGACTGAGGATGAGTAAATGTTCTTAACGATCTTTCGTCAGATTGAGTCTGATATGGATTCTTCCAAGTCCATTTCCCTTTTCAGTCCAAGAGAGTCCAAACTGGTCTCATGGTATGAACCGAGCAGTGTATAGATCTTGCTGAGGGCCCCTTTAGTATCAGACCTGCACTCCAAAATTTTAACCACAAAATGTTTAGAGGGTACAAGGGAAATAATCAGAGTTAGACACCACAAAATGTCTCAGCTGCAAATATCTGAAATACTGTGACTTGTAGATAATAAGCGTCTGTACCAGCTGCTCAAAAGAGGCAAATCCACCATCAACATAGAGATCGCACAGTGAATGCACCCCTCCCAAGACCCAGGTGTCAAAAGCTGTATCGGCTACTGAGGGAGTAAACATGTGATTATTTGACGAAGGTGCCAGAAACAGTAAGTCTGTAGAGTTAAATGCCCTCCTGAACTGATTCCAAATCTTAACCACCCAGATCACAATTTTGGGTTAGAAGTGTAGGTTGATAATTATTGTTTAAAAGGCAGCTGAGAGCAGAGTAATGCAGAGGGATAACTGGATCTAATTGAGGGCCTCCCCAAAGCCACCCAACTGGGAGAAGGACCATCCTTACCTATCCAGAATCGTAGATCTGATATTAGCTGCCCAGTAATAGTGCATGAAGTTGGGAAGTGACATGCCCCCAAGCCCTCTTGGCACACCATGGTTGCTTTTTATTCCAAATAAACAATTATAGCTGGCTGTTCATATTGGTGAAAAATTATTTAGTAAGGAAGATTGTCTGATTCTGAAACAGGTATAGAAATTTAGGTAGGATATTAATTTTTACAGAGTTTATTCTACCATACCCCCACCCCAACACTCCACCCCACCCCACCCGAGTGTAAGTTAGTGGTTGCATCTAACAATGTCCTGCTTAAGGTTCGCCATGAGAGATAGATAATAAATTTTATAGAGGTTCTTATGCTCTCGAGTTACCCAAATGCCAAGGTATTTGAATTATTTACAACTGATTTTAAAAAGTAGTGTCTAAGATTTTCTTTTCTTTAGAGGTCAGAGGCATCAGCTTGTTCTTTTGAAGATTAACCTTATAGCCAAATACCAACAAAGTCCATGCTTAATAATCCAGGTATACAATCCAACAATTTTCAATCAGGTCATGTGGACAGTTCCATTATTTTTGTGCTGAAATGTTTCCCCTTCCATCCAGAAGTCTTCATCAGTCAAGGAAACACACAAAACTGATTCTTCCCCCAACAGCTTACTCCAACGCGGAACAAACAAGTTCCCCCTTCTCCGGTGCCAGCACTCTCCCTCGTCGACAGTGATGTCAAACTGGTTCAAAATCAACAAAGTCCATGCTCAATAATCCAGGTATACAATCCAACAATTTTCAGTCAGGTCTG
>JAVCKU010000071.1:11570829-11580895 GCA_032273985.1 Hypsolebias coamazonicus
TAGATAGATAGATAGATAGATAGATAGATAGATAGATAGATAGATAGATAGATAGATAGATAGATAGATATTTTCTTTGTTGTAATAATGCTTCTTTGCAATAAAATTTGTACTTTTGGGAAGCGTGTTTATTCATTTAATGGTGCTACATTTGTGGACTAAACAGCAAAGTTGAGTATGAGGGTTGAGTCTATAAAAACTTGCTCTGCCAAAGTCAAGAAGCCAAACAGCTTTTTCTGCTACGGACTCCTGTTTGGTGTTATTTACTGGATTGGATGATTGTTAAATAAATAAACAGACTGTAGATATGTTTTGTTTCTTCAGATGTCAACAGCAATCTCAGTAGCATGTGGAAGAACCATACACAGCCACAACAGCCTGACACCACCTCCTCATGCTGCTCACCAGCTTGGTCAAGGCCATCCCTCATACAACCCACATTCACGTTTTCCTTACAAATATGACACCATTTCAGTGGCAGTAATCAGCTTTTCCAGTGGTATTAGCTAAATTGCTTAGGAGCTTTGTTACAACAAAGAAATGTTTGATCAAACACAAATTTCTTTACCTTTTGTGCTATTTTTCGCAAACTCTGACCAGTTGTAGTACAAAGTAAATAAACTAATGTGTTTTCCCTCTTATGGTGGTGAAACGCAAGAGTTGTGGTAGTTTGTAATATTATTTTTAATCATGTCAGACAAACAATGGATACTTATCAGTGCTCAACGGAAAAGAAAAGAAAGGACTCAGAGGTCAGTTGACACCACAACTGAAATACCGCAATGCCTTATTTCCCAAACTCAAACACTCCCTTTTTAAACCCACCGTGAACAATGGATTAAAAAAAAAAAAAAAAAAATCACTCAACTTCCTTCTAGATCAGGAAATTTTTTCTCTATAAGTATTCTGCCATTTCCTTTTTCTCTCTTCTTCTGAACTGCTCTCTGAAAGCTTGCCCCAAAAGTTAATTTTGTCACTCCTTGGCCACAGTAACTCTGAGGTGGCGTGTTGAGATTTGTCAGAGGTACTTTGGATGTTGATGAAAACATCATGACGGGGTGTTCTGCACCTCTCTGGTGGAGGTAAAGATGTGAAAGCAATTTGAAGCAACTAGTGTTGCTTTTTTGCAGCACAGCTACACCTTTAGCCATTTTTAACAAAAAGATCATTTACATAAAATATAATTATTATTAGCCTATGTAGTACTGTATACAACTCATTTTCTGTTTCGTGACATATGTACCCGTTACTCAGTTTGCAGTAACCATGGGTTTGTACTTCCCCCTACATTTCCTGTGTCATTCACTGAAGACACACCTGATGTGTCTGCTCCTTCTCTCTCATTATGGCCTCCAGTTGCTCTGTGTACCAGCCGGCTGCAGAAAAATAATATTTGCCAGCTGACTGTGTTTGCCAGCTGCTGCAGACATCTCGACGGATCAAGAGACTCACTCTGGAAATCAGCATCACGATGTCATATGCACATTTCACCCTTGAGAACTAGTCCACAAAGTTTATACAGATTGAAGACTGCAATTCCTATGATGTGCTTGATTTACTTGCTTTTATTACCCAACAGTTGGGTGATGCATGAAACAAGAATTTACAGCACAGCGTATCAGTTACCATAGCAACCTGACCGTCAAGTTTCCACTCCTGAGTTAAAGTTGGACCGCAGTTCTGTTATTCATGGAAAATCTGAGATCAGGTGGCACTTGATACCTGTTTAAACAGCGTTGTCATCACAACGTCTGGCTGCTTTTCCATCTGGACATGGATGAATAAGAATGTGTCTTTATCGCTCCAGTGTATCTCAGCTTCCTTTTTTTTTTTTTCAAATGCTCGAAAGCACCTACTTTGTGCTTTATAGATGGTGGAATATTAAAAATGTCAAGGTTCTGTACCCTTCTTTTTAAAAAGAAAAAAGTTATATTGTATGTTTTAATTCTTGAATGAGTCTGTTTCATGTTGGTGGGACGCTGTATACAGGACTGTTCAGGGGTCAGATGGTGGGGGCGGGTGGGTGACGAATGACTTGAAGTGTATCTGTGTCTCTGTCAAAGAGCCTTTTTGATGAGTTGTGTGAAGTGGAGTCAGCTAAACAAGAGGGGGCATTCTCTTCACTCAGCATGTCACAGCATGGTGAGACATGGAACTGTATGTTCGCCCATATGCACCGCCCTTCGCACCCGTTCCATTACATAACCCACAGTTTCTCTGGAGAACAACGGATTGACTGACAGCAGTGAAAATAAGCAAACCACTCGTACTTTGAAGACAAACGCCTAAAATGCTGCACGTCTTGTAGAGGGAAAATCAACTAGCTTTGCCACGCTGATGACGCATCAGTTGTTCTACCAATGATCAAGTCAGTCAAACAAATAAACTACAGTAGTTGTGATGGCATGGAGATAAGTCTTGAGAAACCCAATTCTGTGGTAATCAGAAGCCGGTAGTGAACATCAGAGAGCCAAGTTAGAGAGGCCAGAGAGTAAAAAGGTCAATACAAGAATAACCCTGCTTATAACCCCAAACCCCAATGCACTCAAACTTGTTTGGAGAAGAGATCAGTGTTGCTGGCTGCCAAAGTTAGGCTCTTAAGTCCACCTGTTTTGTCGGTCCTTCTTTGCTGCATAAGCCTGGTCTCTGAATGTTGAGACAGTGAAATGAATATGCCCATTAAATGACCTGCTAAGATGACTACTTCAGGTCTACTGGTCCACTCACATTACAAATGCTGAAGTTTGCCATAGAGTCAATTGTACTCGTTGGGGTTTGTGACTGCCAGTACTTCCTGAATCTTAATGCAGATCAACAGAAAGAAATTTAACTGGTTTGCCCAAGTAGTGATGTCCAAGGGAACTCTGTCAAATGGGACACTGCAAGGAAAACCTCAAGGAACCTGGAAAATGGGGCTTCTCCTTGATATCCTTACCTGGACAGGGATCCCGTTTCACACCCTCACCCATCTTGCTGTGGCTCAGCCAAGATACAGACTGCTAAAGAATAATGTTTACACTGCCCAAGTGGCTAAAGGCTATGGGAGTGATGATGACCACAGGATTATCACAATGATAAAGTTTTAAACTCTATACAGATACTGAGCAAAATATTCAATACTGGGTACATATTATAATACTGCAAGAAGAATAGTTGTAAAATGTGTGCAGACATCACCCTGATTGTCTTACCTAATAGCTGCAGATGCAGCTGTTGTAGACTCACTGGCCTCAAAATAATGCAGACTCTAAAAATCCCCAGGAACATAAATATAGAAAGATAAACTGATCTGACGAGCTTCTGGACTGGGCTGCGGGTTATATAAAACCTCTGACCTATTTAAAAAGCTGATGTAAACGCTGTCTCGTCTCGTCTTCTGAAATTAGAGCTACAACTACGTCAACTTCTAGCTTACTATAAAGGAATATATAGAAAGCGTGTCAGAGGAGCAGAGAGACAGTCTGTTTAGGGTGAGACTCTCTGCTGTCGATGAGCTCTGCTGTTCTTGAAGAGAAGAAAAAGAGTTGCAAATAATTTGTCTACATGAGGAAGAGCCATCAAAGTCAAAGCATGAACTTCATTTGTAGAAATTATGCTTTTGCATGTACACACAGTAAATTAAAGGTTCATGAAGGAATAGTTCGACTTTTACGTTACAGTTTTAAACTCAACACTTTTCTTGGAAAATGACGTAGTTGTAGCTATTTTGGTCAAATCCTGTAAAAGTTATGCGTGATTGCACATAATAATGTAATGGTAAATGGAATGGACTGTACTTATATAGCACCTTTCTATGTTATTGAGATACTCAAAGTGCTTCACGCTACAATCTGTGCCTTCATTTATCCATTCAAACAGCACTCTACTATTTCTGTACAAAGAATAATCAGTGCTTTATCACATTCATACATTGATGGGACACACATCGGAGCCAATGGGGTGTTCACTGACTTGCTCAGGGACACTTCAGCATATGACTGCTGTGGAATTGAACCCCCAACTCTTGCAATGGAGGACGACTGCTCTAACCACTCAGCCACAGCCGCCTAATGGAAGACTGAGTGTGTTGAGTATGACTTTGGCTGCATGGTAACTCAGTTGGTAGAGAGGCCGCCTCTCTGCAAGAAGGTCGTCAGATTGAATCCCAGCCCGGGGGCCTTTTCTGGGTGAAGTTTGCATGTTTTCTCTGTGCAAGCGTGGGTTTTCTCCGGATACTCTGGTTTCCTCCCACAGACCAAAAACATGCATGTTAGGCTGATAGGTAACTCTAAATTGTCCCTAGGTGTAAGTGAGAGAGTGAATTGTTGCTTGATTCATTTGTCTCCATGAGTCTATGGACTTGCAACCTGTCCAGGGTGTCCCTTGCCTCTCGCACAGCGACTGCTGGATATGAGCACCAGTGACCTCCGTGACCCAAAAAGTAAGAATGTAAAGATCTCAGGGAACCCAGATTCTATGAGACCAAGGTGAGACAGGACTCAGGTAGTTTCTCCTCAATAAACAAAGATCTGAATGTGTTTTCCTTTCCTTACAGTTTGGTAGGACTGAGCCAAGCAGGGAAGGTGGCCCAAGAAGTTCCAGAGTGAGGACACAGGGAGACGCAGGCGTGGCAGGCAAGTGATTGGAGGGCAAGGAGGCAGTAGAGGCAGTCCATCAGGGGTATGGCTTTGGTCACGGGAGATCAGGATCAAAAATGGCTGGAGCAGGAGGACTGCAACACGAAGACAACAAGGTTAACTGAATGTCTAGTACACAAATTGGCCAGAAGCATAAATACCGATTGGCATCTTAATGCTCCTGCGAAGAGTTGAACTTATCTGCAGCCTTAAGTACTCTTGGGTCTTCATCAGGGGAATGGGCCAAGTGTTGCTTGTTAGGTACCATCTTGGAACTCGGAGGCTACAGAAGGCTGAACTCTCACAAAGAAGTGGATATAGATAATGGATGGAAGGACGGATGGACGGACCAACTGATGGATGGATGGATGGGTATGACTCTCAGCTACTGGAACGCCAAATTTTAGTTCAACATCTATAAAAATGACTGCATTGTAGCGATCGTTGTGTTTTCTAAGGTTGATTAGCTGCAGCTGCCATTTTGAATAAGGATGATTCCAGCGCTTAGTCGATGTGCAGCCAATGATGGTCAGATGTGGGTGTTTGCCTTCTGAGTGTTTCAGTGAAATTCACCCTTTGGCTCATGGGATATTTTGCTAACAGAGAGAGTTGACTCCAGCAGTTCCTGCCAAAATTTTAAAGATCTCCTGTAGCCTGTGGTTGCTCACAGTATGCGTTGGGAAGGACTTTATACCACAGCGAGATTCAACTTAATATCTGTATTATGCATTGATTTTTAGCCACTTCTGTCTGTACAGCGATTGATTAGCTGTGGAGGCCATCTTAAATAGGATTGACTCCATAACTTCATCAGTTGTAGATGTACGTCTCATGGCGTTTGATTAAAAAGTCATGTTTTCCTACAAACCCTTAACAATCTGAATATGTCGTTTGAAATTACTCACTGATACAAACTACAACACATCTTTTTAGGACCGTACGGGTAAACGAACGCGAGCAACAGCAGCACAATGAGGCTTCGCGTTGCAGTGTAACAGTGTGATCTCTGAGTGAAAGGGGCTTTTGTGTGGGTTCTGTGCCTCTGAGCTGATGGAAAGTGAGCAGGATGTAAAGAGTGCTGCTTTACAGCCCGTTGACTGACAGAAGCCTCCAGGCCGCAGACAGAACGGGTAACGTAACCAAAGGGGGGTGTAGCTAAAAGTAAATGATGGGTATGAAGGTGCACATTGAGCTTTGGAGTTGAAAATTGGGGTGTTAGACAAAAAAGAAGACAGACGATGACGCAAGGTGGGGTGGACAGAGGGTTGAGACAGGGAAGTGGGCGGTGAAACTGAGTAAAATATAAAAACAACTGTGTGAAAAGTTGGTAGGAAGAGCTGCGACTGAAGTGGGACAAGAGGAGGCAGAGTCGTAAATCTGTAAGTGAAAGAGACAGAGGCCGTAAAAGCTGTCCTCAGAATGAATTGCAGTGAAATAAACTCTTCAGCCCCGTCAGTATGTTGTAGCGTTGACGTCAGAGCCTCTCAGAAGGAGTGAGAACAGTAAATATCAGGCCAGCTTTAAAAAAAGGTTTGGGAGGATTAGCCCTAACAAAGGACACCTGCTTACCATAGCTGCTGCGAGGGGTGGGGGAAAAAGCTGTTTACTGGAAGGCAAACACACACACATTCACACACACACTCTCTCTCTTTCTTTGAAGAGTTATTATATCTAAACTAGTGGACTTTGTTCTCCTGCTGAACAGAGGAAGGCCCCTCCAGCAGTGCAGATAAGACTAGAGGGGCCTCTGTCCCGTTGTGATCATAAGACTATGCAATAAAAACAGTTATTGAATACCTATAGATATCCATTTATTTATTTAAGCCCCAATCTCTTATGCACCTGAGTAACTGCAGAGGCTCGGTGTTGCAACCCAATCGGACCTGGCTGCTGTGCTCAACTGCCTGTGACCAAAGGAAGTAGTTCTGTGCAGCACAAATATGTGATTTAAGATCCGGTTGGGCAGGTGCACTGTTAAAAGAAGGATGACAAATATGAGGTTTCACCCATTTTGACCACATATTGCATTTAATAAACACATTTATAAAGAAAAATATAATTCAAAGTCATAAAAGCTGTAAAAATGCATTTTCTTTTTTTTTTTTTTTTTTTTTTACAGTATTTGTCTTTTTATGCTTCCAACACAATTTATTTTGCAGCGCTGATTGTTTAGGGGTGATGTACCGCTAATTCTTACTCTTCAGGATTTTTGTAAAAAATTATGCTAGAAAACAGCAAATGCTTCTAACTTTTGTAGGGGAGTGGTGGTGTAGAGGTTAAAGGTGGTGGGCCTGTGATCGGAGGGTCGCCGGGTCAACTCCCCGGACGAACAACATCAAAATGTGTGTGGGATAGGTGAAGCACCCACACCTGCCTCCATCCTCATTTGCCCCAATCTGGGCCCTTGAGCAAGGCCCTTAACCCCCACCATCTGCTCCCCTGGGCACCCTAGATGGCAGCTCTCTGCTCCACCCAGAGGGCTGTGGTAGCATCAGGAAGGGCATCCAGCATAAAAACAATTGCCAAGTCTTCATGCGAGTTAGTTCCCTGAAGAAAGGAGCAGCTGAAAGAAGGGAAAATTTAAAATGATTGAACTGTAGCCGTTTTGTGTTTTCTACTATCAGCTGTCTGTGGCAGCCATCTTAAATTGGATTGTTTCCACAATGTAACCAGTTGTAGATTCAATGATTTAAATATACAATATTTGTAATAATTTAACCAGAGATCCTGTTTAATCTGCTAGTGCTCAGAATGTGTCAGGGATCTGTCTCAGCTAATATAAGAAATTCTAGTTCAAGTTCTGATTATTGTACAGACTAGTTATATCCATTTTTGTTTTTGTAGATCACTGGCTGTAACGGCCATCTTGAATCTGATTGACTCCAGACGTTATAGAGTTGTGGAGTGATTGTTTCTGCTCAGTGTCTCATGAGATATTTTGCTATTAGACATGGACAAACAAATGATCCTCTGCCTTTCATGGCAATGGCAAAAACAATAAAAAATGTTACTAACATCAAAGGAGAAAAAATAATGAAAATTAGACACATTTAAAGATTGTAGGAGCTAAATATGTTTGAATTTTATTCGGGTGCTCGCTTGATCCAACAGCAGAGAAGAAGCTCAAACATTTTACCATTTTAATTACACTGTTCAAGCAGCGTTAAGTCGATTGATTTACAACGTGTAAACATTGTGTAAGTGCTGAACGAGCACAGCAAAGATATTGACATCCTCTCTTTTCTCAGAGATGATGTCCTCGCATAATGAGCCTCAACAATTAATGGCCGTTTGTACCTCACTGCTTCCTCTGACCTGCTGTTTGGCAGCTAAACATCTTCAGCTTCAGCTGCTGAAATCAGGCCTGGATGCATAAAGACAAGGTTTCAGCAGGTTTCCTGTAGGCTCAGACAAAAAGTTTGTCTTTTTCAAGCATTGTCTTTGACTTGGTTCGTGATGCAGCAGCCACTGACTGTGTTCAGTCAATATGTTTTATTATCTGAGCCTTGTTCAAAAGTCTGATGCCACGTTTCACCTGGATGCCTTCCTTTAGTCTCGTCTCATCCACCCATGTTCCGAGCAGCCCCTGTTTCATTCTCGAACACTGAAGCATATGATTTGGTGAAGCAACAGTTGTTTTTGTTTTGTTGCCACGATTGAAACAATTTTTCAGCATCTATTCAACTCCACATGTTGGTGCTCATGTTGGAGACAAATACCATTTTCTGTGACACTTGCCTCTGAGTTTAAACGCACACTGCTGACGGTGACAACAACGCAGTGATGTTTTTGCTGAAGTTTATGTGTTGGTTTGTACATTTACCAAATGGTTTTATAAACCGTTACATTTAAATTCATCTATCATAGTAATCACTGGCCACCACAGTGAGAAATTGTTTTAATCAGTCTACACACAAACGGTTACACCCCAGTGAATTTTAAAAATAATGTGTTTAAATTTAGTGTGATAGTAGCTGATACACATACTCCAAGCATTAACGGATGATGTAAGATTGCACATGCAGTAGTCCTTCTCTACTTTGTGGTTCGACTTTTGCGGACTCGCACTTTTATGATTTTTCAAACTAAGATTGTACATGAGAAAGAAAAATTGTACACGACGCACAATTGTCAACTTTAATATTACTCAAGTGATTGGGATAGTACGGGACACTATACAGTTAAAAAATTAACAAAAAATAATACTTTGGACAGGTACCACCATTTTCTAATCTTCTCTCAATAAGTCTATACTGTATCGCCACTCAAAACGACTACCGTATTTTTTGGTGTATAAGTCACAACAGTCAAAAAAAAAAGCATCATGAAGGAAAAAAAAACATAAGTCACATTTATTATGTGTCACTGCTGACCAGTCATGTTTATTATGCATTTATTTAAAGGTTAAAACAGCTTAGTTTTGTCTGGGCGATGTAGCGCTATCCATCCATTGCAGCCGGAGCCTCTAGCTCCCCAGCGTTCCTCTGCTGAGTGAAGCAAGCGCGAACAGGAGGGCTAGCTTAGAAATTTAGTAAGATTTACACTTAAAAACAATTATTTGTTTGCTCTACAGTATAGCAAAGGTGTTTCTCAATTTAAATTTTCCTTAATAAATGCACTTTAATGGTCAAAACAGCTTCATTTCGCCTGGGTGGCAAGGTGTCATCCATGCATCCATCCATCCACCTATCCATCCATCTATCCATTGCGGCTGGAGCCGCTAGCTCTCCAGAGCCCCTCCACCTGCACCAGCTGAGTGAAGCAAGCATGCATGGGAGGACTTGCTGTTGCTTTTCTTTGAAATTTAAAGCGTCAGTCAAAAATTGCATTATGAATATGGAAAAAAAAACCTCTTATATAATTCGCTTCTGCGTATAAGTTGGAGGACTGACAAATCTATGGAAAAAAATGTGACTTATATGCTGGAAAATACGGTACATTTCCCCGAAGCCAACAGTGCCCCACCCAGAAGCCCCGTTGCCTTCTGCTGAAATAAAGGAAACATTTTTAACATATTCAGAAAAGTTTGGTCCTAATTTCACACAATAAATTTGGCGCCCAACAGATGCAGAGAGCTGCATGGAACCAACCAGAATGGACCTCCAGACTCATCAGTGAATCTGAGAGCTGCTCGTCAGCCCACGAGGTCTTCTGAGTGCAGAGGAACTTTTTTCATTCGGATTTGGTCGTGATCACTGGCCATCCGAAGGTCCGGCTCCCTTCAAAATGTTTTGGTGCTCAAGGGCTGCGGAGAGCAGACCAGAACCAGAGCAGAACCAGCAGGGTAGGTCTGCTGGACTGGAACTGAGCCGCTGTTTCTGCAGAGTTGGAGAGTCAATTATTTTTTAGACTTTTTTCAAAATTTTCAAATTATTATTATTTTTTTTTTAGGCTTAAGAGCTTAGAACACTGCAAGAGTGTAGGAAGGGTTTATAAAGCCTTAATATATA
>JAVCKU010000071.1:11597052-11607588 GCA_032273985.1 Hypsolebias coamazonicus
GTATGTGTTTTTTGAACATTATGTAGGGTACTGTGTTAATATAGGCGAAGTGCTTTGTACATGTACAGTCCAGTACATGTACTGTCTAAGTGGGTCCGGTTTAAGTTCAAATCGGTATCCGAACGGGCTGTTGTAACGGAACTCGGCCGAAAACCGAGGACCACCTGTATATATTAGATAATGTATTAGATATATTAGGTTATACTGTATAGATAAATGATAAGCCTTTCAGATTTCTCAACCTTCAAAGTTTTATCAGTCCTCAAAGTAGTAACAACGAGCAACACAAGTAAAGGATATCTAAATATTCATTGTTGTATTTATTATATACACTGTATTAGAATATTTTACCTGGCCCATAACCAGTTCCACCCATAGAAGAACCATAACCGGACTTAGCAGGCTTTCTTGTTCCAAGAGTTTGGCCACTGGGTCCATATCCAACACTCCCACCAGGTCCAAACCCCGCTGGCAGGCTTCCAGCTCCTCCTGGACCAAAGCCACCAGTTCCAGCACCTCCTGGACCATATAGAGAAGGACCTGCTCCAGTGCCACCTGGACCATATCCTCCGGGCCCAAAGCCACCAGGTCTAGCTCCTGCTCCTCCAGGACCTGCTGCTCCAGCACCAGCTGCTCCTCCTAAGCTTCCTACTAGAAAAAAATGGTTTAAATAAAACAAACTCACCAATGGCAATAATTAACATTACAGCATGAGCAAATTAATGAACAAACAAACCCACCTGCTCCATAAACAGGTCCAACATAACCTGGAAAGAAAGTCAAAAGAATGTTCATCAATTAACTTTAAAACGATGCAACAAACAGTCATTTTTATCTGATCATGGGTTTAAATCATTGATAACTTGTGTGTATCTTACGTACCAGACTTAGAAGGCTTTTGTTTTCCTAATGTTTGGCCGCCAGGTCCAAACCCAGTTCCTGCCCCAGCACCACCAGGTCCGTAGCCCCCAGTTCCTGCCCCAGCACCACCAGGACTGAAGCCCCCAATTCCTGTGCCAGCACCACCTGGTCCAAACCCAGTTCCTGTGCCAGCACCACCAGGACCAAAGCCCCCAGTTCCGGCTCCAGCACCGCCCAGTCCGAAGCCCCCAATTCCTGCCCCAGTACCACCAGGTCCAAACCCAGTTCCTGTCCCAGCCCCACTAGGTCTGAAGCCCCCAGTTCCTGTGCCAGCACCACCAGGTCCAAATCCAGTTCCTGTGCCAGCACCACCAGGTCCAAATCCAGTTCCTGTGCCAGCACCACCCGGTCCAAACCCAGTTCCTGCCCCAGCACCTCCAGGTCCGAAGCCTCCTGTCCCAAAACCACCAGGGCCAACGCCTCCTATTCCAGCACCTCCTGGGAAAAAGAAAAGTAAAATATTTAGTCAAATGATTGTTTCATAAATTTAATATTTGCATTCTCATGTCATTTTTGTTATTGTTCTATTTTCACGTATCCTACATACCAGATTTAGAAGGTTTTCTTTTTCCTAATGTTTGGCCACTGGGTCCAAATCCAATTCCGAGACCACCTGGTCCAAATCCAGTCCTTGTGCCAGCACCATCAAGTCCAAATCCAGTCCCTGTGCCAGCACCACCAGGACCAAATCCAGTCCCGGTGCCAGCACCACCAGGACCAAATCCAGTCCCGGTGCCAGCGCCGCCAGGACCAAATCCAGTCCCTGTGCCAGCACCACCAGGACCAAATCCAGTCCCTGTGCCAGCACCACCAGGACCAAATCCAGTCCCTGTGCCAGCACCGCCAGGTCCAAATCCAGTCCTTGTACCAGCGCCACCAGGACCAAATCCAGTCCCTGTGCCAGCACCGCCAGGTCCAAATCCAGTCCCTGTGCCAGCACCGCCAGGTACATATCTGCCAGCTCCAGCACCTGGAAAACAGCAGCAGATTTTAAATAATCTTGTTAGGATTTGTACATCAGTCTGCAGAGTTTTGCTCAACAAATGATCGTTACCTTTACAACTTAAAAATAGTCTGTTTTAGATAATCTTTTTAATCTAATGTTTAAAACAGCATGAAACCTTTTCAATTGCAAATGATGTCCTGCATTTACAAATTAAGTTAAAGTGCTATTTATTGTCATTGTATGCTCCGGTACAATGACAGATCTTGTGCTCTGCATTTGACCCATCACAGGTGAGATACACCCAGGTGGAGCAGAATGCAGCTACGTAAGCTGCCCAGGGAGCAGGTAGGTAATAGGTGTGTTGCTCAAGGACACCACAACATATAGGAATGGAGGGGAGTTCAATCTGTGATTTTCCAGTTCTAAACCAGCTGCACTATTTCTGTACCACAACCAACCCTTTCCATCTTTTGAAGGTCCAAGGTTCAAAGTTCTTTAATGTCATTTGCATCATGTGGTACATGAGGTGGAACGAAACTGTGTACTCAAGGTCACAGTTACACCCAAAAATAGCAAAAGTATAAAGCATAAGAAACCATATACAATGATCTAAGATATATACTGAACAATAATAATACAGTAATGCAATATAATACAGTGATTTAAACAGCAGCATGAACATGAGTCTATATAGGGAGCAGATGGGTATGAATACAGCAGCTTAAGGTAAGAAATCAGTAGCATGGATAATCGGCAGCCCAGATGTGTGCTGGATGAGCGGGGTCCTTCATGATGCAAGTGGCCCTCTTCCTGCATCTAGAGGTGTAGATGGTGGGGAGGCTGACTCCAACTGTCTTCTGTGCAGCCTTCACCACTCTCTGCAAAGCTTTCCTTTCTGTAGCTGTGCAGCCTCCATGCCACATGTTGATGCTGGAGCACAGGATGCTCTCCACTGCACATTTGTGGAAGGAGGTGAGGACTGAGTTTCCCAGACCAGCTCGTCTCAGCCACCTGAGGAATTAGAATCTCTGATGAGCTTTCTTGATCAGGCTGGTGGTGTTGTTGCCCCAGCTGAGGTTGTCATTCAGGTGCACACTCAAGTATTTGTAGCTGGAGACCACTTCTACTGCAGATCCTCCTATGTGCAGGGAGGGGTGTTCTTCTGAAATCCACAATCACCTCCTTCATCTTCTTCACGTTGATATGGAGGTTGTTCTTCCTGCACCAGCTCTCCAGGTGTTCCACCTCCTGCCTGTAGCTGGACTCATTGTTTGTGATGCATCCCACCACAGCTGTATCATCTGCAAACTTTACAATGTGACAGCCTGGATGGGTAGGAGTGCAGTTACATGTGAGCAGATTGAACAGGAGGGGGCTCAACACACATCCCTGAGGAGGAAATAGTTGAGCGTCATCCCCAACGCACACTTCGAGCTCTACACATTGAGCAATACCTTTGCTTAAACCTTTGGCATCAATTGTTGGTCGCCACCTGTTTGTCTGTTAGCAAAATATCTCATGAACTACTGGTGGATTTTGATGGAAGTTTCAAGTAACTTTTGGAATCAGTCCCGTTCAGGATTTGCGACACAGTCGACCTTAGCCAGCACAAAAATGGCTACAACTGAGATCATTCTACAAATAGTGCTAACAGGTCAGCTGGTGTTTTAGGGCCTTGACCTGCTCAGTGTCTTGTCACCAAGTGTTAGAGTTGCCAAATTTACTCCTGAAGCTGTGTTTGTTTTGTAAAAATAAAAATCTGTTTGTTCTCCAGGCCATCATTAAACTGCTGTGTTTCTTTAACAGTCGAGAGACGTACAACGCCCTGACGAACTGGCTGACAGACGCACGGACGCTAGCCAGCCCCAACATCGTTATTATTCTGTGCGGCAACAAGAAAGACCTGGATGCAGACAGAGAGGTGACCTTCCTGGAGGCCTCACGCTTCGCTCAGGAGAACGGTAAGCGACGCTCGGTCCGTGTTACCTCGCACCTCACGTCTGCGTCTCATTTTCTGTAAATACACCTTTTCGATGCTCGTCCCCACCCGGTGACTTCTGCTTCCTGATCCCCACGCAGATCTAATGTTTCTAGAGACGAGCGCTCTGACGGGCGAGAACGTCGAAGAGGGGTTCTTGAAATGCGCTCGCATCATCCTCAACAAGATCGAGTCAGGTACTTTTAACGTTCTGCACCGTTCGTCCATTTTAACGCTGGGTTTTCATTCATCAACGACGCTTCTGGTTCTGGTCCACTCTGAAGGAGAGCTGGACCCGGAGAGGATGGGCTCGGGGATTCAGTACGGAGACGCGTCGCTGAGGCAGCTGCGGCAGCCCAGAGGCACGGCGACACAGCACAAGCAGCAGTGTAACTGCTAGGGTTCAGGTGCCATCCTCACCTGAACCCACGGGCCCACGCTGACGGGACGCCCCCTACAGGTCAGTGACAGGACAACACATCAAGACTGGAACCAGAACCTGGACTTTGTAAGGCTGTGACGGAAATCATGTCTGTTTTTTATATGCAGCTCAGCTCCAGGTGTTCTTCAGGGTGTGTGTGTGTGAGAGAGAGTGCGTGTGATTGCACCTCATACCTTAGATCACCTGGATGAGCAGAGGTGGACTCAAACCGCCGACCACGACTACGGATACCCATCTCCACCTGGGCAGCTCTGTTCTGCTTCTGATCCAGACAGGGAAACTCCTCAGCAGGAACACATCCGGATCCTGAAGAAGAGACCTCCTCCTCCTTATCTTCATCATTAGACGAGGAGAAGCCGTGGGTTGTTTGTAGTTTGTTTTTGTCTCTCACTTTGCTTTTAGCAAGTCCAAAACGCTGTTGTCATTTGCACATTGTTAAACGTCGTCAGTGTTTTCGTTATTCAGCCTCTCCTGGAGCGACTTGGTACCACCGGTAGTTTTTGTTCAGTTCGATCTGCAATTGGTTTGTGACAAACGATACAAACACGTAATCTGGATTTTTTTTTTTAACCTTGCTCTAATTCGGCTTTACGTTGATTCCATAGAACCAGACTTAACATCCATAGAATTACCATCTATTTCTATGGTTGTTGCTGAGCTACTCTTCTTAACTGATGATTGAAGCTAATCAGTGGATTCAGGTGGAAACTTGTCAAGTCGTGTCGTCACTGAGTCTTACACTGAGAATGTTTTTATTTAATTTTCATTACAAATGCACTTTTATAACGTAGATTAGCGACTTTTTTGTCCATTTATAGAATTACTTCCAGATTGTGACTGAACTGTTGAAGGGAACAGTTCGGTGTGAACCACAGGGAGGAGTCTGTGGGTCACTGCAGAAGCACAAAGAAGAGAAAATGTCCCGATGTCTTATCAGAGTCTCAGTGTTGAAATCATCGCTCGGTGAAATTACAAAAGCTTTAGAGTTTATATTAGCAAACTGCAGCTGGATTTGCCTCAAGTGTTTGAAAACTTTAAGGAAGTTGGGATATTTCATTCCTCCAAAAAAGAAAAACGACTTTCAATTCAAGGATTCAAGGATCTTTATGTGTTATTCATTGACATTGTTTTTGGTGTTGCTGGAGAAAAATGAAGCTCCGCATCGTCACCGTTCAACTGTCTCACTTGTCGTTGAGTCGTGGGTCGCCGCCTCTGCCTGAACTGACGACTACAACTCACACTGACCAGAGAGGAAAACAAACTTGTTTTTGTCCACAAATCTCGATCAAACCCTCAGCCGCGTTAAAGCCGAGAGAAAAACGCTCCCATCAGATGAGTCAGCCAAAAACACGTTTCCTTCTGTATTCTGTGGCGTGCCTCTTCTGAAAGTGCACTTTTACTTTGAAAACTCCTTCTGTTTATATGCTGTAACTATAGAAATGTACATTTTATTTTAATTGAAGAGTATACTGTAATAAAGTTTTTAATGTAGGTGTGATCATAGTTTCTGCCGCCACGAGGCCCGAGTATCGACGTGATGTTGACTTTGTGAGCGTCCGGTGACTCATCACAGCTAATTAAAGTCTTTGAAACGGTTTGAAACAACGAAACCAGAGTCGCAGCTTCTCTGTGTTGCACACCTCAGAGTAGCCTTAGTAATATTTCATCACATGTTCCAGTCTGGAGTTAATCGTTTAATGATCCAACTCAGTTGTTCTGTAAAATATGTGATATAATCAACCTAAATACTGCTGTACAACTCAAGTACCTGATCCTGTAAATAAGATTATCTATTGCAAGTATTAATCATTGATTATTGTATTCATACAATTCTAAGTAAACTGCTTGTTGTACATTTGTTTACCCTAATGACTATTTATATTTATACATTTTACAGTTATTGAACTAAAGTTTGGTGTGTTTGTAACAGTCATTCTGCATCTGTTAGCAAAATGTCATAAACTATTGAACAGATTGTAATAAAACTCAAATTATTGGTCTTATGTCTACAGCTGGTCAACCTTTAGTCATTTCAATATGGCTGTTGAATCCAGTAGATCGTGGAAAACCCCAACATGGCTACAACTCAGTTTTACAGATATCAAAAGCTGAAACTCGGAACGGTAGTAGCTGATCATAATCCACATTGAGCACTATTAGTTGCACGTTTGTTGTCCCCCGTTTTGGAACAAAAAGTGGGAATTGGAAAATTCTGTCTGTGCCTGCATGTTGTGAGTGAAATAACTTGAAATAAGTGAGGTGCTGACTTCCATTTTAATGTGTGGCTACATGCAGGCGTAAGAACGTTTCCTTGTGAAAATTAGGTTGCCATGTTAAAATCCAAGATGGCCACCACCATGTACATAGTGGTCCCCCGTTACTTCGCGGTTCAATTTTTGCTCTTGCGTTTTTTTTTTTTTCAACAATTGTCAATTTTAGTATTACTCACGTGATTGGAACGGTATGAAATGAAAAGTTTACGAAAAATAAATACTTTGGACAGGTGCTGCTATTTTGTGTTTTCTTTCAAAAAGCCTGCACTGTAAGGCCAGTTGAAAACAAACTACACTACCCAGAAGCCAACTGTGCTTCTAGCTGCTGCTTTATCCACTGAGCTCACAGAATTGGCAGGCCAAGTCACAAATAATTCTGAAGCTCAATTATCCACGTGTACATCAACCTGGACGGGGCGGCAGACTTCGTCGTTGCACGGTATGTCCGCAGAATCAGAACCGAGCCCAATCGGAACAAGCTGTTCTGCAGAGCTAGTGAGTAAAATGTTGCAGTATTGTACAGTACATGTACGTATGTTGTTAAAAATAACGTAGGTTTAAGAGTTTTTGAAGGGTTTATAAAGCCTTAACACATATAAAAATACTCAAATTTTTCTGCTTCACTGTTTTTCACCCATCGCGGGGTGTGTGTGTGTGTGTGTGTGGGGTGGAACATAATCCCTACTATAATCGAGGGATTACATAAACTAGTCACCCCATCATTTGAGGAAACTATTCTTTTTCATTTGTATATTGCTTAAAAGTAGTGTCCTCAAATGATTGGGGTGGCTGTAGATTAATCTGGGGGGCCAAGGCCACCATGGGCCACTCCACTGGCTCCGCCCTTGCATGTGATGGTGGTTGAAATAGATCCTTCCACTCAACAGGATCGGTCACTGCTCTGCCCGGGACAAAACTACCATACCTCCATTCTACAGTGTAACTCCTACCACCTTGACTATCTCGCACCAAAAACATTAAGGTTCACTTGCATTTCCTGTTCGATTCTAGTCCAGAAAAACGTATAAACTACAGACATTCACTATACAAATCCCTCAGCGATGGGAGACATCGGCATACCACTTGGCATTAATCATTGTCAACACTGACTGTCGTTTAGTGAAACTCAAATGACTGGATGTGCTTATAAACCCATTAACTGTTGGAGTTAGTCCAAGTCAAGATGGCCACCACAGCTAATTGACCTTTACACACACAAAGTCAGGCTCAGTCAGTACTGTATATTGAGCTATGCTGCTTAATTAGTTCATTAAAACTTAATTACCTGTACTGAATATGAGCTAATGCTTATTAAGTGACAAACATCTGCAGCTCGTTTGTCACCGGACTTGATGGAAACCAAAATGTACCTTCATCTGTTTTCATCGTGCCTCTCTCCAGTCGAGTATCAGAGCACGAGTTAACGCCCTGTGAGTCATGTCTGGAGTTCAGTGAAGCTGAGGTGGACATGTTTCATTGATTCTACACCGGCTGTCGTCATTTTAGCACTAGATGGTGCCAAAACCCTGTACAGAAACGCTCCTATCAAAACATTTTATAAAACAAGATTGAGACAAAGCTGGACCACTTGATCGATTTATTTACACAAAATGAGACGCATAGGTTTTGAATTAGAGACAGTAACACACCTTCCATCAACAAACAGGCTGACAGAGAGGAAGCTGCACATATTAAAAAAAAAACCTCAGCTTCATATGAAGTCGTGTGTGTGTGTGTGTGTGACTGGATAAGGTTAAACTGATTTAATTTCAGCAAACGGACATGAATAAACAGCGACTGTCGGACTTCACCAGGAAATTAAAAATGTAGTTTATGCGACGTCAAAGGAATGTACATCTCCTAAACCTCCTTTTCTCTTATATCCTTTAAGTTTCACAATATTTGACAGAAGACGCATCATATGTCACAGTACTGCTTCATGGAGAACATACAGCCTCTGTTTGAGTGTTAGTGCGTGTTTAAGAGCCTACATGCACCTCTGGATGCATTTCAAACCCATCAAATGGAACATGACCCACTCTGTTGACACCCAGGAGGATGCCTACACGCTGCTGAATGGGTGCTCGTTCTGAGAGCCCTCCATTCAATAACCAGCCGGTCGGGTCAATCGCTCTGAAAGAGCTTTGTAGTTCGCTCCTGATACTGTACTGCTAAGATCGTCCTCTGTGCGGATTTAAGGTGTCGACCGCTGCAGGTTCTCGATGCACGCGGGTCGTTAGCCGTGGTTTATCTTTATGGGGCTCGTTAGTTACAGAAGTGGCATTAAATACACGTTCAGGTTAATGAGATACAGAGGAGAGACAAAGCAAATCAACTCAAACGTCTCCAACCTCGGGTTAGACAAAGAGCATTTATAACATCGACGGGATTATTTGAAATGTTAATGAGTTAAAAATCTACTCTGAGTTGGACAGACTATTGCAACATACAGATTCAGCTGAACTCAAACATCCATATGTAAACAATATTGTATATTTATATTCTAAACAACGCCCCCGCCGAAGATAGGAGGTGGAGGCAGGGGAATGTTGTGGTTCTTTTTCAGAGATAGAGACGAGGTGAAGGTCGAGGTGGGGGGTCAGGGCGGTAGATAAGTGCACAGGGAAAACATTTCTTTTTTTTTTTATTCTAGTGACTGGAGCATGAGGAGTTGCTTGAGGACCTTGGTCTGACTGGTCTCCCTGATCTCTCCTGCCAGGAACATCTCGTCCACCACCGTGTACACCTGCAGACACAGAAGAGCACAAATGACACTTGTGCACATTCAAGAGTTTGGTTACATGATGAAGTGTCATGTGAATAGTGCCCAACTCTCTCATTACAGTCATCAAAATGTTAAAACGAGTGGCTAAAAGCATGCGGCTTTACCATATGACAATGAGGCGGCGTCAGTGGAATTAACCCTCAGAAGATCCCATCAGTAAAAAAAATAGCCACGCACTGATTTTTGTTCAAGTTTTTTTTTTTTTTTGGTTAACTTTTGGTGTCATCAATAAACTCAATCCTTCCTGAAAAAGACTAAATACTGTATCCTTCAAATGTTTTACTTGGTCAGAATTGCTTCAAATGCTCCCTAACTCCAGTATCTTTACTGCCCTCTAGCGGTCCTTAGTGGGAAAATCGAACATATTGAAATCAGTTCTGTTCCCATAGTTAGATCATGAAACAATGAATTCCTTCCAATAATGTTTGTTTTACTTCTATCTTTATATTCACCTGATAAATAATGATCCAGTTGCTGTAAAAATCACCAACAGGGAAAGGTGCTCTAGAACCAGGTCTCTTGTCTTGACCCACAAAAATAATTTTTGTTCAGATTTAATGAGTAACAATACACTTTGTGCACGACGAGTAAGCATTTGAAACAAACCAGCAGAGCCGCATGCACACAGGCTGAAGAATCAGCTGCTCTGCTGACTCCTGAAGGCTTGACTGAAAACAGGACTCGGTGGATGGACCGGTAATAAAAGTAAAGTAGTAAACAGATGGACTCTGTCAATGAGTAGAGTTTTAAATAAATAAATAAATAAATAAAATATTTTGATTAAAATACAAAATCCTCCATGTCTGACTCATATAAGTTCTGGAGGGTCCAGATATTCCCAAAACTCTGGACTGGAATAAATAAATAAATGCAAAAAATTATTTTGAGGCATGTAAATGGGGGGAAATTACTTTTCCCAAAAAAATAAATACATAAAAAAGCCATAAACTATACTGTCAATAAAAATAAATTAACGGTATAATAAAATGTGAAGTTTATTTATTTATTTATTTATTACTAAAAGCCTATAAGGAGCTAAGGTGGAAAATAAAAAAAAAGGTATTTTTAAGCAGTAAGGTGGTCGATATTTCCAACTTCTTGTCACAAATAGAACCTCTGAGGGTTGAACTAGTCTGTGTTGTCAGCTGACGTCGGGTGTTTTTTTTTTTTTTTTTTTTTTTTTAAAAAATT
>JAVCKU010000071.1:11826497-11839017 GCA_032273985.1 Hypsolebias coamazonicus
GATTTTTTTATCTCCCCGAGATCATCAGAGCTTGATTCCAGGAAATCTTGTTTTTTTCCTTTGGATTTGGCCATAACTCACTTACTTCCACCTGCCCGATGGCAGCGGTCCAACAGTCGTAAATCTTGAGCCGCCCTTCACCACCACAGACCAGCAGACGCCGCAAGACCGACCCTCTGAGACCAGATCCCGCAGCTCCAACGCAGCAGATCGGTCACACAGGAACAAAGATCCCACGGCGATATCCTCCCGCACCTCGTCCCTGCAGCCGCAGCCCCACGGCTCGACAGCCGAAAGCCGACACCAGCTCCGGGGTCCACCTGTCTCTCGAGCGCAGTCCTCCACCTGGCCGCTACCCAGCGGCCAACGCCCACAGGATCCAACGCCCAGACGCTCAGACCGTCAGCTCACACGGCTCCTGCAGTCCACACGGTTCTCGGCGCGAAACCCGCACCACATCGACAACAAAGGTGAGTATAAATTCTATCCGCTTTTAATTTGCTTTTAAGAATTTGATAGTTCGAAAATTTGATTTCAAAGCTCCCGCGGAGCGCAGCGTCCGTCCACACGTTATGTTTTTGTATGCTGCTTCTGGGGTGCATATACGTGATGCCATTAAGTTCTGACCTTCGTTTATGTTTCCGTTTGAAAACGTGCGTTTAGCGCTGTTATAGGTCTTCAGTAAATATGCCAGAAAGAGGCTGAAGAGACCCAGCGACTCACTTACAGGAGCATTTAGCATTGGATTGGTTATTTGGTGACACGCCTACTGGACTGATTGACAGGTTAGCATCCTGGATCGGCTGGTGGGAAAAAAATAATAATAAAAGAGAGCTGTAAGAAAAAGTCTTATACGACTTTATTCTCGTAATTTTATGGCTTTTAATTTTTTTTTCTTAGCGTAGCCCTAAACCTCCTTCATACTGAGGAGGGGAGCAGCCGAGAGAAAAAGAAAGTCAGTATTTGCAATTTTGAGTCAACGTAAACTTTTTATTTTGCTTATGATTTTCAAGCTTTTTGCTTTCAAGAATATCCATATTACCAGGTAAAATGGAAAAAAGCTAAACACTAAAGCTAAATATAGCCAGTTACTGCCTTCAGTAGTTGACAGAATAAAAACAAAGATCTAAAATTAGGAAGGAGTTTATGTAGGCAGAAACGAGACACCAAAATACCAGGAAATTTATGTTTCCTGTATCACTAAAGAGAAGATGTTTTTTGTTTACATGTTTGAGGTTTAACGGAACTGCTTCTATAACAAATTACTCCCACAGTCACAACAGTATTCGACAGGAATAAAAAATAAAAAAATAAACCTATATGTAAAAAATTAAGCGGTCTGACACAACAGGCCACTCACACAGTGATCAGTTGGCTTCCTGTGGATTTTTCTCAACGGGTGTTTCTAAGTGTTTAAAGATCATGGAGATTAAGTTGTTTTGCCAACGCTCGAGTGTTCATGGTGACACGGCGATTCTTCCTGGCAGTCGAATTAAAACGGGTTCAGAGGTTAATGAGCTCTGACTGCAAGCATAGGCCAGGAATTCAGGTCTCTCTTGTAAATGAGTCCCCAAGGCTCAATGGGACTAACCTGTATAAATAAAGGTTGAATGAAAAAAGGAATGAGGGCTGACGATGGCAGCCAAGAGGAGTCAAAAACAAAAAGCTGTAAAAGAAGAGGAGTCGGAGAAGGGCTATGAGTACTGTCTTACATAAAAAGCCACAGTTATTTTCCACAAAACAACACAGAGAACAGTTTGCTCTGTCTTGCCTAAGGCTTAAGACCTTTAATCTATCATGCCAGAGGTTTAGTGGTGGCATCAAAGTTAAATCAATACTGCGATGGTGCAGAACCTTGTTAGTTGTGAGTGATAGTAAAGTCAAGCTGAAGCAATTCACTGACTGGGGGCCAGCTTGAGTCAAGGCACTGACATGTTAACTTCTTTTGTTGCCATTTTTAAGGAATACTTTCTCAATTTCTAGAATCTGAGTCATCTTTAGATGTTTCCAAAAAAACAGCCAGAGGCTACAAGCTTGTTCCAGTCAACGACAACATACTGGAAACTATTCTCTGTGTGGCCTGAAACACAAGCATGTTCCAGAACATCACTCTGACACTGGCTCTGCTCGTACCCGGCTCGTTTTAAACCTGGTGTGGCTCTGCCGTGTTCACTTCAAGCCCGTTTCCAGACACACAATCTCCGTGACCCTCGTCTGGAATGTACATTGACCTGGACGTCCTCCGGCTAACAGACTCCAACGTTCAAGATGTCCAGTAGGGGAAATACTAGCGTGAGACCATTGTTGGAGAGTGAATACTGAATCTGCAGATCGTTTCTTAGCTGGGAACAGCAGCTGAACCTTGACACAGTTCTCAGAAGTAAGGAAGACGTGTCAAGAATTCAAATACGCCTCCTCTCAGAATAGTTCACTGTGGTTGCTACAATGCTTAGTGAAGGGGGCATTTTTAAAGTTTCCAATTCAGTTCAAAATACTTTTATTAATCCAAAAGGGAAATTAAATGTTGTTGTAACTCATCATCCTGGTTTCATTAACCTACTAGGACCTGGCATCCACATATTCAAGAGTCTGGGTCTTAGGAGGTTAAGTAGTTGTTGAAGAGGATGCTGAGGGTTGTCTATAATGTTCTTCATTTTTCGAAGAATCCTTCTTTGAATAATCATCTCCAAAGGTTCTAGAGGAGTCCCCAGAACTGAGCCACCCTTCTTTGTGAGCTTGTTGATCTTTTTTATGTCACTTGCTGTGGTGCTGCTACCCCAGCAGCTGATGGCAGAAGAGGCAGCACTCTCTACAACAGACTTGTAGAAGATATGCAGCATCTTGCTGCAAACACTGAAGGACTCTCATCTTCCTCAAGAAGTACATTCTGCTCTGTCCCTTCTTGTAAACGGCTTCACTGTTGCGTTTCCAGCCCAGTCTGTTGTCCAGGATACAGCTATTAATGCTTAAATTTCTATTTCTTTTAATCTTTAGGCCATGGTTGCTTGTTATCCAGGGAGCGGGGCAGGATACGTCCGCCATGTTGATAACCCCAACGGTGACGGCCGCTGCATCACATGTATCTATTACCTTAACAAGAACTGGGATGTCAAGGTATGTTAGCTTGGTTTGGGTCTTAGCCATCAACATCTACTAAAAGAAGACTTTATTAAGCTTTCAGTGATACCGTTCAATGCTTTTCTTTGTCTAAGCTGTTGAAGATCAAGTTTATATAGAGTTAACTGGAGCCTAAATCTTTGGTAGCATAAAAACCAAAACCACATTCTCAACTTAAGAAGACCACAGTTCATTTCAGGACTCTAGTTGTAAATTGTGTAGTATTACCACCTCAAATATGTGACAAAGTTTTGTATATATTTGTTTTTGTAGACACAAGGAGGACTGCTGCAGATCTACCCCGAGGGCAAAAACGTGGTAGCCAACATTGAACCTTTGTTTGACCGGCTGCTCATCTTCTGGTCTGACCGCAGGAACCCGCATGAAGTCAAACCAGCCTACGCCACACGGTCAGTAACGTCAAACTGGATTTCTTTTATTTATTTATTTTTTTAATACACAGAAAAGACTGAAGCCAAATATTTTGAATGATTATTTTTCAGTAACAAAGCTACTACTTCTACAGCGTTAATAAATTACACATTACAGATGGGTTACCTCAACACTACAGGAATTCTGGGTTTGTTTTACTTCAATAAAATCTTTGTGGATTTACTTAGTATCAATTAGAATTACTAAAAAAGAAATGTTTCACCATTAAGACTTCCCTTACTTCTCTCTCTCACGTTGCTCTTTTCGTCCTATCAACAACTTTGCCAGCCGTGCTTGTGTATTTACGTATTCAATCAGTCCAAAAGCGATGAGAATAGAACCGACTGGACGGCCGTGGAACAAACCCAGGAACCAGAACAGTTGGTGTTTCCTTGATGCTGACATGAGATAGACCCTCAGAGCAGAAACGCTCTGACGTCAACAATTAAACAGCCTTGTTTTACATCATCGCAAGAAACTGTTTTATCCGCCGCGATCACGTGAAACCGAGCCTTCCTCCCCTCGTTATTCGACTGCTGGGGGGGTAGGGGTGTCCAGAGGCAGGAAGTGTGAGCTTCCTGAGGAGGTCGATGGGAGGGGGAGGAAGGTTCGATAGCAAGACTCGTGCTGGAGACGCACACACGAGACACAGGAATAAACAAACAAAGGTCCTGGGGGGATGAAAGCTGTAGAAATGAACCCTTCACTGCCCGGGACATCCGTTATCCACGACGATTACTTTAACTATGTTTCTAATTTATTGTTTCTGGACTGACTGGAAGGATCTTTTTTGCCTTAACGAGATGTTTCAAGTATTTTGACCGTTACTTTAAATCGTTCCTGTCTGAACCCAGTCATCAAGGTTCAAGGTTCTTTATTGTCATTCACATCACGTGGTAGATGAAGCGGAACCAAAGTGTGTACTCAAGGTCCCAGTTACACCCAAAATAGCAAAAATATAAAGTATGAAAAGAAACGGTATACAAGGATCTAAGACAGGGCTATTCAACTGGTGGCTCACGGGCTATTTCCGGCCCGCAGGTGACTTCATTCTGGCCCACTTAAAAAAAAAATAATAATTTAAAAAAAAAAGATTCTGGGTTTTGGTTCTGTTTATTGCATTTATGATTCAATGCAATAAAATAAACAAATATAAAAGGTAGCAGATCATTGTAAACTTTGGTTTATTTACTTAATGATTTTAATTGCTGGATGTCCGGCCCCAGAGCTGCTGGCTTTCAGAAACTGTGCCCCCCACCCTGAACAGTTTTGTTGAACAGCCCTGATCTAAGATATACGCTAAACCATATGTGTCAAACTCAAGGCCCGGGGGCCAAATGTAGCCCTCGCTGAAATCTTATCTGTCCCCCAAGATGATATGTGAAACATAAAATACTTCTATCTCTTGAATTTTTTTCAGTAATCTTTTTTTTTTTTTTTTTTCAATGATGTCGAAAGCACAACAAAGAACATCAAATAAGACCAATCAAACTTTTGTTGAGGAACCTGTGACCAAGAAAAGATGTTGGGTATCTAACTTGAATTAATGTAGATTCTGAAACTGGCCCTTGGTTTGACAAAGATTTTAATTTTGATTTTAATTTTGATCCCTTTTGTAAGTGAGTTTGACACCTCTGTGCTAAATGAACGCTAAATTATACACTAAAAGATGCTAAACACTAATAATGTAAAATAAAACTGTGTACTAAACTGCAGCTCGAACATGAGACTGCAGTGCACCCATTGTTGTTTTTTAAGCCGATCCCTGCTAAGGGTTGATGCTTTAGACAGATGTTTTTTAATTAAATAATTTTTTTTTTAACAAGATCTAGATTTAAAATAAATTGAACCAATGTAAAATGTGGAAGAAAAGACGCTCTGAATTTGTATTGTGTCTTGCAGCTATGCCATCACAGTCTGGTACTTTAATGCCAAAGAGCGGTTAGAGGCTAAAGAGAAGTACCGACTGGGTAAGTCATTTGTTTGATCAGCTGAACCTTCTCTGATCCGACGGGAGTTCATTTTGCCCGTCACTAACAGTCTCTTGTCTCTTCTTTGCACAGCTGCGGGACAAAAAGGCGTACAAGTGCCTGTCACGCCAAACAGCAGGTCGTAAAACTGATCAAGTGACCGGAGAGCGCTCTCAGAGTATACGTGCCTTCCTGAACTGCTAACCATTGCAAAGGGAGACACGGTGAAACCGTCAGCTGTCGCCGCCGCTCCACGCCGCTTCCTGCCGAGTGTCAGCCGCTCGGCTCGCGTCGCCAGCTCTGATGTAATGACTCGGGATAGCGATCAGAGACGTGGCTGGAATTAGAGAGCGCGGCGGGACTGGTCTGTACGGCAGAGGTGAGCTCAGATACAGAGACGTGGCAGAACTACGAAGACGTCCCCACTGAGTCAACCGAGAAGACAGCTACCTGAAAACTGACTCACTATAGTTTTTTTTGTTTGTTTGTTTTGCCTGATCAATTATCAGTATTGTTGTGACGTATTGACATATCAACGTTTTACTTTGCTCCGGCGTCATTTACAATGAGAACATAAGAAGGAAAAATGGCGACAGATGTGTGGGGAGGGGACAGATAGCAGAAATCAGAGCTCCCCTTATTCACATCTGGATGTGATGTGGCCCTCCCGTGTCTAAAGGTGTGGGCGTGTGTGTCTGCGTGTGAGCTGAAGATTGAAAAAAGTAGTTGGCTTATGTGGAAAGGTTATGGACAACAAACATCTTACCTGTTACCTCAGACAACCTCATTTAAGAGAAAATACGAGTCTACAAATGGATGAGCTAGTATCTTGAGTGAGGTCAGGACTAACTACTGCCATCTTAAAACTATTCATATAAGTTTCACATGAACACTGTTTTGTAAGCTTTACATTGCCTTTATACATTAGACGTTTATTTACAACATTTCTATGGTTATTAGCAAGCACAAAACGCAGCAGCAGCTAGCTGTAACGCTTCCTCTGCAGCACTTCCTGCAGGAATATTGAAATGCTGCTGCTGAATTAACCACGTTGTTCAGCAGTGTAAATGTTTATAAAATGGTGTTTTTTTCAAAGAGCTGTCTACAGCAGGTAAGATACTAATTGTTCATAGGCTTTCCACAGAATCTCACTGGTTTTGTGAAAGGAGCATATGAGCACACCACGTAGAGTCCGCTCATATTTCAGGACTTTATCCGGCTCAAAATGCAAACCCTCCAAAGTTTCAACGTTGTAGCACAAAAAAGACACTTCAGGAAAATATGAAGTATGATTTTTTTTTATTTTTTATATTGTGTTCATCAGAGTGCACGTGATGCTGACTGTGAGACTGTGTGTGTTTTTACGTTTGTATGCAGGTCTGACTGAGATGAAAAAACTGTTTATAAGCGAGCAGTGTGGACGCTGTTGAACAAACCTGCTCAAGAAAGACTTGCGCAGAAATAAAAACTCACTCGTTTTTCCCAACGGAACTTCAAACGCTGATCATCTCAGTCGGCGTGTGACCATAAAGCAAAGATTTAAAGAGACACTGTGTGAACTGCTGAGTGTGTGTTTTTTATTTTGTATCTTTCGCCTGCTCACCTGTGGGATGAAGCAGAGGGTGGCAGGCCAGGCGCCTTCTCAGTGTTGGATCTGGAGCGATTTAAAACAATTTATTGTAAAGAAAAGCACTTTATTCTTAAGACGCCATGACAGAAAGATGTCTTTAAAGCTGTGGAGGAAATGCTCTTCAGTCACTAAAACTGAAGCGGCAAGAACAAATTCAAATGTTTCTTTTTTTACATATTTAATTGAAAGAAAAGTGCATGAAAACTGTAATTCATTGAAAACGACTTGAACGTCTAATTTGGCTTATTTTTATTTTTATATTTGAGTAACATTAAAATTAATTATAATCTAAATTTGGATGAGTCCATCAGAGGTTGTTATAATCACTGAAATTAGCCTTTTTCTGTAAACAAAAGGAACGTTTTGAGTTTTCAAAGCGAATGCGCTCGGAGTTGGCCGTCCCAACGCCCGTGGAGCTCAGAGAGGAAGAGAGTTATTTATAAATCTGCTGTGAGCGATGTGTGATGCCGTCCAGGACTCGAAACACGTTGAACACGTCGAGACTGCTGTACGACTGAATTTCCACCTGGCTTCAAAACCAGCGCTGAATAAAGATCATTTGATTCTCCAGCATGTGTTTGTCTTTTGTCTGTGTTGGAACTTTTCTCATGAATTTGTAGAAGTCTGTATTTTTCAGAGCTTTTTTTCCTGGCGGGAGCGCCTGACTGAATGCTGTATATGTGGAAACGGATAAAGCTCTCTGTCCTCATGACTCGTGGCGGGATGGAAACAACAGCTTTACAAGAGCAGAGTCCATCAGACGAAAGTGACGTCATCAACATGGCTCACATCAGAGTTGCATTTGGGCCTAAAAAAAACCCGACCAGTCCCCAGCAATAGCCATTTTGTCTGAGTCTGACCCGACTAAGATGCTAATTAGAGGCCCGAACACGAAAAAAAAATTGTAATTAAGCTTTTACTGCTTTTGTAAGCAAATCAGTTTGACATATTTTAAAAACGTATTTCAAAGAAAGGAAGATGGAAGATTGCTTCTTTCACCAATTGGATATTAAAATACAAAACAAATAGCCTAAATAAATCAACTCTATTAACGATAGGTTATTATACAGATGAACAAAAATATTTTTAGAGCAAAGTTATTTGGAATAATACAGAACAAGTCTGTTTTAAATGAAGCCTCTGCTCGCTTCGGTTTTTGTAGCTTCAGAATAAGAGATGTCATTTCTAACCCGAAACCCGGACCTACCTGTATTAGGGCCGGGCCATTATAATATGATTAATGGGTGGGCCGAGCTGGTCTTGGGCTTTTAATTAGGTCCGGATCAGCCGCGATCCAATTATATGATAACATGGCCTGCCATACCTCAACCAGCCGCATGCAGCCATATCTCCACAAGCTGACCGACCTTGAAAGAGCAAAAAAGTTCAGTTAAGCCTCAGATGGAACTGCACTGCCAGGAAGTGATCCGTCGCCCAAACGGACGATCATTCAGCCGCTGCGCTCAGTGGACGCGCGCGGCCGATGACCCAAAGAAGTGAGATCCCAAAGCAGACGTGTCAGAGCAGGGTCCGTGAATGCATCAGAATGCAGACAGAAACGGGGTTCAAACGTCCTTTTGCAGCCATGAAAGGACAAACACCCCCTCAGCTCCAAATCTTCTGCCCCTTTTATTCAGCTGCGCGTCCCCAACCATTAATAACCAGTTAAAAATGTAGGGAGTTTTCCGGGTTCGGACCTGTAATTACTGTTAATTCGTCGGGTCGGGTGGAGTTCTGAAATTATGACTGCAGACTGGGGTCGGGTCGGATCAGATTTTTTTGGGGCCCGAATGCAACTACTTCAGATGCTGCAACTTCCTTCACCGCAGATGACAGCAGGGTGCGGAGACGCGTGCGGCCGATGATCCGGTTGTCCATGTGAAGCTTAACTGGACTTTTTTAAAGCCTCTTTCAACCGGCCAGCCAGCGGATGCATGCGGCCGATGATCCGGTTGTCCATCTGAAGCTTAACGCAACTTTTTTGACCTCTTTCCACCAGCCGGTCAGACCTGAACATGCACCTGACCTGACACATCAGCAGGTTTCACTGTGCTGACCTTATAGAGTGAGTTCTCCTGTTTTTAGCTTTTGTTTAATACATTCCGGCTCCATTATGTCACTTGTTGTGGGTCAATTGCAAATCCTCATATGTCTAGATAAGAGATAAGAGCAAAGGGCGGGCGGGGCCTCTTGTGCAATTAAAACCACATCAAAAGCCCAACCCGCCCCGCCCATCAAGCACATCATTTTGGCCCCGACTCGACCCGAATTTCAGGTCGGGCACAGGCTCGGGCCAGAAATCGCAGCTCTAGCTCACATCCAGGCTGTAAACATTTCCAAACACGCTTAAATGTTTTGTACATTTTTTAAATTGCTTGTTCAGGAGAATTTGACCTACAGTCTCAAAAGGCAGTCTTACGCGTTTTTCATCTTTTTCTTTGTTCTTTATAAATCGACTGTTCATCCGATTGAAAAGTGGAGGAGGCATTTTCAGCATCAGCAGGAATAACTCATAATTAAACAGAAATACAAACTTAGTCCTGATTAAGTCAAATCATACAGTTAATTTTTCCAAGATACAATAAATAGAATTAAGAGTAGATGTCAGATTTAATGCATAAGTAGAATTATAACCTCTCGCCAACAATATGTGTATTTGTTAGCAAAATATATTTTAAACCAGTGGATGGATTTGATCAAACTCTGTTAAAAAAAAAATCACGAGACATTTAGTCAACCCAGTTCAAGATGGCCGCTACAGCTAATCAACATAATCAAAATGGGTTAACTCAGCCATTTTTACAGATATGGAGATCAAATTTGGTATTGTCGTATTTCTATTTTTTACCGTCCTCTATCAGCTGTTTTTGTCTCGTCATGGAGCATCCGTCCATTTGTGTAGTGAGATGATAACTTAAAAAATAAGACTTCCATTTTGGTGTATGGCTGCATTAAAAAGGTCCCGATGGAAAATTGGGTTGCCACATCAAAATCCAAGATGGCCACTGCTGTATATGTCTGTAAATCAGCCACCCTGATTATTTGAGTAAATGCTGCTGTCTAGTTTTTATATTGCTTAAAAATAATTTGCTCAAATGACCGAGGTGTCCAAACAATTGTTGCTCTCCGTTCCTCATGCATTAACGTCACATGCAGGAATGTTCTGCGTAAATGTGCACATTTTAGCACATTTCAGTACAAAAAACAACCCATTTGCACATTTATCACATATTGCTAGATTTAAAAAAAAAATAAATGAAGTGTCATTTTACTAATAGATAGCGGCAATAAAAAAAGGCCTGCATTTAATTAACTGAAGGCCTTTATTACAAAACATTGTCACAAGTTCCTAATGCTTATTTTTACTAATAATATGTAATAATGTTTTATTAGGATCCCAGTTTGTGATTTAATTTTTCAAAGTAGGAAACTTTATTAGTCATTTCCCATAACTACACAGTCAGGATTCACATAAGCTGGTACGGTTCAAACTTTAGCAGATAAAAATGTATTTTTGTCCTAAATCACTAAACACCAAGGATTTATTACAGATGTTTAATTTATAGTTTAGTAAGGAATAGTCTTTGCATGTGGTACTTTTAAAACACTTAATGAATTGTGTTGATTTAAAGCTTCAGTGCGGCTCTGGATAAGTTTTATTTAATGAGAAAAGGAGTCATGTTGTTGGCACAAAGCGAAACAACAGGATCTAGACAGATCATGAAAGAACAACAATGCTCCACTGCACATGAAGTGAAAACTTAGAGGTTTTATAGACCGGCTGGTGAGCAAAGTGGAGACACCTGGGCAAAATGGCAGGTGGTATCAGGTGAAAGTGGGCGGGGCAAGAGGTGACACTGAGGATAACACAAAAAAACAAACTTCATAAAACATTAGAGATATTTTATTTCCTGTGAAACTGCAGTGTGAATGTTTGTTGCAGAAGAACTTGATGAGAAACAACTGACATTAGCTAAAAACATAGCTGAAGTGGAAGAACAAGCTTAAATTAGCAGAAACAGAAAGAATGCATATTTGCTGAATTATAAATAAGCGGAAATGAGTACAAAAATTAATAAATTAGCAAAAAAAAAAGCAACAAATTACTGAAAAGTAGCTGAAGCTTAAACTATCAAAAGGAAGCAGAAAGAGCTGAAATGAGTTTTAAAAAATGTAGAATTAGCAGAAAAAGCTCAAATTAGTATAAAACAGATAAATAGTAGCTGAAGCTTAAATTACCAAAAGGAGGCAGAAAGAGCTGAAATGAGTTTAAAAAATGTAGAATTAGCTGAAAAAGCTCAAATTAGCATAAAACAGCTAGCTGAAATAGCTGAGACTAGGCTGAAAGAAGCAAGTTGAAATTAGAAGAAATAAGTTAATGAAGCTGAAAGTAGCAGAAATTACCCTGAAAAACTTGAATTGTCCTGAAAACAGCTTAAATTAGCTAAAAAATGCTAACAAGGTAGCTGTAAACATAAAAGAAGCTTAAATTCGCAGAAGAAAGCAGAAAAAATGCGTATGTCCAATGAGGTTGAAAGCAGAAATAAACACACATTTTTTTTTAGATTATCTGAAATTAGCCGAAAACAGATGAAAAGTAGTTAAATTAAAAAAAGGCAGAAAGAAGCATAAATTACCAGAAGGAAGTGGAGAGAGCACATTTTTGCTGAATTATGCTGAGAACAGTTTAAATGAGTGCAAAAAATGTGGAATTGGCTGAAAAAGCTCAAACTAGCAGAAAGCAGCCAAATAGTAGCTAAAATAATATAAACTACCAGAAATAAGCTGAAAGGAGCACAACAAGCTGGAATAAGCAGAACAAAGTTTGAAGAAGCCCAAAAATATCATAGTTAGCAGAAAGAATCTGAAAGGACCACAAAATAGCTGAAAAAAAAAAACAGCTGAAATGAGCTGAAAGTAGCTGAAAAATGTTTAAATTTGCACAAAGAAGCTGAAGCAGAAAAAAATGTGAATGGAGCAGTAAAAGGTTGTAAACACATCTAAAGATTTGAAGGATGTAAAATCAGCTCAATTAATTTTCTATGAGAATAATAATAAAAAAATTAAATAAAAAAATCAGAAAAGGCAAAATATTTCAAAAAGCTAAAGTTGCACCAATACCAAACGTCATAGCAGGACTGTCCCGAAAGAGCTGAACGTTTTGATAAATGATTTTTTTTTCCCCATTTAACCTTTGTTTATCCAGGTAGTCTCATTGAGCCACGAGAACTCATTTTCAAGAGAGACCTGTTAGGGAGCAGACGGTGGGTGTTAAGGGCCTTGCTCAGGAGCCGAGAGTGGGACGAATGAGGGTGGAGGCAGGTGTGGGTGTTTCACCTTTTTCCACCCACATTTTTTGATGTTGTCGGTA
>JAVCKU010000071.1:11839117-11849983 GCA_032273985.1 Hypsolebias coamazonicus
ACAAAAAGTTTTTGACTAACCCTCCTATCCCTTTGTGTCATTTTTCACCACTTTTATTGTCTGTCCAACAGGTCTCACTTGTAAATGAGTGATTGAGGCTCAATGTGACTTATCTGTTTAAATAAAGGTTGAATGAATGAATGAAAATATAGGCTATATATTTCTGAACAGCGGCTTGAAGAATAAAGATATTATTGATAACTGAATAACCTTTCCTGCACCCTACCTGTTCTTCATACAGCTTGCCGTGTATTCTCTGAAATCAGTCAACCTGTTATTCAATATGTTTATGAATACTTTACTCATTATGTCAAGTAAGGATATTCCTCTATAATGATTTACATTATGCCTGTCTCCACTCTTATACAGTAGACATGTAACTGCTAAACACCGAGTTTCTGGGAAATGTCCAGATTCTCAAACCCTATTTTCAAACGACAAAAGATAAGGTTCTGGAATGTGTAAAAATTTATTTTTACAATATGATACCATCTGGACCTGGAGCCTTGCCGTTATGCAAAGAGTAAACCGCTAGCCAGAGCTCATCCTGCGTGATGTAACTGTCCAGAACTGGATCATGGAAAGCAGTGGCCTCGTGATTCTCTACTTCTTCAGAGACAGTGATACTGTATTGAAGTCATTGTCCATGTTGAAGTTACGGTGCGTCAGCCATGTTCTAAAATGTGTAAACCACTGACTAGGTGTTAAGTCTATCTATCGTCATACTAAATCTATTGAATCCAACAATGTTCAGTCAGGTCATCTGAGCCGTTTCTTTTTTTGTTGAGACATTTCGTCCTTCATTCAAAGGACTTCATCAGTCCGAGGAGCCACAACAAACTCAGTGCCACAAACAGCACATTGGACCCTCGGGCACATTGTGGCTCCTCAGACTGATGAAGTCCTTTGGATGAAGGATGAAATGTCTCAACAAAAAAAGAAACGGCTCAGATGACCTGACTGAACTTTGATGGATTTTGTACTTGGATTATTGAGCATGAACTCTGATGTCAGATATAGTGAAGTTTCTCATTCGTTGCAGCAGCTGTCGAGTAGCTACTGCTGAAACTTGCGTCAGATATGATGCACCTTTTTGTTCTTAACAAATAAATCTGTTTCTTCAGGCGACATGTCTTTTTCAAATCATTCTGCAAATGGAAGTAGCCTTATCGGCTGAGTGTTTACTTCTTCGAAATATGTTCAGGGCAATATTCTTATTTCGTTTCAAATTTTTACAATCCTTGTCCCGCCACGCTGGCTGAGAAACAAAGTTTTAGTTTTTATACAAGACGTTTAAGACACTAAATATAGGCAAACATCTTTTTTTTTAATGAGTTAAGGTATGTGAAAAATGGATATCCACAGCATGTGCACCGACTGCGTGCAGTGTGTGTTTTTATAGATGGGGCCGACTCCAGTAAAAAAACTCTCTTAGCTGACATGTGCCTGCAGGTTTAGCCATTGAAGTCGCCCTTTCTCACAGAGAAGTGCTCAGTTTCACAGTGATTCCTTCTAATCATTTTTCAGGCAGAGTGAGCTTGATACAACAAACTGGACGCTGTGAGGCCAGCTCTCTACCAGTCTGAGTTCTGGTCCCGAAGGCATTAAAGGTGCCTTTCCCACCAATTTCTATCAGCGAGACCCTAAAAAAAAAAAGAACTTAAGTTTGTTGTTTGAGTGTAAGCTAATCCCAGCAGGACTTGGATCCCTGTGTACAAATGTTAAGATATCAGACTGTAAGCCTCTTGTATTCCAGACAATGACTCTTTAGTTAGCAAGAACCTTGCTGAATATAGTATGACGGTAGCCAGAAATCCATCATCCGAAGGCAAATATAAACCCATAATCCACCTATCCATTCATTCTGTCTTGTTTTTTAATATAAATTAAAAGACTATCAGACTTTAAAAGAGGGTTATCCAGTACTGTGATGCAATGATTGAGTAAGAAGCAGTGCAGCTGGAAAGGGCATGCCTTAAACCCAACTCCACTGTGTTAGGCATTTTACTCTTTGAGGTCCTAACTACAACAAAAAATATATAGTTTTTGTTCATTTGGCACTCGAGTGGAGAGCAAATAAACACAGAAGGGAAGGAGGTCACATCAAAGTCCATTGGCAGTCCATGCAGCTGCAGAAGCAAAGCCTCCACCTCTGCTGCCCTCCATAATGTGCCCCAGTTAGACCATCACTCTAATGGAAGGAAGTAATCTGGGTGAAGATTAGAGCTGCATACATTCCAGTACATCTGCACTCTGTTCTGACAAAAATAAATGAATAAATGCCTTCACTTCATTTAATCCCACAATTAATCTATTTAATTTTATTTCAAATTGATGTGATTGGTGTTTCTCTGGTTGCTTTGCATAAAACTTTTCTAAAACACAGCTGCATTATTTGAATAGTTCTCAAGGGAATAGATTACTCATGTATGATGCAATGGATGTCCTTTGTTTCGTCTCGTAAAATGCATTAGTGTCGAAATATATGTAGAGTTTTACTGGAAAACACAACTAATTTTTCATAGTTTTCTTTACAAATCACATTTTGTCTCATTCCAGTTGAAGTATAGGCCATATGATGATTTATTAAACTTTTATAGTGGCAATTCTTGCTGGATTTCATTTTCTAAAATATTCTCCAGTTTCCTAAAATCATGACTTTCAGAAACATTTATATGCTGATAATAGTTCAATTTTGTTTCTGACACTTATTTTCTTCTCTGGTTTATTTTATCAAAAGTGCATTTTGATTGAATTGTTTCTACTGCAATTTTTTTAAGTAAAGTGATGCCATACGTGAACAGAAAATCCCACAGACTGACAACAGTATATAGCCATAGAAACCAACCAAACATTTCATTTATTTTAATGTATGAATCCGAACTTTTTTTAAAAACTTTATTAACAGCATATACAACAAATATGGCATCGATATTAGAACTACTGTATTCTAAACTGAAAAAGCCAGCACAGGTTGCTTCCAAACTCACAAATAAATAATAATAATAACAATAATACAAGAATAAAATGAATAAAAATAAAAGATAATAAAAATAAAAGTAACTAGGGGTTTTCCATTAGTTTCAGTTCGTTAATCATATGAAACCACTCCACAGCTTGTTGTTTATCCATCATGAACTTCATGGATGAGAAGAGGTGGCAGAGTTCCTTGCAAAAGGCGGGGAAAGATGGATTTGTTTAAAAAATAAAAAAATAAACGGCACTTGTGAATGAAATATTTGCCCCATAACAATGATTACAGAATCCGAACATTTGATCCGTGACACGGACACAGTTTCTTTTCCTGTCTGTCGAGTTGTGCTCTCAAGCCCCGCCCCCACCCCTTTCCCCACCATTTAATACGTCATTACGCTAGTTCCGCTACATGGGGCGGGGCTAAATGTGCCGGTATAAAAGTACACCGCCACGCGGAAAAGTGACTTTCTAAACTCAACTTTTCTTCTTCTTTTAAAACCGCGTAAATTATTAGCTTTACCCCGCCCCCCCCACTTCACTTACAGAAGCTGTTAAACGTTTTCTACTGTTAATATAAGTTTAGTGTAACTTTTAACTATGGCTGAGAAGATAGACATCGACGACATGAAGGCAGCCAACGGGGAGGCTCACCACAACGAGCCCCTGGCCAACGGACTCGACGGCCACAAGAAGACCGGCCCGGAGCCGCTGTCCGCCCGGCTGCTCAGGGTCGTCCGGGCCAACCTGCTGGTCATCCTCACCGTGGCCGGAGTCGTGGTCGGCGTGTTCATCGGACTCGGCGTGCGCAACGTGGGGCTGACGAAAACCCAGGAAATTTACGTGGGTTTCCCGGGCGAGATCCTCATCCGGCTCCTGAAGATGATCATCATCCCCCTGGTCGTGTGCAGCCTGGTGTCCGGCGCGGCCAGCATCGACCCCAAAGCCCTGGGGAAGCTCGGCGGGTGGGCCATGCTCTTCTTTCTCGTCACCACGCTCATCGCGTCGTCCATCGGGGTCGTGATGGCGTTCATCATCAAGCCGGGGGCCGTGGACAAACCCGCCGCTTTAATAGACTTGGACGAGAGCGTGCCGGCGCACAAAGAGATCATAGACTCCTTCCTGGACTTGATAAGGTGAGTGAAACAGACCCCCAACCTTTCCACCTCCTTCAAGGCGACGAATGCTGTTTAACCGCCGTTACACGTGGCGCCATTTTTAACCTGAGTAATGTCAACAAGCTGTTGCATCAGCTGCCTGTTCGTCACCAGGAGGTCAACTCCTCTGAGAGGAGGAACCGGCTGGAGGTGCCTCTGTGCTGTCACACACTTCTTCATGTCTTAAATTTAGTTTCTAACACGTGTGTGAGACCGTTCAAGAAGCAGTGACACACACACACACACGGTTTTTCCGAGTGTTTGATTCCATAGCACTGACGTCAGAGGACTTCCGTTTAATGCTGCCGAATTTGGTCACTTTCTGTACAGATCATTTTCCAGTCACAATCAAGTTCACGCAAACCTCAACTGTTTGTCCAATATACATTTACATTTACCCCAACAGAGCTATTTCTTTGTTTATTTTAACTAAATGTGTGACCTTCACGGAAACGGTGCCACCTCCGGTGTTGCCAGAAGGTTTTTCCAGCCCATAAATCTGTTTAAAAACCTCCACACCAGACAAGAACCTGCCCAATCAATATATTGTTACAGAATATTTACTGTTTGGACATGAACACATATCAGTACAAGCCAAGGTAATTTAACAATATGTGGTAAAATGCAGCAGTCCCAACAAAAAATCTTCCCAGGGTTCTCAGCAAAATCAGAATGAAAACTGCCAAATTGGCAGTTAACTGCCCAATCTGGCAACACTGCCCACCTCACTCATAATAAGTACACAGAGCTGTGCTTGGATCAGAATGATTACCATCATAACAGAAGTTTATAGCTTCCGATGCACAAAGTAATAGTGAGCAGAGGCTTGTGATCCCAAATGTGACCTGTTATGTTTAATAAAACATTCTAATACTATTAATAAAAGGGCAAAATAATACAATAAAGCCTTAACGTATAATCCATCCATGATCTTTGCCCGCTTCTTCCTTTTCGGATCACTGGTGCCCATGTCCAGCCATCACTGTGAGAGGTGGGAGAGACAAGTTGCAGGTCCATAATCCATAAAAAAAAATGTGATTATTAAAAATGGGGCAACACCTTCTGGCAACTGTCAGTGTTAAAACACAAATATAAGTCCATAATCCATAAAAAAAAAATGTGATTATTAAAAATGGGGCAACACCTGCTGGCAACAGTCAGTGTTAAAACACAAATATAATAAATAGTTCATCTGCTTATTTGAAAACAATCTTGTGACTTCACATTCAAACAGCCCCATCCCATTTGGTCACGTCTCATTATTTCTGCACATTTTTGTGTGGTAAGTAAAGTTGGACGTGCAACAGGTGATATGTACAAAATATCTGGTGGATTGTCTTTTTAATATTCTTTGTCATTCGCGTCACATGTGGTGCATGAGGTAGAACAAAATTGTGTAGTCAAGGTCCCAGTTCCACCCAAAAATAGCAAAAATATAAAGTATAACAAGAAACGGCATACAAGGATCTAGATATATGCTAAACACTAATAATGTAAACTACTACATTATATTAAACAGCAGCCTAAACATGAGTCTGTAGTGAGCAGCTAGTATAATACAGTTTTATTGATAGTGTCTACAGTGACACACTGAACAAAGGATTTAAACTTGTAGCACGACTTACAGGTTTTTCTCAGATCTTTTCATGAGAACTGAGTGCTGCTCAGATTATTACTGATATTAAGGCATGTTGCAAAACCAGAGCTGGAAGCTGCAGCACAGTTGACTGAATAAAATAACCATCTGCACATTTACAGTCCTGGGGGGAAAAGTAAACACACCCACATTTACGGTAATTGTAAGGTTTTCAGTGTCAACATGTAGAACCTGCCCTGTGTATGGACTTTTTACCCTAAAATCAATTTATTGTCTAACATTTTAAAGTGGTTGCTTCTGGGATTATTTCAACACTACAACAGGAACTGCCGTGTTTTCACGATAAAGACCAAAAGCCGGAGCAGTTTTTATCTTGTGTTGGACACATGACGCACACACACGTGTTTCCAAATGATCGTCAACACTGCAGGCCTCTCATTAGCTCTCGCTTGAATGTGGTTTGGTGAGCTCAGCGGGGAAGATGCTGGGTGGAACTAAGCTGTTCGTCCAAGTGAAAAAATTAATTGCTGTCAGACCCAAGCTTGGTTTAATTGAGCGCCTTTCGCGTAAAACTGACCACATGTCAGGTCAGGTAGACACAGCCGGGTTTCACTCTTGTTTGCAGCCACTTCAACACATCCTTGTTGACTTTTCTTATCTCCTGTGTGTTCTTTTCCCATTTGCAACCAGTGTCAACATTCCCAGCTGTGACGGGTCACCTGTTGGTGTACGGGAAAACTTTATCTTATCTACAAAAAAAGGTTAAATCTTGTCTTCTGGACCAGTTTTTTAAAGTGAGAACTGTTTCGTCCTCCATCCAGAGGACTTTGTGAGTCTACTGCCTGCCAACTAGATTTGTCCCATATGTAGCCTTTGCTGTGTTTCAAGCCAACCTCCTCTCAGAAGTAGACTTTATAGACACGTGCAAAACATACTCATCCAAAACAATTATTCATCGTCATGTACAACAATCAAATGTTTTAGACCAGATGGCCAACTTACTACTCACAGAAACAGCCTGAGGACAACTAAGGCCAAAGTGGTTGTAAAACCACTACAATGACGCACAACTACAACCATTTTCTGAACCACTTTGGCCTTGGTTGTCCTCAGGCTGTTTCTGTGAGTTGCATGAGTTAAAAGCCTACTTTTGAGATTCCAACAGAAAGTTGGCTTGAAACAACAGTGAAGGCTACCAATAGGACAGATCTAGTTGGCAGGCTGCAGACTGAAGAAGTCCTCTGGATGGGGGACAAAACGTTTCTCACTTAAACTGGTCCTGATGACATGATTTAACCTTTTTTGTTATCTACCTGGATGACTGAGTTTCCACCCTTTATCTTATCTATAAAATTCATAAAGCTATTCGGGAAAAAAACAAACAAACAAAAAAAAACAGTTTCTTTGCTGTTTGTAAATAAGTATCAGCTTTGTTCCTATGGTAGCCTTTCAATAAAGAGTTTTATCATTTTGTCACTAATTTTTTTTACATTTTTAAATAATGTAAGGTTGGTCTTGATTACAATATGTACAGTATATGTTGTTGTTCATCATTCGTTCATCTTTCCCACTGGTCACCTGTATTCCAATGGTTTGATTGTACAGTGTATACCTGTGGTATTTTACGTTGCCCTGGTGTTGCTTGTTGCCGATCCAAGAGGTGACAATACTCTGAAAAGACGTCATAAGAGCTGAACACGAAAAAAATGAAGACACACCCTCTGAATGGCATGTGACGGTGTTGTATGTGTGTGTGTCAGTTGTTGTCACGACAATGACGCTGTTCAGCTTTACTTCCTTTACATAGTTAACATACTTTTTAATCTCAAAATGTTTTATGGCCTTGAAACAGGACATTTTCACCGGTACAAAGAAAATAGCAGCAGCTGAGATGGATTCATTGGAAACTTTAAGGATTTAGGAGTTCATTAAGTCTGAGTTTCATAACCGTGCCAAAAATAATAGTAGCCACAGCAACAGGGAAGTGGAAGTATTCAGGTGTGAGCTCAGTTTCAAGCTCTGAAATGTCTCTGTTCATGTTTCCAAAACGTTCTTGAGTCCAACTAGTGCTTTGAAGCATCCTCTTAAAATTGTCCACTATGTGGGAGGTAAAATAACTCAACCCTTGAAAGAAATCATGAATCTTAGTGGAAGCTTAAAGCCCGTGTCCTTGAGTTCATCAGTATTAGTCTTCGTGGTGGGGTACCAGTGCCTCGTCACGAGGTTTGAGCCCGATTGTTTGCGTTGATCGGCTGTAAAGAGCTTGTTAAATTAAAACCTTATTGCTCTAAATCTTTCAGGCGGCCAAGCATAGACTATTAACTGAGCTGGGTTTGTGAGTTGAGGGGAGCTTAGTTTATATGCAGTCAGACCGAAATGTGTGTAACAACTTTTGTGTGTTATAACCCCGTCACATGAGGTAATGAGGGTACAGACGAGAAAGAGGGATTAATAGTTCTTTTATTTTTTTTTAGCTATTTCCATACGATCCATGTGATTCACATTGTTTTAAGCCGTTAAAGTAAAATAAACTGTTGTGCTGTTTGTGTTCTTGCACTCCTGTTCAAGTTTAAATGTTAAGGTTGTTCCTGAGTTCTGCTTACTGTTAAATAATCTTAACGCAATATGTTTCATTTTAATTTACAGAAATATCTTTCCTTCCAACCTGGTGTCTGCTGCCTTTCAGTCTGTGAGTATTTGATGTTGTTTATATCGATTTGCGGAGTCCGCTAATGATTTTATATAACAAGTATGGCTCGATAAGCTGATTGGGAACTTATTAGTGGTTCTTAACAAATAAACTTTTTTTTTTTCCCCAACCAGTATGCAACCTCCTATAAGCTGATAAAAAGGAATGGCACAGATGGAAACCCAAATATCACAGTGGAGAAGGTGAGGAACAACTCAAACATCTAGATTTTTATTTTTATTTTGGTTGTGGTGGATTATAAATGTACATCAGATTTTTAAAGCTCCTTATTTGTGGTGGGCAGGTGCCCACTGGATCGGACCAAGACGGCATGAACATCCTCGGCCTGGTGGTGTTTGCTATCGTGTTTGGTGTGGCTTTGAGGAAGCTGGGTGAGGAAGGAGAGATCCTGATCAAGTTCTTCAACTCCTTCAACGAGGCCACCATGGTGCTGGTCTCCTGGATCATGTGGTAAGGAGGGGTTGCGTGTTAACGTTACGCTAAACTGTGGCAAACGACAACATTGAGCGAAATGCTACAGCAAAACCAAGAACACAAATTTACACCAAGAATTTGTAATAAAAACCCAAATTAATGTCTCAATCATCTTTTATGTCATGCTCCTAGCTCGTTCAGAAATATTTCACAAAGCCGTGGATCTGAGTTGGTTAAGCCTGTTAAGTGAGAGCCTTTTCCTCTGTGCTGTGTTCCCGTAACCTGATCCACAGCACTGTTTTGTTCCTCCTGTCTGCAGGTACGCCCCTCTGGGTATCATGTTCCTTGTCGCTGGCAAGATTGTGGAGATGGACGATGTCGGCATGCTGTTCGCCAGTCTGGGCAAATATATAGCCTGCTGTATGGTTGGTCACGCAATCCACGGTGCCCTCGTGCTGCCAGGCATCTACTTTATCTTCACGAGGAAGAACCCATACATCTTCCTCTGGGGGATCTTCACAGCTTTGGCTACAGCTTTTGGAACAAGCTCCAGGTATTCAAATCCCCTAAAGAACACACGTGTTTTCTCACTCTGGTTAACGGAGCTTCTCCAGGCTAAAACACTTGTTTCCCCGCATACTTTCTGCTCGCCAACACTCACCCACCCCCCGTTTCCTGCTCCTCAGCTCTGCCACGCTGCCCCTCATGATGAAGTGCGTGGAGGAAAAAAACGGCGTGTCCAAGCACATCAGCCGCTTTATCCTGCCCATCGGCGCAACCGTCAACATGGATGGAGCCGCCCTCTTTCAGTGCGTGGCTGCCGTTTTCATCGCTCAGCTGAACAACATGAGCCTCAACTTCATCCAAGTCATCACAATCCTGTGAGTGGAAAAGCTCCTCTCGTCTCCGGTGATACTCGCACTGACATGTGTAGGACTTTCCTGCCTCTTTTATCTGTGACCTTAAATGTTAAAATGACTGGTACGAATGCTATAAGTGCTAATTATCTGAGAAAGTGGTGGAATGTTTTATGTTTTCAAGGTTTGAAAAGTGGCTTTGAAACTGAAGTTGAATTCGTTTTACTAAGTTTGCTTTTTTTTTTTAATTTTTTTTTTTTAGAAAAACACGTGCAATAATAAAACAGTGGTTTACCATCATAAATCTGAACTGAACAAGGCATTTAAATAGACTCAAACTTCACACTCATTCTGCAAAAGAGAAGGAGGTTACTGCAAGTTTAGTACTCCCAGCTGAAATGTATAAAACTAGTCCAATTAAGTCACAAGTTCAAAGCGTCTCGGATAAACCCCCAGTTTATGACCTGGCCCACGGTCTGTACAGTAGTCCCTCATTTATCGCGGGGGTTACGTTCCAGACAAAGTGAAAATCTGCGAAGTAGGAATGCTATATTTATTTTAGTATTTATATACTTTAAGACTTTATAAACTCTTCCCACACTCTTGTAATGTTCTAAACTCTTAAACCAAAACACTTTTGGAGGGAGCCGGATCTTTGGATGCCAGCACTGGACCACACGGTGGTCCTGATTTGAGTCCAAATCCGGATGAGGGTAGACCCGGTGGGTTCCGGAGAGAATGCTGGACCTATGGGTTGTGCTCATGGGACCTCCCTCAGGAGGTCTTGTGGGCCAGTGGGCGGCACTGAGATTGACCGATGAGTCCGGAGGTCCGGTTCCTGTCGGTGCCGTGCAACTCTCTGCATCTACTGGGCACCGAAGTCACTATGGATAAGAACCAGACTTTTTCGGATCAGATCAAAACTTTCCCTCCATTTCAGCAGAAGCCAATGGGGCTTCTGGGCGGGGCACTGTTGGCTTCTGGGAAATGTAGTCATTTTGAGTGGCATCACCATGTAGGCTTACTGAGAGAAAACTACAAAACGTCGGCGCCTATCTGAAGTATATTTCTGTTACCTCTTTACTGTACAGTATCCCATACTGTCCCAATCACGTAAAGTTGATAATTGTGTGTCATGTACAATCTTTTTTTGTTTTT
>JAVCKU010000071.1:11880165-11890184 GCA_032273985.1 Hypsolebias coamazonicus
ACAGTAGTCCCTCGTTTAATGCTGGGGTCATGTTACGGACCACCACTCCGCAATAAGTCAAAAACCACAAAGTACAAACTCTATATTTATTTTAGTATTTATATATTTTAAGACTATAAACCCTTCCCACACTCCTGCAATGTCCTAAACTCTTAAACCTACGTAATTTTAACAACATACTTATACGTACTGCACAGTACTGCAAAATTTTACTCGGCAGAACAGCAGCTCGGTTCCGGTCCGGCTTGGTTCTTTTTCGGCAGACCTACTCTGCAGCGACGAAGCCCACAATGTTCTAAACTCTTAAATCTATGTCATTTTAACAACGTATGTATATGTACTGTACAGTAGTTACGTACTGCAAAATTTTATATGGGTACCAACCAGCCTTGGTCTGGTTCTGGTCCAGTTCTGATCAGCTCTCTGCAGCCCTCGAGTACCAAGGTGCTTTTGTAGAGAGAGTACAGAACAAAACCACGCAATGCCTCGATTGAGCCCAAACCCAGACGAAAAAAGTCCCGGTGATCTCCGGAGAAGAAACCGGACCTCCACGTAATGCCTCCACATTCAAGAGGCCTCATGGGCCGGCAAGCAGCACTCAGATTGACCAATGAATCTGGAAGTCCGGTTCTGGTCCAATTCCCGGTCAGTTCCTTACAGCTCTCTGCATCCACTGAGCGCTGAAGTCACTATGAAAAAGGACTGAACTTTTTCTGATCGAATCAGAACTTTCCCTCCATTTCAGCAGAAAGCAACTTTGGCTTCTGGGTAATGTAGTCCTTTTGACTGGTGATGCAGTATAGGCTTATTGAGAGAAAACTACAAAATGGCAGTACATTTTAAAATTAATTTTTGTTGTGTACAATCTTACAGTACTGTTCAGTACTTTGAAAAACCGTGAAAGAGCGAGACCGCAGAAGTCGAACCGCGAAGTAGCGAGGGACTACTATATATATAAAAAATCACAGTATTCATGTAAAATGTGAGTGTTTTTGTTTACAGGTATATAGGGATGGGCCGGTATGAGATTTTGACAGCTTGATAACCTTTAGCAAAAATACCACAATTCATGGTATCACAGTATTGAAACAAAAAATTTCAAATATATCACAAAATCCACTTGCTTTTTTTTTTTTTTCTTAAATAAAATGCAGCTACTTTTACATCTGCTTAACTATTAGCACATATTGCAATATAATGACTATTATAGCAATAATAATATAAACATAATTTATTTATAGTTATTTTAACATTGATGCACACACAGATAAACCCAAGAAAGTAAAAACACAATGTGTGTTGACAAGTTACTTTGTTCAAAATTAGCATTGACTAGTTCATATTTTCAAGACGGATTAAAAAAAATTATCACCTGTTGATATTTTTGAAAATCTAGATTGAAATACTCATTTAATCACAAGTGTTGAGATTAAATTTAAAATCCGTGCCCGCTAAAACACCAGACGTTCAGCAGGTTATAAGATGTTTCGGTTCTAAAACAAATGTTCTTTTTCTGACCTTCTGCTTTTTGTAGCTGATGTTAGCCAATTAATTAGCCTGGTTATTAGCCACTGTAGCAAGCCGGCGGCAGGCTGTTTTAAATTTTTTTTATTTTTTACCAATAGATAACTTTTATACCTTGTTGTAAACACTTGTTTCAAAACCGTGTTGCTTTTAAAAAGAGTGATGCGTGTCACTGCCCTGGTTGAAAACGCCGTGCTTGTTTATCTACCATATTTTAGTGTTTAGCAGTTTTTTAAAAGGGGGTGGGGGGAGGGAGGTAGAGTTCAGGGTTTTTCCCGTATTCCAGCGTACACAGCTGACTGACAGCAACACTACAACATGTGACCAGAGAAAAGCCCCACACTTTCTCTGGCATCTTTTTAAAAGCAACTAAAACTGTAGGATCGCTACGACAAAAGATTTGTGATAAAGATGTTTGAGCATCGTGGTGCACGTTGAAACCGGCCCATGCCTAGTGTCTTTTGATATTAGTGAGGGAGCTTGTCACCTGATCCCACTCTCTGGTTTATGTTGAACATTACCAAGAGATCTCTTGGGAATAACCAGACCCTCTGATCATATCCACCGATCTGTGTCCATTCTGATCAGATCTCTACAAGCAGACGTGAGTACGCAGAGGATAATGAAGTGCTAACCAGCCACGTTAGAACAAATTTGAGTAAGACACACTTACCGTATTTTTCGCCATATAAGTTGCACCTATTTGCATAAATTTGCAAGTCCTTATACACCGAAGCGACTAACGTACGTTTCCCCTCCCCCCAGATTTATAACCGATTTTTGGCTGAGATCTGATGATTTAATTCATTCTGACGTGAAAAATATTAAACATGACCATTTGCAGCCGCTAGAGGGCCCTTGACTATTATGGCAAGCCAAGTGTGTCATTAACAGATAAAAGTGGCTATTAATGAGACACATGGCTTGCCATACAAAGCCACCTTCATCTCGCTCCGGAACTCCTAGAGCAAACGTCAAATCAGCTGCATTTCACAGCACTGCCCAGGTGAAATGCAGCTGATTTGACCGTTAAAGTGTATTTATTAAGGAAAAGCTCAACTGAGACACACCTTCGCTATAATGTCGAGCAAACAAATAATTGTTTTTAAGTGTTAATCTTGTTAAAGTCTTCCCGTGCATGCTCCCGCAGGCTCCATTTGGCAGCCAATCGATTTTTGGCACAACACCGGCCCACATTTCCGGGTGGTCAGCCTTATTCAAAGGGTCATGAAGTGTCCTCATAATGACTTTGATAAGAGTCTTTGATTATCGAGATATTGAGAATAATAATGATGATAATACAATAAAAGAAGATTGTTCTTATGACTATTTGACTTAGGACAAAAATAAAGAGTCTCTTGGTGAGATAAGTTGTGTCCTGGATTCAAATTAATGGGATAACAGTTTCTGTCCTTTCTGAAGGTCTTCAGGGACAAGATTGATGGAGGAGGTATATCACTACATGCATAATAGATGCGACTTATACGGCGGTGCAACTTGTATTGCGGCAATTACGGTAATTGTCGTGTGGAGTTAAGGTGATGCAGAATTCCTAAAACATCATCTGTCTTTTGATAGCCTCTGGATTTTTTCCAGTAATTCACCGGCTACTTAAAACCCCAAATGTATTACCGGTACTCTAAAGAGTCACGGTAATTGAATTCCCAAAGAAGACCTGTTTTTATTAACTAAATAGCTGGATTTCAATAAATCAGTCTGCTAACATCTGATGTGAAATCATCTGGTTCAACTCCAGATCAAAGTTTAAAAGTCACCTAAAGTTAGTCGGTCCTTTAATAACTTTGCAGCACTAGTTTTTTTTTTCCTTTTATTAATCTATATATTTGGTGTCCAAACAGGGTGTTGTATGAATGTGTGATGCTTAAAAAATGTCACTCTGCTGTTGCTTTGACAGAAATCTTAAAAAAAGAAATGAAAGAAAAAAAAAAAGCCACAACATTATTGTACAGCAGCAGGTCAGGAAGTCCTGTTGTTTTATTTAACTAATATTCGGCTTCATTTTTGCACTACATCTACTTTAGGAGTAAACAGACAGGGTGTTTTTTGGGGGGTGGGGGGAGAGAACTTTTGCAAATGTTTGTTTTTACCTGAAATTAATACCACCATGGTGGAACCTGCTGTGGCTCATGCATTTAGTTGACAGTCAGTGTTTCTTATTGATGCTTTCTTTTCTCTCTGTAGGGGTAAGAATAAAGACAAATCAGTACGACACATCAAGAAAAAATATGGAAACAGAGGTTGTAAATGAGTAGAGTTGCCATTTCGTGCTGTAAATGTCCATTATGTTTTCTTTCTTGTATTTTTTTAAATTACCAATATGATTATTAAGACTTAAGAATATTGTAGTATCATAAGTGCAACATTCTTCCTTCCTAGGCATAGAACGAAATTGTGAATGATAATGACTATGTAAAACTTGTAAAAAATAAAAAAAAATAAAAAATAAAAAAAAAAAACAAAGCAAAAACGGTTAAAAAAACTAAACAAAATTCTGTTGCTAGTGAGAGGCCAAGGTAAAGGACTCGCATTTATTTGTGTTTTTATTTTTTTTTTATTAGCAATTTATCACTGTGTGATATTTTGTACATCATATAAAGCTGTATTCAAACAATTTCCTCTAATTACAAGGGATAAGAGACCTGCTTTTTATTCATTTTGTCTTTTATATATATTTTTGAACTGCATTCTCTGGCTTGTATCAAACAACTTTTTTTTGTTTACGGGTCTGCTGTTTTATGTCAATAAGGAAGGAGAGATCAAAAAATAAAAATTTTGTACAGTGACATAAAGCAAGGTGTGTCTTTCATGTATTACACAGCAGCGTACAGTACTAGTGTAACTAGAAAGTTCCTGGAGAAACGTTGACGGGGACTGCCACGTGGCAGCTATTTTTAAATTTGAGAGTACCATGTGTGGGTGTTTGCTCTCGGCTACCACCATACCAAATTTCGGCTTAAAATAGAAAAATAACAAAGCGATGGTGGCCATCTTGGATTTTTGATTTTGATTCAGTATGTGACGGGGAAGGTCCTCATCTATATCCACACTAAATTTCAGCTGTGTGTGTAAAAATAGCTGAGTAAATAAATACCAATTGAATTGAGCTTTGGTGGCCATCTTGAATTTTTTTTAAATTAGTTATTGGGCATTGGTCTCAGCTATTACCACACCAAATTTCAGTTTAATATTTTTACAAATGGCAGATTTACAGTAGTTTTCATTTTTTTAATTTTTTTTTAACTCAGGTGGCCATCTTGGATATTTGATTTGCAACCATAGACTACGAAAAATGACAAATATGGTGTATTTGTTTGCAAATTACATCGCCATGGTAACTCGAAACACCAATAAAAGTAATGGCACACATCACAGTACTGAGCCGGTCGATTTGATATAACATTTGTGGGTGGTACACATTGCGGTTCGGGCCGCATTAAAGTTGAAGGAAGAGTAAGATATAAAGTTAAGAAACCCTTGTCAGGTGGATAATAATAGGTGGCTGCGTCCCCAATTATCATTATGTTTGGAAAAAAAAAAAAAACAGCTAAAGGGTTTTAAAACACTTTCAATAGTTTTTATTTGTAGGACTTGTCAAGTTTCAGTATCAGTACACTGAAGTTCTTCTTGTATGATAGACTTTATGTTTGGTTAATGCCCAGAACTGATGACTTCTGCATATAAGGATAAAAAGTAACCATATTCTTAATGGGTTCTCTGACAGACTAGAATAAAAACAGAATTCAGGTAAACACAAAAAGTCGTGTTTTGAATTGAACCCAACAGCAGCATATTGGCTTAGTGGTTAGCACTGTTCCCTCAGCATAAAGGTCCTATGTTTGTTCATTCCCAGGTATGGACCTGGGTTCTTTCTGTGTGGAGTTTGCATGTTCTCGTGATTTGCGTGGGTTTTCTCTGGACACTCCAGTTTCTGCCCACTGTCCAAAAACATGCTGCCTTGCAGGCCTTGGAAAACAGCTCTGTGATCTCAGTGGATTTGCCTGGTTAAATATTGATTAATAAATAAAGTAAATAAGTAGGAAAATAGGGGGAGTGGTGGTACAGAGGCCAGAGAAAGTGGGCATGTGGTCGGAAGGTCGTCGGTTCAACTCCCCGGACCGACAATATCAAATGTGGGTGGGAAAGCTGAAATACCCACACCTGCCTCCACCCTCGTATGACCCTTGAGCAAGACCCCCAACCCCCACCATCTGCTCCCCTGGATGCCCCAGATGGCAACTTTGCGCCATACAGAGGGCCTGTGGTAGCATCAGGAAGGGCATCCGGCCTAAACACAATTGCCATGACTTCGTGCAAGTTGGTTCACTGTGGCAACCCCTGAAGAAGGGAACAGCTGAAAGAAGAGGAAAAAATAAAATAAATAGGAAAATAAAGACAACAAGTATATTTTTCCTCATACAAGATAAATTCAAAGTATCACTAAACATATATACTGTAACATACTGTATTGATGTTTTAAACCACCAGCAAATAAACGGGATTTTTTAAAAAGTGGTTTCAGTCACTAGTTATTCAGGCCCGACAAAGATCTTTCAAAGTTTTTCTTTGGACTTCAGCTGATTTTTCACTCATTTTCTGTCCAGTCCTTAAAAGCACTTGGGACTTTAATGGTGGGTGTTGGACTTTAAAGATTTAATTTAAAATTTAAAAGGGTTTGGCTTGTTGGAAGCGAAATATGAAAAATTACTTTTGCACAATGACGTATTTTCTCTTGATCTTTACAGGATGAACAGAATGTTGGTTTTCTGTTGAGCACCCACGTGCTAAAAACACATTTTAAACGCACAGCTGCACTCACTCGACAAACAGCTCAGCCATTCTGTGCTTTTTTGCAGTACATGTGCAGTAAATTTGCACGTGCATGCTTGTATGTGTGCTGAAAAACCAAAAAGCTCTCATTAAGGTCTCTCTTGTAAATGAGTCCTCGTGGCTCAATGGGACTAACCTGTTCAAATAAAGGTTGAATGTACAGTATAGCATTTGACATTTATTTACTAAGTTTTTTGTAATGATCTGGTGATCTTTGTCGCAAAATGTTATCTTTTTCCCATCTTATAATAGATTGTTTTTAATTTTCTTAGCTTTTATAGTAATTTTCTTCTGCTACTGTATCAAGATCAAATTACCAGGTGAATCCACAGCTGGTATGCGTTGCAGCAAAAACAGAAAATTACATCTTCTTTTAAGAAACAGCGCCCTCGTGCGGTGGACAGGGGAAATCCGGAGAACAATTTTTTTTGCAGCTGCAGGGTTGTTGAGGTCTTTTGTCACATGATCATTTTAACAGTTTTCTGTGGTTGTTATGCTTTATCAAAATGGAAACCAAAAGATTGTCTCAAAGGGATAAACTACTGTGACACTAGAAAGAAGCTTGGGCTAAAAAAACCAAAAGTGCAGAGTCCCAAATTATGACCTAAAGTAGAAAATCATTTTGTCAATATGCAGCCTTCACGCTCATATTTTGTCTTTAACATCCCACATTTAAGTTGCTGCAATCATCAAATCGTACGTCATTAGTTTTGTCAACTTGGGAAGTTTGATTTAACATAAAACAGACAATATATAAACAGCTCTGCAATAGGCGTTCAGCTTTGGTAAAAGGAGCAGCTAATAAATGTGCCAGAGTAAAAAAAAGAAAAAGGTGCCAGGGACACAAATGGTAAGAGAAGACTGGGGGAGGATAAGGAAGTAATGGGAGTGTTTTTGGGTGAGGAGCTGCCCCCTCAGGCGGTGTAACAGGATATACTGACCTCGACTGAGGGAGGGAGCCAAACAAGTCAAATAACCCTAAACCAAGGAAAGTGGGAGAGAGGGAGGTAAGGAAGGAGGAGGAGAAACTTAGGAGAAATGGGGGAGGATAAGGCGGAACTTACTCAGTCGATTGGCTTCAGAATGTGTCAGTCATTTCACTTCCTCCTTGGTAATGTCACATCACAGATGAGAGGGAGGGTAAAAGGGAGGTACCCTTTAGATCAGACAGCTCTGTCTCTGCTTTTTCACTAAAAAAAGCCTCACTGGGGTTGAAACTGAAACAGGGTAAGACTTATAAAAGGAGTGCAGTACCTTGGCCTCCCTCCTTCTTAGGGTTTCCTGTTCAAGGAGGCCATTTTGCTACATAGCTCTGGAACAGATCACAACAAAGTTCAGCACTGTTGCTTTGTTTTGCTTCTCCTTCCCTCCTCACACCCTCAGCCGAGAGTTTCACAACCAGGTCTGGACTTTCTACTCTGCCGACCAACATCTTTAGCCAGACGAGCTGAAGGCGGGGAAGAAGGTGGAAGTGGAAGAGCAGCAGGACGGAGGCTGCCTGCCTCCGTGTGTCTCTCTGAGGGGATCACACACTGGGTTCATGCTTGTCATGCCTGGACAACAACACGTCAGGGGGACGAGGACGTAAAACTCTTCTACTTCCTGGATCAGTATCTTCCTCGAGCCACTGAAGGGAGGTGGATCGAGGATCCAGAGGATCAAGGGTTGTCTGTTCAGAGTCTGTATCCCCATTTTCTTCGTCTCCCTGGGACAGTTTGAATGAATTTGGCTTTTCAGAGAACTTTACACTGCACCTGGGTGTGTGTTTGTCTAGAGAAAGATCCAGGCAGCCTAGAGACTGTGGACTCTGAATGGCTAATGCTAGCTCCTGTGTGCCCTCAGGGGCAATGTCCCAGGTCTTCTTTCACCCTGTGGATCCCTCAGGGCCGGGATCAGCTGTGATGCAGCAGGAAACCCCTTTACCCAAGCCCTCTATGCCTGCTGCTTTTGGTGATCCAGTGGTGGACTTGCAGTGTCCTGGAGGGGCTGTGGTTCCCTCAATGGTTCCCACTCCAGCAGGAGTTTCCTTCATTATCCAGATTGGTCTGACCAGAGAGTCAGTCTTGATGCCCCAGACTGCTGATCTGGCGTATGTGAAACAAATCGCCTGCTCCATTGTTGACACCAAGGTAAGAGTGATCGTGAAGACTGATGGAAAGTGGCGCGTCTGTTAGAAGTGTCTTCTTCGCATGAAATTGTTTTGATATGCAAGGGTCCAGTGCCACGCATGTATACCAGTAGGTGCTTTCAGAAGCAGAAGTGGAGCGATTAGAGCTTTTGGCTGATCCTGATGCCGATTTCTTTTTTTTTAATTTTTATTTTTGGGGGCAATCTGAAAAGCCTTTGTCTTCATTTGTTTTTGCATCATAAATATAACAGTTTATTCTTCAAGTACTTCACAACCTACTAGACTGTGAAGAGCAGACAAAAAAACAGTAAATACATATGATTTAGCCTTGAATATGATAACGACTATATTAGCTGCGCTTCAGATTATTAAAATCTTTCTTCTAATCTACAAAGCTCTCAACAACCTAGCTCCATCTCATTTTACAGATCAGAGTCAGAGAGTCAGAGTCAGTTTATTATCGCCATTGTCAATGAATAAGATTCACAAACTAGGAACTTGCTTCGGCATAAAGGTGCAATAAAAATAAAATCTAAAATGAAAAACATATGTACACACAAACAAAATACAATACAGCACAATATTTACAATAAATGTGCAGTGATAAATGGAGCTAAATGGAGATAAATGGAGTGATGATGTGTAGTGTTAGACCAGTGATAAATCAAAGCAGTGTTATACAGTAATAACGGATAAAGACGCCAGTCTTGCTTTCAAGGGAGCATAGAAGTCCAGCAGCTTCTTCTGGAAGTCTTCTGGAGACCTGGTGGACAAGCTTTAGATGGTGATATGGAAGAGTTCAGAGTGGTCTCCACAATAATGTTCAGACATTGTTCCTCAATACTGTATCTTTCAAACTTTGATCTGACTAGCACTTTAGTGCTTCAAATGAGTTTGTAAAATTTATGAAATTTATTGCATTAAGATTTTTTTTAACCATTTCAGTAGTGCCCTTCAGTATGTAATGTGTGGCAATTTCAAAATGTCACTTTATGTATAGTCATCATTGTATGTTTCCATTCAATAGCAAAAATGGCTCTCTGCATTTAACCCATGCACCACCAGGTGGTGTGGTGGGCAGCTATTGAAAGTGCCCAGGGAGCAACTGGGGATGAGATGTGCTGTTCAGAGATGAAATGTACAATGTCAGGGATTGAATCTGGGACCTTCAGGTTTGAAGTCAGCTGCCCTGATGGAGAACCTCACTCTCAAACTCTGCTCTTTTGAATTGAGAAAGCTCCTCGGATGAAGAGCGAAACGTCTTCTGTCAAGTCCAGTTTGTTTTGAATATTGTTACCTTCCAATTTAAACAATAAGATTTGCTGCAAAACTGATGACATTTGTTTTATTCAGCTCATGAAACAGAAAAATACAGCCATCAGTTTACTTTATGCCCTCACTCCCACCAGTCTTGACTGGACCATCAGCCTGAATGGCCATGAAGGAGAAAAGCTGCTAAAGCCAGAGGGACCATCAGCAAAGTGAAGGAGGTACCGCTGTGGGGAAAGGAGGTGGCAGC
>JAVCKU010000071.1:11906663-11919756 GCA_032273985.1 Hypsolebias coamazonicus
CCCCTCCTTTCTCTTTTTGAGGCTGTCTGTCACAGCAAAGCAGAGACACATAACAGGTTGCGCTCCCACTTGTTTTCTGTCTCTGCTCTTCTGTGACAGATAGCCTAAGAAAGAGAAAGGGGTCGGGGGATGGGGGGGAGGTCTGTCTTTTCCCATCGCCAATCGTGTGTTGTGTACAATTTTAGATTGAAAAACTGTGAAAAAGTGAGTTTGCGAAAGTCGAACTGCGAAGTATCGAGGGACTATTGTATGTCTTTACATAAACAGATGCACATCAGCATAATCATCAACATAACCATATATGTCATGTGACAATTTGTCTATCTGGCAACAATTTTTTTTATACATTTGTCGAAAGGTGGATATAATATGGCATAGTCTCTGTCTGTCAGTCAGTACGTACATTTGTCTGTATGTAAATGTCACCCCCGCAAAAACTTTTGATCGGCTCAACATAATTTAATGAAACATCATAAAAACACATGCATCATCACTAGATAGAGTATTACACACCTTTACATAAGCCCAGCTCTAGGTTCAAGGTCACAAATCAAGGTCAAAGCTAAAATGAGTTATTTGCTTCTCTGGACCATAACTTCTGGTCTGCGCGTTCGTACCACCACCAGGCAGCGTGCCTTGTGATCTTTTCTTCACTCCAGCTTCAAATTCAAGGCCACAAATTAAGATCAAAGGTTATACAAGGTCTTTGCTTGTCCAGGCAGTTGTTATAGATTGCTGTGTAATAGTTTACTCTTGGGTGTATAATATGTAGTATGCAGTACACATGTTAAATCTTGTTAAACAGTAAGACTTGACGCTGTGGTGATTTTACAAATCTCTTGAGAATCCATTTGTCAATTATGATCTTTTCACAGGCACAAATTCAATCCTTTTAAAGAAAGCAAAAACAATGTTGGCTTAGTTAGTCTAGGAATACAAATCAACATTAATGTCACCTAAACTATTGACCCATACTCTTACAGGAATTGATTTGGAAAGTGCAAATAAAAAATATTTTCAACGAAAGGTTTAAGCTGAATTCTTTTTTTTTTTAGTGCTAACATCCCGTTGATGAGGGTGGTTCAGTCAGTGAGGCAGACAACTCGGCGATCCAGCACATCTATCAAGGAAGGATGGATGGTTCACTACAGCAATAAGGACACACTGGTAAAAACACAGAGAAACATAATCTATAATTCAAGTTATCTACATCTCAAGTTATAACTTGTGAGTTAAATCAGTTTATTCTAGTAGACTGAATGCTTTTTCTGGACTTTTCTTCTATAAATCACAGAAACATTTTGCTTGTTTACGTCAGACTTGTGCAGAAAGAAAAAGTAGCCGTTAATGCACTTCGTCCGTCCAGCAGCTTCTCTAACAGCAGTTTCAACCTTGACCGTTTGGTCTCAGCTTTTACGGCTTCCCTTTACTTCTGCATGTCACTGTGTGGGTGGACATGCGTGTTTGTGTGTGTGTGTGGGTAAAAGAGTGGCGACGAAGCTGACGCTGTGTCAACTAAACAGCACTCAGCTCAAATGTGATCAATTTGGTCCAAGAGTCAATTTTCTACCTTTTCTTCCTCTTGACGAGTAAAACTTATATTTGACCTTTAAAGTAATTTATTGACCTCTGTAGTCTTTATTTAACTTTTTTCTTTTCCGGCTGCACTAACACCTTTCTCCCTTCTTTCACGTTTGTCTTTTTCTCCTTCTTTGTTCCCACCTTCCTGCAGCTCATATTTTCACTCATCTTTCTTCCTTTTTGACACCGTCTGAAGCCGTCCATGAAAGTTCCTGCTGATCCCCAGTAATCCCTCGCTCGTTGTCCTCTGCCCTCCTCGTCATTGCTGTGTCTCATTTTTGTTGTTGTCCCGTCCTAACCCAACAGAGGAAAAGGCACTACTGGCGTCTGGACTGTAAGTGCATCATCCTGTTTCAGAACAACACCTCCAACAAATACTACAAAGTAAGCAGCGCTCATTCCATGATCATCCTTAATGTGTACCTATTTAATTATTAGTAACACATCGTGCGCTTGCAGGAAATTCCTTTATCTGAGATCCTGCAGGTGCGTCCTGCCACCGACTTCACGCTCGTCCCACAAGGCACCAATCCTCACTGCTTCGAGCTCATCACCGGCACTATGTGCTACTTTGTGGGGGAGGACCCCAACACGCTCCCGTCTGTATCCTCTAGCAACTCCCAGACTGTCCCTCGGACGCCTCCCTCCCCCAACATGGTGCAGCCCAACAGCGGCATCGGGCGGGAGGTGGCGAACACCTGGGAGAGCGCCATTCGCCAGGCTCTCATGCCCGTCATTTTTCAGGATGCCCCCCCGGCCGAAGGGAACACACCTCACAGTAAGCTGAGCATCACGCAGGTTAAAGGGATGGGTCAGATCTTTTGAAGACGGGTTGTGCGGAGAATTTATGAACTATTAATATCTTACCTGTCGTAGTTAGCTCTTTGAACAGCGTCAGTTTGAAGGAACGGATTCTTGTGCACAGCCACGTGTTCGTAAACTTCCATATTGGGCATAACGTAGGCTTTTTGTTTGGTTTTAGGACAAGCCTCCGTAAGCATATCTGTGTCCAACAGTCAAATCCAAGAGAATGTGGTATGATTTTTTAAAAAAGTTTTGTTTGATTTTTTTTTTTTTAATAATGAATTTCATAAGAAGGCCAACAGTAACCTCTTGCTGCAATGCTTTCTTACAGGATATCAGTATGGTGTATCAGATTTTTGCTGATGAAGTACTAGGATCTGGGCAATTTGGAATAGTGTATGGAGGTATTTGAACATATTTAATTATTCTACCTGAGCTCTAGATTATTGTGTTTTGTATGAAATAAGTACACTAAATGCAAACATTACTATGCCCAGTTTTGAAGCAAAAAATAAAAAAAGTCTGGAAGTCCAATAATTTATCTGAAGAGCAGTGAAACTCTTTAAAGCACGCCACAAAATCAATTCATGTAGAACATCATCAGTGACTTGCATTTAATCTTATCAGGGAAGCACAGGAAGACGGGAAGAGACGTCGCCGTCAAAGTCATCGACAAGCTTCGATTTCCCACCAAGCAGGAGAGTCAGCTGAGGAACGAGGTGGCCATCCTGCAGGTGAGCAAAAACGAACTGCACAGATCTGGAAACTACCACACTTTAATGCAACTTAAAACTACGCAAAGAAGCATTTATATAACCAAGTGGTTTTTTTTGTTGTTGTTTTTTTTTTAATCATTTTAGTTTTATGGGAACAATGTTTTCATCCAGAAAACTAAGAATTTAAACATCAGTTTAGAAACAACCTGGTTTCTATCTAAGATAAAATTGAAAGACTGTGATTATCTGACTCCTGCGTTATACTTAAGCTGGTTTTTGTGATGAGTTATTATCCATCCATCCAACCATCCATCTATCCATCCAGCCATTATCTTTACCCACTTCTTCCTTTTTGGGTCGCTGGTGTCACTAGTGCCCATGTCTAGCTATCACTGTGCAAGAGGCGGGGTATATCCGTATTTTATATATTTTGTAAATATATTTACTGATGTAGATTTTATTCCTTTATTTATTTGATGAGGTTTTGTTTCTTATCCAAGAAACTTTGAACTTTGGAAAGCTGCAGAGATTTCTAGTTTCTAAAAATCACATAATATTCTTTAATAAGTAGTTTCAGTTTGCCTTTAGTGACTGTCAGTTTTCATTTCTTGAGTAAAATGTATTCATTTCAACAAAACTTGGATTTTCCATGTTTTATATGCTTTAAATTCTATTTTTCATCTGTTAATGAGCATCAAATGTTAAAAACAAACAATAAACCACTTCATTTTACTTTTTTAAAGGCCTTTAAAGTAAAAAAAAAAAATACAATAAATGGCCTCAGCCAATGAGAGATTACAGAGAGGAAAGTAAAAAGAGAATGTTAGGCTTTTTTTTATTGTTACTTTCCTAAATTGTAGACGGATCCGATTTTTTAAAAACATTATAGCCTTAGTGCTGCAAGCTGCCATTAAATAAATAAATAAACAACCAAATAAACAAATAAATAAATAAATAAATAAAAACAGTACAGTTTTATTTATAAAGCACTTTAAAACAAAGTGCTGTACACTAATGCATACAATCATAAAAACCATAAAATCAACAGATACTGTAACGTAACGAACTACCAAAATTATAAAATATCAAACATAAAAACAATAAAACAAATAACTTAAAAACAGTAAAACCAACATTTCAAGCAGAGTTAAAAGCCAAAGAGAAATATTATGTAAGTATTGCATCATTTGAATCCATATTTAAAGATACAAAACTTTTATAACTTTTTTTTACCAGCAGATGGAGACAGAATTAAACATCGGAACTTGTTTTCAGACATAAAATAACCAGATGACAGTTTTATTGATACTTAAAAAGAAATTAACATCTATAACAATAAAAGTAAACTTGGCACAGTTTATCTTAGAAACAAAATACTTTTAAATTGTATACATGTGAGTTAGTGAGTTCTGAAACTGCCTTCTAGGGTCTTATTCTATGGACTTACAGTATTTTTATTTTGTCAGCATAATCCAAATTATTTTCTTCTTGTTGTTGACTCTCCATCGGTCTTCAGTGCTGTTCGGTCTCTTGCTGAGCCCTGCTCTTCTCTCAGATATGCAGCCATATGTCTCTTACTTCATTAAATCTGTTTATGCCGTCTTCACGCTGAATCTGTCCATGCTTAGTTTATGACAAACCCCACAGATAACCCACATTTTCTTCGTGTTTCTTTCAGAGTTTACGCCACCTGGGCATCGTGAACCTGGAGTGCATGTTTGAAACCCCAGAGCGAGTGTTTGTGGTGATGGAGAAGCTGCATGGCGACATGCTGGAGATGATCCTCTCCAGTGAAAAAGGCAGACTGCCGGAAAGACTCACTAAATTCCTTATTACTCAGGTGAGTGCACCCAACAAAGGAGGGATTTATTTTGTAAAACAGAAGAACATCGTCACCCCTTATGTTGCTGGAGTATCTGAGAACCTCAGAAGGATTTTCTCCAAACACAACATTCCAGTACATCTCAAACCCAACAGGACTTTCAGACAGAGGCTGGTCCACCCTAAGGACAAACCCAACATCCATACAAAAACTGAGTGGTGTGGTGTCTGCAGTTCAGTGCAGCGAGGAATGTCCAGATCTCTATATTGGAGAAACCAAACAGCATCTTCACAGACGCATGGCTCAACACACACTCTTCAAGACTCAGCTGTTCACCTACACCTCAAGGATAAGACATTCTTTTGATGAACAGAATGTTCATATTGTGAAATGAGAAGACAGATGGTTTGAGGGGTGGGGCGGGTATCGAGGAAGCTATTTATGTAAAACCAGAGAAACCATCTTTAAACAGAGGAGGAAGAGGTCTCAGGTTTCAACTTTCAAAAACTTGCAATGCAGCTTTAGACCAGTCATTTTAACACCAATTAAGAACTTCATCCATTTGACCAGAGTAGAGTTGCATTCGGGCCCAATGAATCCGACCCGACTCGGCCCCAGCCCGTAGCCATCATTTCCGAACCCGACTCAACGAATTAACAGTAATTACAGTTTCGAACCTGACCCCCCGACATTTTTAATTAAGCTTTGACTGCTTATATAGTTATTAACGGTCGGCAGATGTGTGTGGCTGAATCAAAGAGCAGAAGATCAGAGCTGAGTGGGTGTTTGTCCTTTCATGGCCGTCAAAATCGCATTAAATTCCTGCTTCTGCCTGCATTCTGCATTATTCAGACACGGACCCTGCTCTGACATGTCTGCGAAGATATTTTGGGATCTCACCTGTTTGGGTCATCGGACGCGCGCGTCCGCTGAGTGTAGTGGCTGAATGAACATCCATTTGGGCTTTGATGGATCGCTGCCTGGCAGTACAGTCCCATCTGAAGATAGCTGAACCTCTTTCAAGGCCGGTCAACGCGCGGTCAAATGGCCTCATGCGGCTGGTGAATGTATGGCAAATCATGTTGCCATATACAGGTAGTCCTCGACTTACAACGTAGATCCGTTCTCACGCGGCGTCGTAAACCAAATTTGACGTAAGTCGGAACGTACGTAAATGAATGTGACGTACCTGTTTTACCAAGCGCGTAAAACGATTTTCAATGTAAGTCCATGGTGATGGCCTTCCTTTTCTTCGATCCACTGCCATCAGAACAGTCCTCCTTGCGTTTGGGAGCCATAATGAAGAGCTAATGAAGAGCTAATGGCCTACTGGGATGCTAGTGACGGCGTCCTCCTCTGTACAGTACTGTATTCCTCCGCCGCTGCACCGCGTACTGTATTCTTGCACCGCGCCGCCACGTTACGATGTTTAACGTCATAAAACCATTGTAAAAACCGACGTAAAACCGCCGTAAAATCGCCGTAAAACCGATGTAAAATCGCCGTAAAACCGACGTAAAATTGATGTGAAACCGCCGTAAAACCGCCGTGAAACCGCCGTAACGTGTAACGTGAATAAGGGAGATGCATCGTAACGTCAAAACGTCGTAACCCAAGACCGTCGTAACCCGAGGACTACCTGTAATTGGATCATCAACTGCGTGTGTCCGCTGACAACACCGGCCCGGCCCGCACATTAATAATTATTATGGCCCGACCTGGCCCTAATCCGAGTCGGTCTGGGCTCCGTGTTAGAAATGACAGCTCTACTCGAGGGTAAAGAAATATTCAGTATATATTTTTTATTAGAAACCACAGGAAAGACACGGCAGCAAAACACATTAACTGAGGAGACACAGAGGGAGACAGAACATGAGGCTTCAGACAGGACAGTCCACGGACAGCGAAGAAACAAACTGAGAACTTCTAGAGGACACTGACGAGACAATAATGAACATCTGGGGTGACTGGGATAGAGGACAGGTGCGACAGCATCTGGCAACATGAGGGAGGAAACCGTGAGGAAGGCAGGACAAACGACAAGAAAACACAAATCCTCTCAAAATGCATGCACGTTGTAGAAACACACAACAGTTACACAAAACTGTGCCAGAGTCCAAACTGGTCTTATCCTTGTAATATCATTAAACCTTTCTGTCAGGAAATGAAAACCCACAGACATAAAAGGATTATTTTGGGATTATGAAACAGAAAAGGGTTATTTTTCACTTTGCAGGTTGAAATTATTTTCTCAGATTGAAACATTCATTAAGACTGTGCAGCATTCAAAACACTAATGTTGCAAACGGTTACCATTCATTTATAGAAACGCCTCTTGCTGCACATCGCCGCCCCTCTGCATGTTTAACGTCAGCTGTGAGGATGCCGAGCTGTGGGTGGAGGTCGTTAACTCGATTCCTGTTCTTGATGTTGGGCTCCATCGAGGAGGACAGTCAGGAGGAAGCGTAGAAGCTGCCGGAGGCCGATGTAGAGCGGTGTCACACAGAACCAGAAGACCAGAACACGTCGGTTAGAGGCCGAAGAAACAACGAGGGCAGAGGAAGATGGGGGGGGGCTGGAAATGTACATTAAACAGACGATGAGCTTGTGAAGACAAAAGGTCGTGGAGCTGAATCCCAGACGTTGAGATCTAATTTTAGAAGCGTCTCCTCCCACCGTTTATAATCCGTGGTTTGACCTTCAAGGGAAGAAAATGGGCGAAGACAGAAAAATAAGACGATTCTTTTTTTTTTTTAAGCCTGTGTGTGTTTGACGAGCAGGGAAGATGCAGCGTTTCATCAGAAGTCACCTGCATGAAGGTGAAACGGTCTTCACTTGGAGCTCAGACGATGAGGAGATGCTCATGACTGCAGATTAAAAAGCAGCACTAGTCTCATTGAACCACGAGACCTGTTAGGGAGCAGATGGTGGGGGTTAAGGGCCTTGCTCAGGGGCCCAGGGTGGAGGCAGGTGTGGATGCTTCACCTTTTCCACCCACATTTTTTGATGTTGTCGGTACCGGAGCTCGAACCAGCGAGCTTCCGATCACAAGCCCACCGTCTCTAACCTCTGTGCCACCACGCCCATTTATAAGAGAGCTCCACAAAACGCTGGATCTGCGTCTCCCAGGTGAGTTTCTGTGAATCTGCTCAGGGTTTCAGTTCTTCTGAACGTGGCGTCTTCAGGTTTAGTTTTCAGAGTTTCCTCCATATTCCCCGTTTGCCTTGTCACACACATCTGTCATGGATCTGTGGTCACCCCAGCTGCATTCAATCATTAATCAACTCTGTTTAGGTTTTCTTTAATGTTGGTCTTAGGTTCCTAACAGCCATATTTGTTACAAAAGGTGGCCACATGTTTATCATATATTTATATAATTATCAGTCAACTTTAAGGTTTAACTTCTATCATCATGAGTTTTGATTTTACACAAGACTTCCAGCTCATTTCTTTGGACTGAAAGCACATTTAAGAACAACGTGCACAGACTGTGTATGACTGTGGTTATTTTTAAATGCTTAAATGAGTGGAAGTTGTAAATGAAGCTCTTTGGGCATCCTGTGGTGATCACCTGTGACTGAAACATCACGTCAGCCTCCCTGCGAGTGTTTGGCTGCAAACAAATGCATGAGTCCTGTTGAACCTGTGTGATGTGACACCTGGTTCTCTCAAGACTGACCCCATTAGGTCATTGTCTGCTGCTTGAAGACAGAAGGTTGGCAGGAATGTTTTTGTCTATGTCCATGTAGGTCTGTTAGCCGAATGTCCCATGAGAATTTGATGAAACTCAAAGTAAAAACTGCTCGTCGTCATCTGTAAAGTCTCATCCACCTGAGCCAATACAAATTATGACCAACTCAGTCAGATTTAAAGATTTTGGACCAACATTTGATGTGGTAGTAGCTGAGGGTCGTTCACAACACGTGCTTTTAGCAGAAGAATCCAGAACGGGCCACGTCTGTGACTTTTCTCAACATACGGTGAGATCGGTGTAAAATTCTGGCATGAAAGTCAGCGAGCGACTTGTTCCATCAAGAATGGCTTGAATTTTAATTTCATAACCGCTTTGAACCAACACAGTTGTGTAACTTGAATATTGAAATGGGCAAAAATCTTGTTTATGAACAATTTCTCATTCAGACTCTTTACCAGCTTGTCCTTTGAGTGAGCTGATGGTGTGTTTTTTATATATATTTTTTCTTTATTGCAGAAAATGTCTAGATGAGTTGATTTTTGTTGTCAGTGGTGGACTTGTAGAACAAAGTGAGTTCTGGACGTGCATGTTGGTGCACAAAATCTCCTCAAAGCAGACTGAGCTCTGCACTGGGCTATCTCTCCATGCTCATTCTGTCCCAGTACAGCTCGTGCACGGCACCATCCATCTGCACCAGCCTGGATGATGAAAGCCTGAGCCGAGCTGGTGATAAAGAGCAGGACAGGCATCCAGAATATAGACGGCGAGATGGAATAAAGATGACAGCTTTGGGTCTTTAGAGGAAGAGCTATAGGAGGAGACGACGGCAGAATGAATTGTCAGAGCACTGCCTGGAGCTGCTCCTTAATTTAGACTCTTTAAGGACACGGCCAAGTGAACACCGGGAAATACACAATCTGAACCTGCAGAAAGACGACTGCCTCAAATGTTTCTGTGCTCCAGAAGCAAATTAACGTTGGTTCAAACTGATTTCTGTGGGCTCATTTAATGAGCTGCTGCTCTGCATGAGGGATCCTGCCAGTAATAAACAATTTGTCAAATAAAAACAGATGCTTTAGAACAATAATTTAAAAACTGCTCATGTGGGTCGATGCTGAAAGCATGACTTCATGTTCCGGTGGATGAAGAGGAAACATCTGTAATCATCTTATTCATTTGTGACAGAAGGGGAGCTGCAGGAGGGAGAGGAAAGGTTCACAAGATGTTTGGTTTGGAGACAGCACCAACAAAACGACAGGAGGCAGAGCTGGACGTGGCAGAGACGAAGATCTTCAGATTTTAAGTGGAAGTGACCAAAAATGGACCAGAGCTCATGAGAGGGACAAAGATTTAGAGGCAAAGGGAGGTGAAGGATGATTCAGACGTGTGCAGAGGAGGCAGTTCTTACACAAAGTGTTGAATGTGGAGCTACCAGGGGAGGAGGAGAAAAAGAAGACAACAGAGGAGCTTGATGTCATGGAGGAGGATTTGCAGATAGAACGGGATGGATTCAGACATTCACTGTGGAGATGCTTCAAAGTGCTAACTCACTGACTTTCAACTGATTGAGTCCAGCTGTTGGGGTAAAAAAAATCCCTCAAAATTGAAGGAAAGTTGAAAAAATAAATGTAAATTTTCAGCTGCAGTCTCACCGTTTGACTATCGAGCCACGTTTTGAGCAGATGCTCAGATAATTACAATAATTACTATTATGCTTGACATTTTACTGCATGGAAAGCCCAATTTACTAGCTATGAAAACCCATCAAGCCTTTCTCTCATTAGGACCCCACAACTGGAGCGTGAACCTCCTGAGCAGAGCACACTTTCATCTAAACCCTGCAGCTGAAACCAGTCTTTTATTTGCTTCTATCGCTGAACACACAGAGAAGCATTCGGAGCAGATTTGGTTTGTTTGATGGTCTTTTATGGCCTTTTTACTTCTCTCTACTCCGTTCTCGCTGCAGCAACGTCACCAGAAGCTGAACCAACTCATTAAAAGGCTCAGAAGTCAGTTCTGGTCTCATGTCTCCACTAGAAAGTTCACAATCAGCTGTTTCAGGTTGCACCTATTTACATGCATGTATTTATTTAGACCTCATGCAGATTTCTAAATTGATCCTCTGAGAGCTAATAAAAAAAGCTTTAGATGAGAGGAACAAGGTGGATCCACACAGTTCAGCAGAGGGAGGAAGAATCGAGTATCGGGGGAGCGTCCACAGGAATCCCTCTTACTTATTCACGCAGCAGCCGAGCGTCGGGGAACCTCCCTGCCTCGTTATGAAACGAGCGTTTGCAGAAGCTCGCAGAACAGTGGATCTCTACTGCTCATCCTCTTCTCTCTCCTCATCATCTCCTTTTTGGATCAGATCACTCAAGAGGAGCTACGTCGAGCTTCATTCCCTGCGTCGTCTCTCCAGACGCCCTGAATCCCCGTCTTTGCATTGAGTTTGTTGATCTGATGTTTCTCAGTCATGTTTAAAGATGAGTCAGAGCTCTTTCCTTCAGGCTGTAGGTCCTGCTCCTTTCAGAGCAGGCTCAGCCACATGGATTCTTCTTCTTCATGTTGGTGTTTGTTGTGAGATGGAGTGTCTTCATGTCCTGCTGGATCAGATCCATCCACCACTTCTTCTGCCGTCCTCTCCTTCATTGACAGAAAACTTCTGCATTGAATAGTCTTTTAACCTTGTTGCCATCTTCCATTCGCTGCACATACCCATCTCATTCTTGATTCCTGTATCTTGTCCGTGATGCATGCCACACCAAGCATTTTTCTGACATCGTCATTTCGCTGTCTGTCCTTGAGGGATGCTCCAAGAATCCCATGTAGCATCTGCATTTCTGTTATTTCCAGGAGTTCCTCTTCCTTTCTCTTTAATGTCCATACTTCAGCTCCACAAAGCATCATGGGTACACCAACATCTTCTACACACCCTGATGCTGCTCAATAATCCAGGTAGAAAAATCTGAAAAAGCTAAGTCTGGTCCTCTGGACATTCATTGTTTTGTTTTTTGAATGTCCAGAGGACCAGACTTGGCTTTTTTAGAACATCTTCTACACTTTCCCTTTAATATGAATCAGCATCCTTTCGTCACAAAGCACTGCTGTCAACTCCTTCCATCTTTCTCATTCTGCATTCAACATTTTCGTAACAGCTTCCTTTGGCATCCATCAACGACCCCAGATACTTAAACATTTCAACCTGCTTCAGTAAATTTCCTGTATTATCAGTAATTGTTAAGGTCTCGTTCGCTTTCGAGCAGACCATGGCCTCCGTTTTTGCTGCATTTATTTTCAGACCTTTTATTCTCAAGTGCCACCATCTGAAACTATCTTGGAGATTAACTTCAGAATCTCCAGCCACAACTAAGTCATCTGGAAACAAAACATCCCATGACACTTCTCTCCTAATGAGCTCAGTAACTGTGTCCATCACAGCAATAAACAACAACAGTGGGCTGAGACATGAACCCTGATGAACGCCAACTTTAATCTCAAATGCTGTTTGCCAGTTCTGACTGTTGTTTTAATACTTTCATACATGTACTACTGTTTAAGATAAACGCATCAGATTAAATAGAGACACTGTGCTGCATAAACGTGAAGGTTGGACAAAACGTCATTGTGGTGTGAGTTTATCGTTAGACAAAAAGCTAAATTTGAGACATTTTAATGACCAATTGATTGTCTGTGTGTGCAAAGATACATTGGTCTGTTTGTAAAATGTCAACAATCTTTTGTAAGATTTCCTGATTACATTTAAGCACAGTCCAATTAAAGATGGCTGCCACAGCTTGTCGACACTATCCAGCACAAAAATGGTCATAACTTGTTCAGTTTAAGTCTCGAGCTGAAACATGTTTATCTGAGAATCTTTAATAACACGTACGCCAAGGTCAGCTGCATGACAGGTGTTTTATTTTCTTTTTAAAGTTTATAACTTATTTAGCTGAAAATTTGTACAAGTTGAGTTTGTTGAAACAACAATTAGGTTTGTTTGCTACGACTAATATAATCTGATGGCAACAAGTTTAGGAAAAGTTATAATTAAAATAAAGAAAACTTTGTATTTTACCATTAAAAATTCTATTCAGTTTATTTATAAAGCTCCAAGTCACAAGAGAAGTTGTCTCAGGACACTGAACAGAAACATTCATATTTAAAATAATAATTTAACATAAACATTTATATATAAAATAATAATTTAACAAAAACATACATATATAAAATAATAATTTAACATTATTTATGTGAGGAGCAGACTGCTTTGAGTTTAACTCAATCACTGAACTCTCATCTTGAACAAGCATGAAGGTGACAGTGGGAAGGAAAAACTCCCTCATGAGGAAGAAACTTTTAGCAGAACCAGACTCAGGACAAGCGCCAGCTTCTTCAACCAGCTGGGTTTGGTAGGAACAGATACACAATGGCAGGTCAAGAATCACATGTTAAGATGGAAATAGTATCAAATGAAAA
>JAVCKU010000071.1:12038168-12051822 GCA_032273985.1 Hypsolebias coamazonicus
TATCTATCTATCTATCTATCTATCTATCTATCTATCTATCTATCTATCTATCTATCTATCTATCTATCTATCTACCTGTCTATGTTATCTATGTATCTGTGTCTAACTGATGTCTATGAGAAGTATTTTTAAGTAAAATAATTCTTTGAACTGACTGAATGTTTTGTTGAAAACTAAAAGCCGCTATGTGAAAAAGAAACACAAACATCCCATGACTATCATTTGTTCTGAGCATTTTAATGTATTCTGACATGACAGATGCATTTTAAAGCTTTTCAAACTGACACATATAACATTTTTAAGCTTTAGGCATTAAATCATTCATCTATTCACTTAGTCAGTAAAATTTTAATTTCAGCCGCAGAATCAGGTGATGAGGCAGCAACTTCACACATTTCTACTGAGGCAACTCAATTGTCTGCCCTGCCCGGTGTCTATGAGATTGTCTATGCCCTTAGTATAAAAGAAGCATTTGGATTCCAGCAGCAATCACTCGTTGTTGTTCAGAGAACAAAGAGTTTGTAGTAATTGTAAGTAACAAAGCTTGGCGTGATTTGACAGAGGCCAGATAGTGAGAAAGAAAAAAGAACAATGGTAGAGAGCAAGTGAATTAAATGTGAATCAGACAAAAACAAGGAGACAAAAGGTGATATTTCAAAGGATTGACAGTTTCTACCTCCACAGCTTGTGATGCTTCTGTAACCTTTTCTTTTACAACTACATTGTCAGCGAAACATTATATTTTAACTGATGAATAGACCAATAAAGCATACTGGGAAGTTATTCATTCCAATCCTCACCATCTTCCAGTGTTGTAGCATTGATCTCGGAGCTTGAAGGTCCGGTGCCTGCTCTGTTGAAGGCCTGGACAACCACGCCGTATTGAGCAAACTTTTTCAGGTTGTCAAGAGTGTAGACCTCACTGTCTCCAGTGGCTTTCATCTCAACAATGCTGTACTGGCCGTTACTTCCTGGGCCGTTCTCTCTGTAACCGATCTGGTAACCTCGGATCACCCCATTCTGCAGCTCCTTCCTTGGAGCCTAAAAATATTACAGCACAAGAAAAGGCCAATCATGTTTGTATAACACACTGTCTTCAAGTCAGTAAAAAAGGTTGTTCAAAATTCAATTCAAAGTAATTAAAGCTAATTAGTTTATTGTTCACTATTCAGGAACTCTGGACAAAAATCGCAATTCCAACATAAAAACGTCAATTTTGTATGAGAAGGGTTTTTTTAAGTTGATAAATGCCAGATGTTACCTTGCATGAAAAAAAAAAAACATTTGTTTGATGCCTTTTACTGTTTATCTTTTACCTTTTCTTCAACTCTGTGGTCACATACACTATTTTACGAGGCAAAACCATTGATAACACTAGTCACATTTTTTTTATTTTGTTGACTGAAGGTTAAAAAAACAAAACTCCCCTTAACTGTCTAAAATGTGGCTCGTTTTATAACCCTTTATTTTCAAAGCACTGATAGTTTAATGCCTTGCTCTTGTGTAGTCTTGATTCTTTCTTTTTTTTTAAACTGTGTGTCATCTGGCAAAGCCTCCACTGATATGAGTGAAAAGAGGCTAAATCAGGGTAAAAATTGTCAAATAATTCAATTTTAGTATGAATTATCCATGTTTGTCTATCTTTTAAAAGCAGCACCCATTTACTTTAAAAAAATGGTCTCAGGACTGAGACCAAGTTCACATTTAAGACCATGAAACAGTTATTTAGTTTGAAAGGTCAAACGTGTGTGATCTTTTCATGCACAGCACTGCATTCTTATGCAGTAATTAAATCATATTTACACAATTGACATTCTGAAGAAAAAACAACAACGTGTTAAAAGAACAACTGATTGTGTGACAAAGTAAGAAGTTACAACACAACTTTACAAAAGAGCCGCAGCACCACAAGATTGGGGGATGGGGTGCCCCCCTCCGGCCAGACAGTTTTATCCTCTTGAGCTTTTGCTTGGTGTGCATTTTTAACTTCCATTAGCTATTTGGGATTAGCAGAACCTCATAAACATAAGAAACAAACATTGTTTTTGAGCAATTAGAAGTTAAACGTATAAACATTTGATTGAAAATTAAAAATACAACTTCAAATCTAGTTCCCCTGCAGAAGAACACGGTCTATGGATGATGTTCTCAACCTCAGAATGTAAGGTCTCAAGAAAGTTTTATGCATTTTTTTAATAAATACAAACTAAAAGTGACCTGGCTTCAATTAGTTTGGTATATGTATTCTGACATGTTTATCAGAAGGTTGTATTTCTGTGTTTTTTTTAAATAACCTATATATGACAACAACATAATATAAAAAAAAAAAAATACTTGGACTTTAGTTTTTAGTACAGACCCCCAGGGGTATCAACGGCCCCAACACAACCTCCCTATTAAAAACATTTTGAAGGCATCACTCCAATATTCTTCAGAAGCTCAGATAAGTGATCAAAGTAATTTACCTTCCAAGTGACTCTGATACTTTGAGAAGTTACTGCCTGAAGGGTCACGTCCATCGGAGGACCGTCAGGCTCTACAGAGAGAGACAAAAAGACCGAGAGCATCCAACAGCTCTTTTATTCTGGTCATTTCCCCTCATTATTCCAGTTTAAAATTTAACCAATGTTTTCATTAGATTCAGAAAGAAGTCTAAACTATAACACATTTTTCAAGAACAGCACAGAAACAGGGAGGACAAAATGCCAAGTGCTAAAAAGACAAGCCAGCAGTCAAGAGTAAAAATCAGTCCTTAAAATAAAAAAAAACAACGTACGTGCTTCCTCTGTGCTGATGGTGAGCTCCTTACTGGCCTCGCTCTTGCCTATAGCGTTGTAGGAATACATCCGGATGCTGTAGACAGAAGCAGGGTGCAAGTCCACAATGTTGGCCTGATTGTTTGTGGGGGAGATGTTTCGAGTGGCATGCTTTAGCTCCCACGAATCTGGCAAGATGGAGGAGAATAAATAGTGTTGCAGCTGTCATTCACTTTATCCATTTCAAAAAGAAAACAGTGAAACAGTTGACATCTTATGTTTTACCATGTTCTGTAGAGATGTCAGTGAAGTGGCACCAGAATCCTGGAAAAACTTACCCGTCTTATTTTTATATTCAATATCATAAGAGGTGATGACACTGTTTCCATCAAATCTCTGCGTCCACCTGAGATTCATGCTGCGATCTTTCACTTCTCGGATCTCCAGCTCTGGAGGGTCTGGAGGTTCTAAAGATTCAAAAGACACATAGTGAACAAAGGGAGGCATTGGAAAGGATAACACACACACATAAAAGCAATACTTGTCAGCCTATCCTGATGCATGCTCAATAACCCAAGTAGAAAAATCTAACAAAGTTAAGTCAGGTCCTCTGGACAGATTCAAAAAATAAATAAATAAATTAAAAAAAAAAAAGCTAAAACTTTTCGTCTTTAATCCAAAATACTTTGTCAGTCTGAGGAGCTGTAGTAAACTCAGTCTTATCGGGCCTAGATGGGGTAGGGGTAGAGACAGGGCAGCCGACCCGGGACCCGAAAGTCCCAGATTCAATCTCCAGTCATTGCGCATCTTGTAGTGTCTCTGAGCAGGACACCCTATCCCCAGTTGCTCTCCAGGCACTTTCAATAGCTGCCCACTGCTCCACCTGGGCGTGGATGGGTTAAATGCAGCGAGACAATTTCACCATTGTATGGGAACATACAATAATGACAATACATTCACATTATTATTATTATTATTATTATAAACAGCACCTTCTCATAGTGGGTCAACCAGTTTGTTGTTGACATTCAAAACCAGCTGTTCACATGATCAAGGAGAACCATCAGCCTAACGACTGATCATTAGTGCCCTGATGGTTGTTTGCTATTCACAGAGGGCTGAGTGATACTAGCAATAACAGAACTGTAAGAGGGACAGTTGAACACAGAGTTCTCCACCCCAGTTTAATGATGGATGGTTTCTTTTCATAAAGATAACTTCCTTTACTCCTCTCTCAAACCATCGTGCCTCCCTTTCAACTTTTCAACATAATGATGAAGCGGAAAATATTTTGGGGCTGCACTTTCCAATTTGAAGCAAGGTTTGTGAGGTGGATGCGTTCAGCTACAAATGGCTACCTTGCACAGTGAGCTGAATAAGGCCTCGTCCTTCTCCGTAAGAGTTGATAGCATGACAAGAAAAGAAGACAGAATCCTCACGCTCTGCTGGCTTTAGCTACAGAGACAAGAGATGGAAACAAAACCGTCAGAGAGACAAATTCAATCGTTGTCCTAACAAACAGTGTAAAAGAATAACTTCACGATGGAGAACCTCCTTGATGATATTTTATTTTTCTCCATGTTCATTTAAAAAAAAAACTACTTATGTGAATCTGCGCTCTAATAAAGGACTTCAAGACTTTAGGACTACAGCTTTGCAAGTCGTTAGTAAAAATGGAAACATTACATTTTCATTGTAATAAATTTCTGCTGATATTAGGAAAACAACAAAGGCTTCCACCAACAACTAATAATAGTTTAGTTTAGTTTAGTTTAGTTTATTTATTTATCCATTTTATAATTAAAATACACACAATAGTACATACAATAAGAAGAAAAAAGAACTAAAACAACACTTATATAAAATGAAAGGCAGCAGAACAAGAAAAAATCTTATTTTATCTGCCCCTTACTGTCTAATAAACAATTCATACAATCAACTCATTTGATTTCCAAAATAATGAACAACTTAATTTTAACCTCCTGTATCTCTTACAATTTCTAAATTGCAACTCATTTAAATATATGTTTTTAACCGTTTGAACTTAATCATTCTTTTAAATACAACCATTGATTGAACCACTTTAATACCTGACTCCAGTTCAGGATTCTTTATTGGCATGTTTTTTTTTTTTTTTTTATCATCTCACCCTCCTTCTATAAACCCCAAGAAATAAAACACAGAAGTAGACAAACCACACCAGAATTAGATTTGCTCAATAAATGCTAGGTGAGGACTAAAATGAATAACTGAGAACAAAGCTGAAAAACATTTGTCAATAAAGAAAGGATCCCAAACACACTGCTGAATGATTGTTTCATCGCAAGCAATTTTTTTTTTTACCTTTAGAGTAGACAACACCTCATCCGTCTTCTCATTGGGACTCGTGGTTATGGAGTATCGGGGATTGCGATCAGGGTCAATCACAGTGTCGCCTCTTTCCCAGCGAATGATGATGGGCCATTCTCCCCTGGCTGTGCAGTTCAGTTCCTTCAAATGACCCTTCTTAGCCATAGTGGTGTTGGGATGACTGGTGATCATTGCTGGGACTGACGGGAGAAAGATGGGGTAACGGTGATCAGATAGAAGACGGGGACGTTAGACAATGGAGGCAAATAGAATGAGCGGTAAACAGGAGAAAAAGGAAGAATAAGCAAATAATAAGCAGGCTTTAAGTGGGAACGGGAGAACAAAGTGAATAAGCCGAGAGAAGGGAAGGACAACTGGCAGATGAAAAGGAGGAGCTCCGAGTATCTGAGTTCCATTGCATTAGAGTAATGAAGAGCTGTGGTCAATGAGGTAAAGTCAATAAACCTCCTTTCTCATTCTCCAATAGTTAACATTAGGGTGTAGGTGAATGAAGAGGCAAAAAACAATACACTCCACCTTTTGTGTACACTCCATACACACTTAATCTTTTAAGTCCAACGCACACGCCGTATTGATCCGAGGAGGGTTCTGCAGTTTTGTTTTCATCACTTATTCATCTCACCCTCCCTCTTTTCCGCTTTCCCTTCTTTTCCGCTGAGCGAAACAGACAGAATTGAGGGAGGCAGAGGAGAGGAACGGTTCAATCAATAACACTAACACAAGAAGGAGAAAGAGGGGAAGGCACCGGAGAGGGGGCAACCCCGTGATGAAATATAGCCTGGTGAGACTGATGGATACATTTACAGTGCGTGCGCCTTGTTATTTAGGTTTGAGTGCACAAAACGCTGTCAGATACTGGGCCTTGACAACTCTATTGCGATTATAGTTGAATTATAAGATCAATGTACCACATGGTGAAAACAATACATCGGCTTCACATATCGTTGTGCTTGACACTGATAATCTTTGTGTTTGTTTTTCCATTTCATTTTTATGTGGCATTACCCATGGTGATAAAGACAAGTGAAGCACCATACTGCGATTGATTGCAGATAATGATCAAGCTCAAAGTCGTTCTGATTGTGTCAAGAGAGCTCCCATGCGTCAAAAGATCAATCGCTCAGCTGTCCTCTCGTTGCCTATCACAGTCGTGCGAACACAATTCTTTCTCTCACGCTGTTTCCTTATATGTTTGTGGTCACTTTTGTTTCATTAATCTATAATTTGTCCCTTGTGTGTGTGTCCATGTATGTTTGCACTTATTTTGTGTGTGCTTGTGTGTGTGTCTGTGTCCACAAAGAGAGCACTGTGAAGGGCTTCAATGGTTTGACACAGTGAGTGACACAAGAAGGACAATGAAGCAGGAGCAGAAGACAATCCTGGATGCCCAAATTGCATGCAGGCTCTGGACAGGTTTTACAGGCTGTGTGTGGTTGTGTACGCACTTTTGACTGTGAGCACCATGCTCTTGCTGATGTCTGAACCCACTCCGTTGGAGGCCTGACAAAGGTAGAAACCACGATCCTCTTCCAGGACGTGTCGGATGAGCAGAGAGCCATTATTCATTATCTGAATACGGCCAGTGAGAGGCACGGGGTGGTATTGCTGTGGGTTCCCAATACCCGCTGGACAGAAGGAGACAAGACCAGTAATTACGATAAAGTAATCTAACAGTACTGTATTTGCATTTGAAGACAATCTATTCCGCACAGTGCAGAAGCATGGTTCTGGCAATGAGATTAAAAATGCTGACAGAGGCACATACTGTATCACATGCATGCATAGATAAAGTATGAAAGATGATTCATGTACCGAGTGCACCTCTGGCATGCTTCCACATGACTTTCGGAGGAGGGTATCCATCAACAGAACAGTTCAGGATTGCTGCCTTTCCATAGATCCCATCCTGGTTGTTGGGCTGCACAACAAATCGAGGAGGCACTGGAAATTCACAAGAGATAACGTGATTGCAAAGACACTATTTTGTAAACATTTACATTACAAAAAACATTGCATCAAGCAATTATTCTAGCAATAAATAATGCATCGTAATTACTTTTTATTACATTTTCATTATAATAAATTATAATTAATAATCCTATAAACAATTTTAATGATAACAAATAGGCTACACAACTATGCTATAGCTATCTGCTGCTGCAGCCATTTGCATTTGCAAACATAAGTAGAATTCTATGTAAATAACCATGTGATGCAAAATTGATTTCAATGTAAAATTTTGTAAAATAGGGTTTGACGAGTGTGTTTTTTGCATTTAGACTTGTTTGTACGTTGACAGCTTTCTCGTTTGATCTTTGGTTCACCTTTATTAGCCACTTGCTTTTCAATCCGGTCGTTTTTAAACTATCTCTCAAAACTGAAATAGTTTAAAGACTTATCTACAACAAGGTGGTTTTAAATTGTTTATAAACTTTGCACAGAACGCCACGTTAAAACATCCACTATATAATGTTTAAAAAGATTTTCTTACTAAGTGAGATTAAACAAATTTAGTACAAAGATCCATAAGCAAATGCTTTGACTGAGACCGACTCATTGTTTAGCATGACTCTAGCATCACCTTTAATAAGACACTGGTCTAATATAGTTTTGTTTAACTTGAAGTATGTTTAGTTGATTTTATCTGTGGTGTAAACTTTTGTAATTTGCATTAAAAAACATTGTTCTAACTATTTCTGTTTTGAGGGGCTGTATATATGCTTATGCTTTCTGCACACCGGTTGTACTTACCTGTAACTGTGAGCTGCCTCTCTGTGCTAACAGTAGCAGCATCATTGCTAGCAATGCAGGTGTAGTTGCCATTGTGTTTGAGAGACACTTTGGAGATCTGCAGGGAGCTCATGAACTCCTTTGTGTCGATGGTGATGCCCGAGGAGGGCACGATCTCCTGGCCGTCCTTCCGCCACGTGATGCGTATGGGCATGTCTCCAGATGACACCACGCAGGCGATGTACATCAATTTGCCAATGGAAGTTGGGGGGAAGTCAAATGGCTGGATCAGTGGGGGAACTGAGAGAAGGGGGGCAGGAGAAAATAGAGACGAGGTGAAAGAAGAAGAAAGTTAGAAAGACAAAGTAAAGAGGCATATTAAAATGAAAAATAAAAAGAGGAAAAGGACAAGAAGATCAAATTTAAGCAATAACCAATGAAAGAGAGGAGCAGTAGAGTAAAACAGAGGAGGCAATGAGGTGATATAAAAATGGACAGAATAGAAAATGTAATTTAAAAGACAAGTGTGCGTATAATGTTTGAACAGTTAAATAAAATGAAGTCAAATAAACGTAATGTTTAGAATCAAACAGTATATGAATGGACAAATAGTTTTAACAATTCAAAGTCATTTAGATGGTGAGACAAAAATTGATGTAAAGTAACAAGAAATGGCGTGGGAAACCAGTGAAGGGAGTAAAAGACAATGTTAGATTCCCCTTGTTTCAAAATCCTGTCTTGAACTCAGTCATTTTATTCTGATGAACAAAATTGGTGTAAACTTTTCTGTTTGACTCCAAGAAAACAAAGATGACTTCCTGAGGCTGTTGTCTTGTCGTGGATTAAGTTACAAATCTCCATATTAAACTGCTCACACCGCAGCCGCCCATGCCCTTTACCAATCCCTCCTCTCCAGCCCACCTCGCCCTGCTAAAGCCAGCCTGTAATAGCTGCTCTAATTAGAGCCCCATCCATAGGGGGATGAACAGTGTTGCCATGGATACCTGCTGAAGTGATGGTGATAGTTTGGAGTGGGGGGTCTGAGGGGATGGGGGTTCATCCGAGACATCTGGGAGATTTAATCTGGGCCTCGTTAGCATTCATCTAATTAAATGAGAGGCATGACAGGCACACGTTCATACAAACACGTACCGGCGAGCATGTAAATGTACATGCACACATGCGCACGTGAGCAAGGTCATATACGTAAATGTGCCTGTACGTGGCAAGGAACACTATGGTACAAATACCACTGCGCAGCACAGATTTCACACTTTGTGAAAATGTCGCACAGAAACACACACACACACACACACACACAGACAACTTCCTGGAACAAACATGTCGTTCTGCTTCTGCAGTTGAGAACAGAGCGAGACGTTACATGCAAAATATTTACAGCACGCACACACACACTTCATTCATACTAATACAAGCTGGCACAGGGCATACACACTCACTAAACTTATGCAATAGCACTCCTGCTCTGTGTAATTGCCAAATGGTTGAGAGCTTGCACTCAGCCACTCCGCCCCTTAATCAGGGGTTATTAGAGGTAATGCACAAAGCTTTGTTCGATCTTCTTGTTCTCTTTCACTAACACTACCTTGCTTCAAAGCATTGTTAATCACTTCCTGTTTTACCATTAAACAAAGACTCATAAAGACGACTTTTTTAAAAACATATTCTTTGGTGGCCTTTTATTGATGCGCATGACTAACAAGTTACATGTAGTAGCCTACACAAGATGTTTATGAATCAAGGACCATAGAATCTAGGAGCACTAGCACATAGCAGATCAAGAAATGGCTTCAACTGGAGTTGAGCTAAGATGAAAGCCAATAAACTGATGACCAGACCATCTTTTTAAGACAAGAGGTGAAGATTAATGATGTCTGGGATTGTTGTCATCTTACAAATCCACAAAAAGTACTTATATTGGTTCAAAATTAGGAATTTGTTACTGTGGAAAAGTAAAAGTAACAGTAAGCAAAGCCATTGAGATAAAGAAGTAAGATGTCTGGATAAGACAGAACAACATTTGGTGAGAGAAAATAATTTGAATTGAGCTCGGAAAGCTGGAACCTACCACCATGCTCCCAAACCCTTCTAATTCTCACCCTAATATTATGGTTTATTATACATAGTAACAACAAGAAACATGTTGTGATATAAGATCTAAAAACAAAGTATCACACCAGGTATATGTTGCAAATGGATGACAATGAGAATTTAGTTTGCCAATGGCACTGCAGTAACTGTTTAGGAGATTAGATTGCCAAATAAAATTAATGATGTTTTACTCCAAAGTTTTCTATCAAAACCACCCATGTTTATGGATCTCTGACATAATCAGTACGGCTTGGATATACGCTGATAAAGTCAGGTATATCTGTAGGCCATCCGCAAAAATATAAAGTGAAATAGCTTCTGAAAATGGACCACAAATGGAAGAGTGCATGATGAAACTGGAATGGGACCTTTAATAGAGCTCTGAAGTACCCCACAATGAAGAGGGGGTCACAACTAAATACATTTTTTTTCCCCTTAAATGCAGAGTTCTTATTACTACATCGCTTAGCATGCACATTTTATTTCCTTGGAAGGTGGAACCAGTACTAATTAATGCATAATAACCTAACATTTATAAGTATTCATTCAAAGCAACTTTACTAAGCTTGCTATTGTAAAACAGAGTACTGTATTTCACATTACAGTGAGCCTAGCTATCCTGCCTTCATATTAGAACTTCTGCCAAGCAATGTTATGTGGACTGGGAGAAGATGATGGTTTGTAGTTACTTCAGCAGGTATGTGATCAAATGTCACTAAACTAACACCCTTTCTGAAGACGATACTACAAACATCTTAAAGAGGTATTTAAGAGTTAAATATTGTAAGTATCAAAGGGCTAAAGGCATTTGAAAAAAGAAAGCCTCAAGTTTGTTGCAGCCTTAAAGAGTAAAACCATAGACTCAGAAGTTGCACAATGCCATCTGGGAAGAAAACAGACTACATTCACCCCATGTGAACCATCTTTAGTTGGCATAAAAACGTGAGCCTTTCATTGTCTATGCTTAAACCACATGTCTGATTGTAGCATCAAAAACCAAAATCGCATACCTACAGTGCAAATCCCAAACGCACTCAGATATACGTTTGAGACGTCAGTGGAAGTTCTTGTGTATGGAAAATAAAACCCTTGTGTAAAAACAAAATGTTCAATAAAGTCACCGTTGCAACTGACCTTTTACTGTGATGTAAACGGTCTGTGTGATGGATAGCTGTGGCTGGATCAGCACACTGCAGACGTAGGCGCCTTCGTCCATGCCCTTCTGAACATCACTGAGCTTCAGTGTCCCATTCTCAAACACCACCTGGAGTGGCATTTCAGTACTATTATAAAATATGTCAATAATTTGTAAAAAGATCTTTGAATTCACATTATATAGCATTAAAGAAGGGTGCCACGGTGGCACAGTTGGTAGATCTGTCGCCTCTCAGCAAGAAGGTTGATGGATTGAATCCCAGCCAGGGACCTTCCTGGGTAGAGCTTGCATGCTCTCTCAGAGCACTCCTGTTTCCTCCCACAGACCAAAAACATGCATGTTAGGCTAATTTGTAACTAACTTGTCTCCAGGGTTGAGTGAGAGTGTGAACGTTTGTCTTGTTTATCTGTGTCTACGTTCACACTGCAGGTCTTAATGCTCAGCTGCACTCAGATCGAATGTTTGTGTGTAATCGATCACATTGTCATTAAAATCCAGGGAATTTTGGAGAAGTAGCAAAGTACTGAAGGTAAAAACAAACTCAAATATTGATCCTGTCACATAAATATTGATATGGAAAATTGAAATTGACATGTTCAGACTGTCTTGAAAATATCTGATATGGGTCAATATGGGAAAAAAAAATCAGATTTGGGCCACATTTGACTGCAGTGTGAACATAGCTTATGTGGCCGGTGATGAACTTGCAACCTGTCCAGGACTTCCCCTACCTCTTGCATAATGACTACTGGACATGGGCCCAAGCAAACCCTGGTGTTATTTTGTGTTACAGTAGTCTCTCGCTACTTTGTGGTTCAACTTTCATGGTCTCGCTCTATCGTGGTTTGTGGACGTACAGTACTGTACACATATTGGACAATTATTGTTTTACACATGATTGTGTAGTGTGCAGTTATAGCACTGTACAGAACTCATGTCATGTGAAAAAGTTAATGACAAAAAATAACAATTTGGACAGGCACCGCCATTTTGTAGTTTTCTTTCATTCAGCCCCCAACAGTACTGTAATCGCCACTCAAAAGGACTGCATTGCCCTTAATTCAACGCTGTAAGTGGCTCTGGTCGCTGTTTTCTGCCAAACAGTATTTTTGCAAAGTGAAGTCATGACCGCTGAACCGGCCTTTCAAACGTAAAATTGAATTTGTCACATGGAAAAGTTTCTTTTAAGAAAATTCAACTTTACAAATGTAAGATTAGCAAGAAAATGTAAATCATGCCAGGACATGTTTCTTTAAGAAACAGAGCATTATGCTTAGTAACCTGGGCACTGATCGGATCAGTAACCATCAGCTCCATTTGTCCCGGCAGCTGATTGGCTGTTACCTTCTGTCACCATCTATTTACCATCACTCTTTTTCATCTAAACTTCAAGCCTTACAACATTGTTTTATAAATGTTCGGTGTTCAAAAGTTTCTGGTGGCGAACCGAAATGCCAGAAATGCTTTGTAACCGAAATGCTTCGTAACCCAGGTGCTGATTGGCTCAGTAACCGTCAGCTCTGTTTAACTGTTGGCTGTTACACTAGCAGACGGTCACTAACACACTAGTAGAAGGGGGTGTTTACCTGTGTTCTTTTTCAATTGGATGGCTCCTATTAACATTCTGTGCATTCAAAAAGTTTCTGGCAGCCAATCGAAAAGCCAGTGGAAGATGCTGATGATTAAAGAGAAAATGGAACTTCTGGATAGACTTCAAGATGGCCGGGATGCTGCTGGCCGCCTAACGCACAATTGTTAGGATGGAAGCTGCTCTGGTTGTGTGGATTAATGATTGCCAAAAAAAAAACATCACTTTGGATACCAACACCAAAGGTGAAACCGTTTTATTGTATGATTAACTAACAGCAAGCAGCATGGAGGAAGAGATATTACGATGTAAACAAGGAGCGGAGAGCAGGGGTAGGGGGACAAACCCGAAGCTGGGCCTTTCGACTACCTGGTTCAACCACCGAACCACTGCATTTAGTCCCAGCAAGGGATGGTTCGACAAATTCAAAAAACAATTTGGATTTAAAGGTGTTTCTCAAAGAGAGGCTGCGTCCGCTGACACAGAAGGAGCGGAGGAGTTTGTTAACACAGCGTTCAAAGATCTGATCGCTGAGCCGGGGGTCTACAGGTCTGAGAAGTTTTTAACGTGGACGAAACTGGTCTGTTCTGGAAAAGGATGCCATCTCGCACTTTCATTATGAAGGACGAAGTCAAAGCACCTGGTTTCATCTCATCTTTATCACTTTCATCATCATTACTGGACAGCTAATTCTTCATCTCCATCTCTTCTTCATCTTCTCTGGTGAGTACCCATTTAAATGTTATATATATAAAAAATTTAAGAATTTAGAAAAATTTTAGAAACATTGCAAGAGTATGGGAAGGGTTTAAATGTCAATATACCTGTATATAAATACTAAATAAACTTACTACTACTACAGTAAATCCTAAAACAAACTACTACTTACAACTATTACTACTTGTGTAAATAATATTGTTCCGTTTCATGTACCACATGAGA
>JAVCKU010000071.1:12065352-12076549 GCA_032273985.1 Hypsolebias coamazonicus
GGTTTTTGGTTTCTGTTCTTACATTTAAATATAGTATCAACATTTAATCAAGTACTTCTGGTTTCTTATGCAATTACACATTTCCCACAAACGTAATCAGGGTTGTTTTGACAGAACTATCATGCTTTCTTTCCCCCTTTTTCCATTTTTGTGAAACACACCATGTTTCACTACTCTTTCAGTTTCATCCCATTAGAATCAAAACAACATTTCAGATCATTTGAAGTGGCGTTTTGTAGAAAGCTTATGAGCAAATAAAATGGTATCTGTTAATAAGAGCTCTTTGAATGGTCCAACAGAAGAGAAATAGAATGTTATTCTGACATGACTGGTGAGAAAGAGCCATCTTCAACAGTTAAGATATTATTTGTTTATAACTTTCCACAACTTCTAAATATTTGAACATAAATAAATGACTTATTTGCAGGTTAGCTGTCACACAGCTGCAACAAACAATGAACTGGATGAAAATATCATGATCTGGACATACAGTCTTATTCATCATGGGAAATGTGCCCAGCTTTGGAAGAAGACTAATTAAAACAAACAAAAAAAAAAAACATTCAAATCATGATTCAGATGTAAGACTGCTATAAAAACTGGTTTGGCTTGGATGTAAATAGCAGTGATGAAGCCATATTTGTGTAGATTAAGGAGGTGATAATGAAGCGAAACTGTTTTGTTCAACATCCCAATAAAAAAATACATTTGGAGTGGTTATAAGTAATTTGTGAAAACTTTTCCAACATTATTGTTTATCTGCAATAGCACAAAAATCCCCCGCAATTTTTTTCTACACTGATATCTAGTCGTCCCTTACTCTCATTTTTTCACAGCCGGTGTTTAATTTTTAGTCACTGCCTGTCCTGCTGTCTGATGAGATGAGACACACCTAAAACAGCAGAGATGGTGCAGGCAGGGATGAAGGGAGGCAGTGGCGAGGAGGAAAGGACCAGGCCCTACAGGGAGGAGGATGGCAGATGGAGATTGATGGAGGCAGAGATGGGGAGATAAAGAGAACCATGCCGTTGGGAGTGAGAGGGATGAGGGGCCTACAGGCCTGAGAGCCGTACATGGGTAAAAACAATTCTCCATCCCTCTTTCTTTGCAAACCTCTCCTCGTGGGAGAGATCAATTCACGTCTAGTCCGTCCGTGCCTCCAGGAGTTTGCTCTTGTTGTTGAGTGAGCGTTTGTTTGTATGTGTCTATCTATATGTCTGCTTTTTTCTTTATTTTTTATATTGCTGTAGGAGGCAGGAGGAGAATTTTCAAGTTTATCCCACACCCATGGGAGACGCTCAGTCCTTTCACTTCCGCTTTATTTTCCAACTCTTTTCTCTTCTTCTTTAGCTCTTTTCTTTACTGTTCGCTCCCTCGAGTTTTCCCTTTGCCCTCCATCCATTGCTATATTTGCCTCTTCCCCCCACTTACATTGAACCCCTCTTCCTCCATCGTTTAGGGCCGGGGGTTTGCAAGGGAATCGGTTCAGCTGATCAGCCTGAGGCAGGGAAGTCAAACCAAGTGCATAAGCTTCAGCTGGGTGGAAATCCACTGCCACGTGTACGAAAATAACGAAAGAGAGGGAAGGGTACTGAGAGAGAGATGCAATGAAAGAAGGATTATGGCACCCCAGAGCATCACTTGTCTCCTACAAAGTTTCCCCAGAGAGAGGATATTCATCTTCCTAAACATTGAGAGGAAGGAAAAGGTTGTTAACAGGAAGCTAAAAATGTCTCATATGTGCATGGTAGCTATTTTCAACAGATTATTGTCAAACAGAAAGAGCCAAAATAGCAGCGTTCATCCTCGTGAAGATGAAAAAAAAAAAAAACGATAGTGCTGCTAGAGCCGCAAAGAAGACAAACAGATCAGACAGAGAAAATTAAGTATAAGAGGAAAATATGTGTGGTTTGAATAAAATGATTGAACGCTTATGAATGAGAAGAAGTAAAACTGACTGAAGGCAAGAAAAATGTAACTCGTTGACAAGCGGTGCAGGAGAGGAAATGGCGTAAGAAGTGTTCTTGGTGCTGCCATGCAAATGAGAGCGGCGCTGCAGCAATGCTAACTAACAGCAATTCACACTGTTGGACTCATCACTTATTAATGGTCCACAGCTCCCCCCCTCCCTCCCATCTCTTTCTCTTTTACCCGCTCCCCCTCTCCTGTGCTCTCGCCAGGATCTCGCTTATTTTGTTCGCTCTCTCGCTCACTGTTGCTAGGGCCTGGGCACTCACGTGACAACAACTGGGTAGGGGGCGCTGCGGTGGCACACACGGGCAAGAGTGTGCGTTTTGTGTACTTTTGCGTTGATGTTTGTGACAGAGTACCCTTCGTTTGAGGTATAAAAAAGAAGGGGGAGGGAGGAATCAACTATTTAAATGATGGTGATGCAGATCAGAGGAGAGGAAGTGCTGAATGGATCTGTAATTGATTCACAGGCCCCAGGTGGGGGCCACAGAGGAGCTCGCTACATTTCTCAGTGCATCGTGCCACTTTATTTTTATTTTATTTTTTTTCACTTTGCACATGTGAAACACATGCTGGAGATCGCCGTGTGTGTTATTGTCAAGGTTTGCCTGTCTGAGTGCAGGGCTTAATGGACCACGCATGGGCTGCTGTATGATGAGGGCCAGCAGTTGGAAAAATGGACCTCTCACATAGACACACTCAAGATTTGTCTTCTGAGATACACATTCTTTCTCTCACAACCCACATTTAGAGAGCGCGTTCAACAAACTGTGATATGTATGTGTTCGTGTGAAGCATCCTCCCCACAGGATGGCACAGCATTGAGCAGACAGTGGAGTACACCTACACATCCTTTATTTGTCTTCCTTCTCCTCCCCCTAATTCACCTTTGTTTCTCCTTTCTTTTTCCCCATTCTCTGTATTCCCTGCATCTCCACTAACCAGCATAATGAACCTGATTTTACTGATTAGGCTCTCACACACTGAATGCAAATTATCCAATATGGTATGGAGTGATTGTCAAAGCAAGTATTGACATTTGTGGGGTTAAAATGAGACTTATAGGGAGCTTGTCAGCAGAAGATGCATAAAAACTGGATTAAAAGATGCATATGTATGTGTGTAAGTGTGCATGTGTTTGCTGCTTTAAAAAGGAGCTGATCTTAGAGCGCGCTAAGAAAAAAAAAAAAAGGACTGAGGACTTCCATTGCTGCAGTGAAACTAATTCCTCAGCAAGTTAGTAGGTTTTAGAACAAGCAATGCAGTGTACTGTTAGAGAAAATGTTTTTTTTTTTTTTTTTAATTTATTTTTTGCTTAATTTTGCCCCTGCTAAGTCTAAATGACTTAGTAAAAAAAAAAAAAGTTAATTTGAATGTGGCATTGCTCAGACTCTCAACTAGCACCATGGACAGCTCTTCAGCAATAGGCCTCTAAAGTCTCAACATGCAGGTCTGAGTTATGAAGGTTTTTATTTCATCTTTTTATAATGTTAGTCACTCTGGTGCAATAAAACAATAATTCTGTATGTGCTCACCTTATCAAACATTAAAAGGACGTTTGCTTTGAGTAAGCAATGTTCTATTGATCGATATAAGTGCAAAAATACAAAGCATAAAGCAGACGTGATTAGGTTTGGGTTTTAGAAGCTAAAGTTTTGCGAGCAGCAGGGCCGGTGTATTTAATGAAAGTAGGAAATTAGACAGTGTGACAACTGAATGTTGTGCTGTGTTGATGTTGCATAAGTTAAACAGTCATTACATTAGAAGTGAGAAAAAGTCTTGTGCAGAAAGAATGTATAGTACATGAAAAAAACAGTAATATTCATAAACATTTCAATCATTATTTATTCAAGTTTAATATTTAAATGTGAAAACATGGGAGTTTGTAATGCTTTGCACTTTATTTGTTGTGTATTTAGTAATGCCATTTTCCTTAGATATTAAGAGTGACACCACAAATATTCTAATAAAATGAACAAGAAAGGTCAAAGTACTTATTTTACATACAAAAACTAACAATGTTGCATCCATAGACTTAAAGGGCACGTGATTTTTGTTTCCTTTTTGTAAAAATGTTTAAATGCACAGAAGAAAAGACTGAAATCAGTGCATTGTGTGTTTCAAGCTTATAAAAAATTACAAAATGTTGGCACGTCTACATAAAACAACACACAGAGTACAATCATGCCTGTCTGCAAAACACATATTTATTTGGTTATGCTTTTATTTTGCAGAAAAAATATAGGTAAGGTTGACTTTCAAAATAAAGACATAGTCAGCCTTGATTCTTTCATCCATCTATCCCTCCTTTCACATAAAACTTTTCCTCATTTCATTCCATTTTTGTTTATTAATTTAGTTTACTTTGTATAATAATTACCAAGGGCTTTTTATGGCTGATTTCAAGGAGGCACTGGGGAAGCCTACTAAAAGCTATTTAATTTGATCTGCTAATACAGACGAGTGCCCTGCACCTTGGATAAAAACGTACATATTAAGACCGCTTTTTGAAAATGCATTGACAGATATTCTTTCACATTCCCTATGCTCTGATCTTTTCAATTAAGGCTCTGTGGAAACAGTATGAACAGATAATATTCTACCTGTTGTAGATAGTGCTTCTAAGATCCTCTGTTTTCAGAAACCAAGTTTTAATCTGAAATTATTGGAGTGCTAATGCCTAACAAGGCCGAGATCAAACCGGAATGCTGCCAGCCTAAAATAGCTCCAATCTACATGAAAATAATCATGTTTCATAAATCCATGCCTGCTTTTCTATTTAGTGGTTCATGCAAAAGCTATTTATTATTATTATTTTTCATTATAACAGTCATTTTTTGCATTGTAAAGTTGTTCCAGTAGAAATATTACATCTGAACTGCCAGCATACTCAGCTGTCATGTGGTTTACTACATTAGTTATTGCTTGAATCAAATTGTAGTTTTTAAAAACAAAGAAAAACAAAACTATTATTTTAGTTGCTGATCCTCCTTCATTTTAAGGAAGCGACTCCAAAACAAAAACTGAAGTCGACAAAAACGCACACGTGAATGATCAATGTAAAGCTTCACACCTCTACACATCCATGAGGTCCAGCGGGCTTCATAAACAGCATCCTAAATCCACTTGTCCAGATGTTGATGTGCGTGTGGAATGCTGCACGTGTATGCACGGAGCATATGGCGATTGCAAACTGCACAAGTGCGCACATGCAGTGAGGGTGAAAGATGATAAAGATTGGATTCTAATAAAATGTTCTCATCCTCCTAAATCCCCCTCCTGCCCTCTGCCCCTACCTGCCACATTAACACACCCATTACAAGGGCAGATGAATGAAAATGAACAGAGCTGTGGCGTGATTCCCCGAGTGTCAAATCAATACAGGTCCCCCCCCCCTCCTCCTCATTCCCCCTACCCCTGCCTTCCAGCCCGCCCTCTATCCCTTCATCTTCTTCTCTGCTGCAATCATTTTCCTATTCTCCTCTCCTCTGTTGGGTCTGAAGAATTGGCATGTGTTTGACAAAAGGGAAATCTACACCCAGCAACAATGGGCTATCTCCCTGTCTGAGCCCCCCTCCCCCTCCCCCTCCCTTGCTTTTGCTCTCTCTCGTATGAAATGAATGATACTTGCTTCTATTTCCTCCCTATTCACATTCAAAGCAGCTTGAAATAGTGAAGTGCTTCAGAGAACGAACCCCGATACAGAGCGAGAGCCACAAGGACGGCACATTACCACCGATTCTCCAACTCAATCAGACACAAAAAACTTGCAAAAGGACTGGAGAGAGGTCATGTCAAAATAGAACAAGGAGGTTAATAAAGGAGAACTGCGTGGGTTTTATAGACAGATTCTCCTGCTACATTTGCAGGACAGAGACAGAGTGATTGTAAAGTGATACGGTCTGTCTCTATTCTTATCTTTTAAGCAAACGTTCCAGTTTCAAGCCTAGCTCTTGAACTGCTCATCCGCCCCTCCTGATTAGCTCAGACTGTTTTCCAGGTTATAGTCTGATGCGGTGATCTGAGGATGGTTATGCAGAGGACTAACGCAATCATTAAAAAGGCATACTTCACTGTCAAATGCCCGCTACAGCCCTACCCTGCGTCATCGCCACCACCGCCGGGTCCCCACCATCTTTCTTTGTCTTTCCCACTCTCTGCATATCCATTTCCTTGGATTCTCGGTACCTTCTGTCGGTTCTCTGCTGCTGTATCTCAGTTTCTGTTTCTATATTGGTGGTAAGAAGGTGACACCCCATACGCCCACACACCCCTCAACTTGTGCTCATGGAAAAACAGAGTTGGGAAGGAAAAATAAAGAATAAAAATAAAATGAACCAAAACATGTGAAAGCAGAATTTTGCATCTGTTTTATAATCTTTCCACCTCAGACCTCCTTCTCTATTCAGTTGGAAGCCTCTAACGCACTTAAAGCAACCTTAATTAGGATGGCCATAAATATGCAAGCTACAAGATGGGGGCAGTGATGTATGCTGCATGAAAAAAAGAAAGAAAAAAGATAGAGGAGACACAATACTGTCATTTGCATAGCTTTTTTTTATATCTCCTTTTGATGTTTTTTTTTTTTTAACATCAGCATGACTAAACTCACACAAAACCACGCAAACGACAACGAAAACTTCCAACTAGTTCGATCTGTAATTTCATTCAGTCAGTGATGGCGGCACACAAGCAAACACAGACTCCAGGGCTGTCAACATGTGGTGTATTGTGTCTCTTTTATATTTAATAATTCAGCCTCATAGATAATAGATACAGACATGTTCGGCAGTCATGAGAAGGCTAACGGGACGGCTCTAATGCATTATAAACACACACACACACACACACACACACACACACACACACACACACACACACACACACACACATTGCGTGAACTCAAGTGTGACCTTATTTCTGTTGTGGAAGACACAAAAACAACACCGGGCCTGTTCTCTTTGATCTGCATGCATTATGTAGGAGACGACATGGAAAAACAGGGAAGCGACCAGTAATGGTTCATCCAAAGGCAGTGCTTTGACTTTCTGCTTGTGAACTTGATTCCACTGTGCAACTTCAACAATACTGAACTGGGCAGGTGTCTGTCATGTGTCTGTCATATGCATGACGAGTAGAATATGGGTGTGTGTGGAGGCAACACACGTGTGGTAAACTCTCACACAAATCAATAGAGCCTTGCCCTTTGTAAAGACAGTGGGAGTACTACAGTCCCTCAGCATGTAAGCAGCACCACTGTGACACAACTCAGGGATCAGGGGTGAGGGGGAGTATGGGGGGGGGGGTCACTGGGGTTAAGAGTGCACCTTGTATGAAAGTGAGAAGCAAAAGGTGGAGGAGAAGAGATGCACTCCCTCGGAGGCTCTTTGCCTTTGCATGTGCCACAGCAATGATGCACCCTAAACACTGTTGCTGGGCATCTTGGCGACAGAGACCCAAAAGAGGATGAGGGGGAGGAGTCAAAGTATGAGAAAAAAAAAATGAAGAACGAAATGAGAGATGATAGGAAGCAAAAGAACTGCAGAGACAGATGTTACAGATTGGAGCAAAGGGATGGTGACATGCTAAAAGCAGGTCCCCCAGATATTGTGGGGATGCTGAGGGGCCAAGTGTGCCTGAGGTACATTCTTGGAAAAGGGGGAGAAAAAATGATTGGGGGGGGGGGGGGTCATTGGAGCATAGAGCATCAGCTCTCTACATCTCTGCCTCTGTCCCTGCACGACTGTCTCTCTGTCTCTTCTGCCTCACTGCCCCCCTACACTCTGTCCCACTTTAGCCCAATGTCACTGCCCGAGCAAGGGGGGAGGGAGCATCAAGATGAAAAAGAAGCACGGGAAAGAGCAAGAAAGAAAGAACAGAAAGAAAGATGAGGGGAAAAGAAACACTGAAAACAACATGGAAGGACAAAACGACAGAGCGGGAAGATAAGATGGTAAATAAAAGAATATAAAGAGTTCACCTAAGAGTCCAGGTTTTCTCTCCACAACTCCTTCACGATCCCCTGCCTCAGATTTCTTTGTCTGCTTGTCCAACAAACATATCACGCTCAGCATAGTATGTAGAATTACACAGGCAGTCAAGCACACAGTCTCCAGTGCAAATACACCTATGTGCAGGAAGACATGCAGACACACACACACACACAAGTCAGGCATGTTTTGCGGGTTTGTAAGCACAATCTCATGGCATGGCGATGTGTTATTCTTGGAGATAAGCAACGATGCACAGCCTCTGTGAGCAAAGCGTTCAATAAACACCACTTTCCTTCGACTGCAGTACATTTACATTTATTAACTGTCCCAATAACTACTGCAGAGTTACAACCTATTGGAGAAACACGGTGTTGAACTGTTATCATATGGAGTTAGCTCACGCAACTGTTTTGGTTTGAAAAATATAAAGTGAACAAATTAGAGGCACCAGGCATTACACAAGGAATGCAATATCTGAGCCTTAGATCAGGAAAAAACTACAACTCTATGAATGAGGGTTTGTTAAAAGATGCAAGGTCAGTTATTTGAGTTTGGCCTAAAATTCATGGGGAGAATAAAAACAAAGGGAAGAATCATCTTCAAGAATCTTCAAGAATCACATTTTCTGATTCAATCTCAACTTTAGTTCTTAATGTGTAGTTTTCAGCAACCACCCCTGAGCTGCAACACAGTTACCGGTAAGTCAGTTCCTCTGGATAGTTTCTTTTTTTGTTGAAATGTTTCATCTTTCATCCAAAGGACTTCATCAGTCCAAGGAGCCACAACAAACTCAGTCCCACGAGCAGCACACTCACACAGTGGGCCAAACAGTTTGATGGTGATAAGAAACTGACTGAACTTTGTTGGATTTTTTTTTATATAACCTGGATTATTGAACAACCATGAGGTGGTTTCACTTTGGAAAATCAGACAGAGCAATGTTTTGTCACACACACACACACACAAAAAAAAAAAAAAACAACTCATAAAACACATTTGGTACATATAATGAAACTCACAAAACTTCTAAATGAACTTTTTGTGCTTCAATAACTCTAAGATGGTTGGTAGTGTGTTATCATCACTGTTAGGCAGTAGCACTGATTCCTGCTTTAACATTTATCTAGATAAAAAAAAAATCAATGAAACATTAATCCATCCATTAAATTTACAAACGTTTTTATTTTTTCGGGTCACAGGAGTCACTGGTGTGTGTCTTGTTTTTCTCAGGACTGACAGTATCTACTTGTCTTTTACAAACCCTGGGCTTTGCTGCTGATCTGCTCAAAACCTTGAAGGACTGGATAGTTTTTCACTGACTGCAGCCCAGACGTAAATTTAACCCCAGAAAGAGTTGTTGATAATTCCATCTTGAAAAACTAAAAGTTTTAAACTATAATAAATCTGTACAGCTTTATTTGAACAACATAAACACAGTTGTAAAACTGAATGAGCTTCTGAATATATTCAGCATGAAGATTTTATTTTATTGTGAATTTTTGAAAGAAAAACACATTTTTAAGCAAATTAGAGACTGTGAGAAAATACAAAGTGTATGATCTGAGTCTGTGAGGGTCAACGCAAGAAAAACATTAAAGAAAAACTATTTTCTTGTGAAGAAAAATCCCACCAATATTTAGTTAAGACATAAATTAAAATACCTTAACATCTAATAACTATATAATTAAACGACAAGAGGGACTGAGAGAGGGTGGGTAAAATGAGGGAGGAGTATACTCCAAAAGGAAAGAGAATAATATACAGTATATGAAACAGAAATATATCAAAAGACAGATGATGTCAGATTCGTTCACATATCTTGTTGTGATATGTATAACAGCTCGACAACCTGACTGTCATTCAATCCACTGTGCTGGTAGATTTTGCATATACTGTATTTTCCGGTGTATAAGTTGCACCTTTGTCCCTAATTTGCATGCCCTGCGACTTATACAGCGAAGCGACATATTTATGGATTTTTTCCCATATTTTTAGACCAATTTTTGGCTTAGAAATGACCGTTTCCATTCATTCTGACTGGGGAAAAAAAATGGTGCAGTACCACTTTTTGGCCGCTAGGGGCGCAGCGCAGTACTGCTTTCAGCCGCTATGAGCGCTAAAGGGCCCTGTAGTGTACACCTGTAGGCGTGTCCGTTTGTGTATTCCCGCTAAAATCCCATCACCCCCCGCCAAAGACGTCAGTGAGTAGGAGAACACCAAAGAGAAAACACGTACGATCAAAACTGAAGAAATGGCGCCTAAGAGGAAGTCATATTCTGCTGAATTCAAGCTGCAAGTCATCAAGTTTTCAGCTGAACATGGAAACCGAGCAGCTGATCGCAGGTTTGGGGTAAGCGAAAAACTTGTTCGTGACTGGAGGAAGGCGGAGGTCACCCTAACGTCCATGAAGAGGTCCAAGAGGGCGAACCGTGGCAGCAAAGCCAGGTGGCCCGCTCTGGAAGAAAGAATAAAAACGTGGGTGCTGGAGGAGCGAGCTTTGGGCAGAGGCGTGTCAACGGTGAAGCTCCGTCTGCACGCCATGGCGGTGGCGACATCATAGAGTTTGTGGGTGGACCTTCATGGTGCTTCCGTTTCATGCGTCGGCACAATCTGTCCATCCGAGCTCGGACGTCGATGTGCCAGAAGATGCCGGCCGACTGCGAGGAAAAGGTGCAGAGTTTCCGCGCGTTCGTCAGCAGGAAGGTGCAGGAGCACAGCATGTCGACTGACCATATTATTAATATGGATGAGGTGCCACTCACGTTTGACATCCCCATGGGACGGAGCGTTTCACAGAAAGGCGAAAAATCTGTGAGCATCCTCACCACCGGGTATGAGAAATCTCACTTCACCGTGGTGCTTGCGTGCTGCGCAGATGGATCCAAGCTGCCGCCTATGGTCATATTCAAAAGAAAAACCATGCCAAAGGAGGAATTTCCCCCCGGGCGTGGTTGTAAAAGTGAATGAGAAAGGGTGGATGGATGGTGACATGATGAACGTGTGGCTCACCAACTGCTACACGAAGCGGCCGGACGGATTTTTTAAAGCAAAAAAAGCCCTGCTTGTAATGGACAGCATGCGTGCTCACATCACGCCTCAATTCAAAGATAAAATTAAATCCGTCAATTCCATCCCTGCCATCATCCCGGGAGGTCTGACCAAACTTCTCCAGCCTCTGGACATTTCAGTGAACCGCAGCTTCAAAGCAGCACTCCGGCGGCTGTGGGAGGACT
>JAVCKU010000071.1:12133724-12144476 GCA_032273985.1 Hypsolebias coamazonicus
TACTAGAGTACATTTTTGTCTGTTTATTTGTACTTTTACTTAAGTACAGTGTTTGAGTACTTTCTCCACCACTGCACATTTGGAGTTAACACAAGTCAAGATGGCCAATTAAAAAAAAAAAGGAATGGCTTTAATGGTGCCAACTTTAAGGATACTGAGCTCAAACTTGATGGGGTTGTAGCTGAGACTGATCCCGAAAATATGTTCGGAGAGTGACACTTTATGCAAGATCCTTTATTGAAACTTTGCCAATACTTATTTGAAGTGAACTTTGTCTGTTAGCAAAATGTCTCATGAACTACTGACTGAATTTCAATGACACCTTCAGTAAATAATCCTTAGCTCCATCTCCACCACTGATTATGTTACAAATCAAATAAATATGACTGCCACAGCCAAACCATCTTATAAAAACACAAAAATGTCCATAACTCAGTCAATATATAGATATAGATGTAACATTGGATGGTAGTAGCTGAAATTCAGTCCCATCACACACGCTGAGCACATTTTCTTATGATCTTGGTTTAAAACTGACATGAAACGAGGCAGGAGATGCAAAATGTTATGACTTTTATTTTACTATTGTAATAGTTGATTACAGTTATCTGGTTCTGTGAAGTCAAAAAATAACAACACTGTGAATAATAAAGAAGTCTGGCATGATACAAGCGCAATAAGATATGTGGGTTGTAAACAACAGTGTGTGCAGCGTGGGTAAAAACAGACAGCGTTCGAGCACGTGGAAACAGCTTCCGCTCCAAAGAGACGAGTTGCGCAGGAGTGAGAGCCAGAGCTGTGGAAATCTAACCCCCACCTCTTTGACAGGACTTTAAACTGGTTGATGGCAGGCCAGGAGAGGGGAAGACGTTGGAAGTGACAGATTATGGACTGATGGAATTGATTTTGGACCGTCCTGTCTCTGTGCGTAAAGGGGAGCGCACCGGGGGCCGCGCGTTGCTGCTGCTCCTGAAACTTGTTGAGCTTCACTTGTTTGTTTGTGTAGTGTCCACGTTTGGACTGTAACGTTTTTGTAGCAGTTTATTTATTCATTCATGCATTCAATCCTTTCTTTCTGTCTTTATTTATTTGTTTATTTATGTATTTATTTATTTATTTATGTCTGCGCACAAAACTTATTTGAGCTTAGTCTGTGAGAACTTAAATGTTTCTTGGCCATGCTGCGCACGTTTGCCTGGAGATGTGTGGGTTTTAAAGGAGAAACGCCTCAAATCCAGTTTGAATACTCAAGAGTAGGACCAAAAATAAAAACTTTATATGATCAATACCCTGCTTTTTATTACCATTCAACTGTCCCTGGTAATATGGAATAAAACTTGTAGGCTCTGCATCTTCACCATTTTAGAATTGGCACACTGCACCAACCCAAACTAATTGAACTTGCCGAGGTTTCTACTCGTTTTAAAAACATAAATGCAGCTTGGTTTTCTTTATATAGATCGGATTTGCCTCCATCCTGAACAAACATCTGCAGGCCGTCATGCGGCTGGAGCCAAGTAGCCACCAGAGTCTGACTCATACCGCAGTTACCAGGCTCCCCCCACCCCCTCAAGCCCCTTTCTGCTCTGATGTTCTGAGATTTTGTTTCCAAATTTACGCACAGACCAGGTCAGCGTCTCGCATTCCTAAACATAAAACATAAATAAAAATGCAAAAGAATCCTGTCATTTAAAAGAATAGGAGACTGATCCTTGAGCAGACCAGAAAACCAAACTTTAGTTCTAAGTTAGGCTTAAAATAAGATCTCAAAGAGGAAGGGGAAGCTATGAAATCTAAGTAAAAACATACGGGAAGAGGACATTTACGCAACAAATGCGCGAAATTAAAATGATGTTCAGGCAGAATATTCATTTGGCAAAGTGGTTTATTAGGTTCAGGAAAAAAAAATATATCAATTTGATACCAAGAAGCGGAGCACTTGCAGCAGACCAGTCAGTGGAAACTGGCTAAAACCGGACCTGCGTTAATTGATGAAATATTTTGTCGCAAACGCTCTTCTGCCATCTGTCTGCACCTGACTTCTCTTTCTGAACACAGCTGCTTATTTACAGATCCAAATGTCTCAAATTCTCTCTAAATGGTATGTTTCTCCACAGAAGACACTCCAAAATATAATTAAAAATACAAATGGAAGACTTTGAGAGTGTCCCAGGCCCTGCTGTGGCCTGTCAGGCCTGAAAGATCATTCACGCAGCCCCTCAAGTGAGTTTGTCTCAATTTTATTTCCATAAAAATGACAAGCAGCCTCCCAAATCATGACAAAGAAGGATGAGTGTATCTCCCCCTCCCTCTCTATCCATCTATCCTCTCATCCCTCCTCCTCCTCCATCTCTCCGCAGACATGGGTGCAGGTGTGCTGATATGCAGCCAAACTGAAGCAACAAACGGCGAGCAGAGACTGAATGAATGAGTAAAGACATTAAAAAAACAGAACGTTTTTAAAGCAAATGTGCAATGTGAAATATATTTAAAGGGATGAAAAGTTGAAGAAAAGAAAGAAAAAAAAAAAAGCCAAAGATTTGCGTGTCATTCTAGGAGGCGCGGCAGAGCCAGGAAAATGCGCAGTACTGATGCATATGCACGAGCTTCATGTTCCCGTTTAAAAAAACAGCATTTTATAAATCTGCATGTCCAAAAGCTACACCAGCCAGGTGGAGGTTTAGAATCCTCATTGATTCCTCCAAATGTGGGAGGAACATGGTGTTTAAAAAAATAAATAAAATAAAAAAAAGCAGTGGAAAATTGAAGTTTGTTTTCCACTGCGTTATCTACATCTCTCCCATCTCAAGCCCTCTTTCCGCTCCAGTGGCTATTTGCAGCCGACACCCCCCAACCCCCTGACCCACCTCCCTTTGCCACGCACAGACACAGAAAGGCGCGCGCGCGCACACACGCACGATGCAACTCGTTCAAGTCACGGGACAGAGCGATGTACAGTGCGTATCTTCGAAATAGACCCTGTAATCTAATTACATCCAACAAAAACAGCTCAGATGTATGTGCCCCCCACCCCCCAGCCGCAGCCGCAGCCTGGCAGAGGGCACTGCCAAGGCCAGTGACAGCAAGTGAGCGCATCACAGAGATCTCCCCCCACCCCGGGCATGCAGAAAAAGCCTTAAAGTATTTCAAAAAGACTAAACTACATTTATATCACACAGGGTTCGGTGTCCGACGCGCGCGTAAGGACACTGGGTTAAATAAGGCAATATACAGTGAGTGTCCTGATTATTATGTGTTCCAAAGTGATAGAAAATGCAACATAAACAATGGGACAAATTATTTGTTTTGAGAAAAGGGGGTGAAATGAGTCCTTATCTCGCACAGAGCAAGGCCAATCAGTGCGTGGTGGCACAGAAAATGGTGGATGAATAATTAGACCAGAGGATGATAACAACCGACATCTTATCAGCGCAGAGCATCTCTGCATGCACAATGTCGTATTTAAAAAAAATGTCCAACATCATCTGCAAATTAAAGTCCAGAGCTCAAGATGTTATGAATTGGATTGACCCTTGTTGCCCCTGCACGGATTTTACGCGCGCTCAGGACGCAAAGCAACTCCACTTTTGTATCGTTTATTATTATTATTATTCTTTTAATCCAAGTCAAATAGATGTACAAACCCCTTGGGACCCCCCTCCCCCATCCACATCCACCCAACCACCCCGCGCGCACTCATGAACTAACATTTTGTCTGCGCTGCAGGACAAAATATAAACAAAAAAAGTGCACAGTTGCATCCAACTTTTGCATCTACTTGGACTTTTGAGAGTAAACAAGCCCCCCCTTCAGCTGTGGTCAGAACCACCACCCCTCCCCCCATATTTTTTTTTTTTTTGCATCCGTGCATGCGCCTGCAGATCCTTATCAGCCTCTCCTTGTATTCAACAGCCTCCATATTCACGACACATCCACATATTCATCGTGCGTAATGCTCGTGCTGCTGCCTTTTGCAGCTTCATCACTGCGATGCACAGTCTGTGGGCAAATGTTGAAATCTTTGTGGTTTTATCCTGACTAAAATACTAAAATACCTAAGAATCTTATTTTATGCTAATAAGAAATTGCATATATGTAAAATTCTTCTAAACAGATCACTATGGGGGGGGATGAATCCAGGCTATATACGCAAAAAAAAAAAAAAACAATGGCTATAGGGACTCATCCTTTTAAAAACATAAAAAGTTAGTTCTTCAGATGAGAGTTTAGAGTTTGACACATCTCCAACTCTCTTCCATGTCAATTCCAGCAACGTTTACCAAGCAGCTCAATCAACATGCAACTTCAGCAGATGGCAAAAAAAAAAAAAAAAAAAGAGAGAGAGAGAGAAAAGACGCAATGTAACCTACCTTCTTGCAAAGAATACAGCAGAAGTAAAGTTACAAGCCACATGCCATTAATAGCAGGTGTATTTCACAGGAATGTTGTGCAGTCCCCGAGAAGAGTGCACGGTCAGCCAGGCGGGGGCGAGGCTCCGTGCCGGGGCTGGATCTGCTGATGCTCCTTTCTCCAGCACCTGGTCCCACACGCTCTCCAGCGAAGGAGCCCGGAAAAGAACCGCCTCTGTTCCCTGTTCTCTCCTCCCCTTGCCCGGGACGAGCTGCTACAGCTGTCGCCCCACCCCCGGTATCCAAATGACGCGCCGAGCCCAGCGCACCAACCTGGACCACAAAAAAAAAAAAAAAAAAAAAAAAAAAAAAAATCGTTACGCGCACTGAAGGGATGCTTTGATCCAGCCAGATGTTTCCAAGTGCACACTCCTACACTGTCTGTCTTGTGTTTAACTTAGAGGAGGGAATTAAGATGCTTTTCGGTGTCTGCGGTGCAAATCAACTTCAAAACATCCCCCAGTTCGGTTTTCAGACCAGTGCGCAAAGATAAGAGCGCACCTGAGCTAACCGAGATAGTGCGGCAGTAAAGGATGGAAATCGAGATAGTTTTTTTTTTTTTTTTTTTTTTTTTTTTTTTTTTTTTTTTTTTTTTTTTTTTTTTTTTAGAGTTCCAGAAGAAGGAGGAAAAGGAGCGCAGAGAAGAAGGAGGCTGGAAAGTTCGCTCTGCTGCGCGCTGCGCCCGCGTTTGGCATCGTGTGGTGTTCAAATCTCTGGTTTCTAACAGACTGATAGCTTCTACCAGCTGAAGGAAAAAAAAAGAATAATCTTGATTTGAATTATTTATCCTGTGTTCATGAGATGCTGAATAAACTAATTCTAACCAAAAGCATTTTTTCTTGTTTTCTCTCAGTTAATAAACATGGAATGGGTTTAAAGGCGCACTGACATCATGATGCCACTGCAGAAGCTCTGTTCAAACTTGTTCTGTGGGATTTGGTTACATTCAAAGTAACGAAAATGTTCTTACACTTGTGGCCAACGAAGTGAGAGCTGGACCTGCTTTAAATGGCAAGTGTGAAAAAGAGACGCAAACATTTTGCAAGTGCTGCGTCACAAAAGCCAAATTTACATGTATTTACAATTGAGCTCCGGGCCTGAGCAGGACACCTGTAAACTTCAGCTTCAGAAATACCTTCACGTTGAAACAACCAGATACGTCTTTGTCGTTGGATAGCATTTAACTTCCAATATAATTTAGCAAAATAAAATAAACTGGAACAACTCGAGACGCACAAAGCTCTCCCAGTCTTTCTGCAGCCAGTTCATCAAATACCTTTTTCCTCAACCTTTCTGCTGCTTCTCCTGTGCAGAGCTGAAAAAGTCATCCTGGCTGTTTAAAGGAGCCAAGACAAGCTGTGGAACTCTCACTCCCACTGTGGCAGGAAAGGATGCACAATCTGCCTCCACTTTTTATTATGTAACAGGTGGAAACCCACAAACCCACGCACTCCGTGTCTCTTCTCACACACACACAAATGTACAAACATCACACAGTGAAAGTGGCACAGAGGGAGCGCTTGGACACATCCTGTCTTCATACGGATTGATATAGGGTTTGAAGCAGCAACACATCTTCAACTTTTTGTACTTCATGAAACCATTTGTGGTCTCACCTTACAACTCTCACAGAAAACACTGTTTAGCTTCTGCTTTCTTCGGCACCCAGAGTTCTGGCCATTGACCCAAGCTTTCCATGACACATGAAGTCTATCTTCTAAAAGCAGTGTGGCAAGACGGTTAAGATGATGTAAGCTGGCCTGACAGCACCAAGCAGGTTATACTATATGTCAGGCAGTGAGCATCATGGGGACTGACAGCCTGGCCTGAGTTGGAACGGCGAGTGGCTCTCAGACGGCTCCAGTGAGTCAGTGAGGACTGCAGTTCAGGAGAGTCCACCATATTGCTTAAAAACCACAACAGCATGTGACTCATCTCCAACCCTCTTTGCATCACTCTGCTCCGTTGTTGGCCAAATAGAGAGGGGGGCTGTGAGAGGTAAAACTATGTTGATTGAAAGCAAAACTAAACTTTCTTAGGAAAAATACTGGGGAAAGAAGTCATGAGAGGGGTAAACAGCTAGTGTCACCAGGTGGATACATTTAATGCCTGGACAACCAGAAATCACTGATGATGCTGGAATCATTTTAATATGGTATCTCTAGGAGTAAAGAGATCACTTTTATTGTCTGAAGTGGGGTCAGTCATGTTCTCTGAAAGTCAGTTTGAAGAAAGTGTTTTTTTTTCTTTCATTCAACCTTTATTTATACAGGTTAGTCTCATTAAGTCACGAGGACTCACTTACAAGAGACCTGATTCAAACAAAAAAACATAAATGAGGTACACACAACAATAAAAATTCATATGAAAGCATAAAAATTAAAAGTATATAAAATAATGAAGCAAAATAAAAAAAAAACATGTTACATTATAAAACGGTGTAAAACAAACTAAAAACAGGAACATGTGTGCATTGATTTTTGCATTGAACTTAACAGTGCCGGTAGTTTAAAATCCCTTAGAGAGGTCAAGGTTGAGAGCTCCAGATCTTTTTCCAGGGTGTTCCAGGAAACAGGAGCGGAGTAGGAGAAGGCCCTTTTGCCACATTCGGTCCGCACTGAGGGAACACTGCAGGTAATCATGTCTTGGTGCACATTGCTACACTGGTGACATGTCATGTAGGAGATGTATGAAGGCAGCGGACGAAGAAGTGATTTAAAGATGAAAACGTATCAGTGAGAGAGTCTGTATGAAGTTAATGAAGACCAGTTAACCAGTGAATACAGGGTGCAAACGATAGTGACCACCAGTTATGATTCTTAGGCAGCGTTCATTCATATCAATAATGTCACCATAGCCAATGGAGAAGAGGAATGTAGCAGTTACAAGGTGTTTCCTAGCTTTCAGAGTTAGACATGATCTATTTCTAAAAAAGAAACCTAATTATACTTTCAATTTCTTTACCAAGTTTTTGTCATGAGGCTTAAAATAGAGATGTGCATCAGTCAAGATTCTGAAGTATTTATTAGTTATAGACACCGGTAGATATAGATAGGTATAGGCATAGATGAGCTAAGGGCTAGTTTGTAGATAGCAACAACCAAAGTGAATTATTGCCATCCTTAAATTCATTTATCCATCCTTAATTTTACCCGCTTCGTCCTTTCCGGGTCACAGGGGTCGCTGGTGCCTGTACCCAGTCACAACAAAGAGATAAATAAAACAAACAACTCTCACTCGCACCTTCAGACAATTTACAGTTGCCATCAAATTCTCATGCAAATCCAGATTTATAAACTTTTACACTTACAAATGATCACAGACCTCGATGGGAATAATTGTCCAGAACAAATAATGATGAACTACCATTTTTAAGACAGAGTTTGTTTCAGGATTGCTTTAATTAAACTGCTTTCGTTTTGAGCCATGTTCTCATTAGCTGTTAGCTCGTCTGGTCAGGACTAATTTCTGTTTCTTCAGGCTGAGCTCATTCAGAGATACATTTCTTATCATGCAAATAAGAAACGATCTTTACACAGATGCCCATCTCTCCCCTTTGGGGCACTACTTTAAAACCTCTTAAGGTTAGAACTAGGAGAGGTCATGGATGCTGCTGTTTAGTTCTGCACAAGGTCACCGGATCAAAATGGGAATGACGAGTGATGCACGGTGACGATGGAGGACTGTGATTTGTGGAGTGAGCCAAATCTCTTGATTGGTTCAATGTAGTGATGATCACGTCAAGGTAGGGGGAAAAAAAAGTACTTTGAAAACACAGTTTGTGTTAGGTGTCAGTCTTCCTCATGGTTTTCAGTGCCTTTTTATCTCTGCATGCTGTTTTGTGTGAACAAGCCTCTGCATTAGGTTAATATGAATCACACACAGCCATGCAGCAGCACATTAGCAGGAAACTACCAGCCAATGGAGTGTTTGCCTCGAACTAGGCATGCGTGATTGCTGTAGCAGAAAGTGCATCAGCACATCTGAGAACGTGGCTGCATAATCATCATCACGCATGATGGCAACGCACAGGATGCATACTTCTGTCCTCAGAGACGTATTTGCTCGAGTGTATATTTTGCACATGCGTGGCGGCACATGCACATAAGACATCAAGGGGTGTTAATTTATTCAAATGAGCTGGGGAAGATGGTGATAGGATGAAGTGAGGGGGCAGAGGAGGTGTATGCTCTGCAGAATAGGGTGGGGTGTGGGGACACCTTCATTTGGAGGTCTTCATTTTTCCTCTACTTTTGTTTTCAAATTCACAAATGAGATGAGCTGCATGGCTGAAAAGAAGGAGGGTAAAACAGATGAAATGAGATTTGAAGTACGATTTGGAAAAGAGAATGTATCGTGATTCTGAAGCAGACGTTCTGACAAAATGCTGTGCCAAGATAACACCATTTTCAAGATGGCTGCTGCTGAAGGCGTCCTCTGTGAGACCAACCCAGAGACTCGCTGCTCCTATACTTCAGAACACACCAACATGGACGTTTTATGTCTTCAAGGGTGCTCCTCAAGCGTAACAAGGAGAATGTGCACAGCTGAGTAAAGAATTTGTGTTACCATTGTAATTTAAATATGTAAAAGGCAATAGAAAGCGTTTCCAGAGATATTGATCAGAGATATCTAGTGACACCAAGTGGCCAAATTTAAAGATGTTGTGATGATCATTACCTCATGAGCTGCTGTACTTCCTGTGTAGGCTGACAGTTTTCAGTAAGTCAAGCTAGTGTTTTACCTCAGTTCTGAAACTTGGTTTGTGGAGCATTAGGTGAAAGTGAAACATCCAAACTTGGTCAAACATTACTTATCTGAGGAATCACTAACCATGTCCTTGGTGATATGGTTCAATGCAATGAAATACATAAAGTACATATACATTTTTACTGTACTTTTTTTTCCCAAAAGGACAGTTCCACTTCACTTCAAGCTCAGATCTTCTAACAAAGGCGTGAGATCTTGTGGGTTTTACGCAGTACCTTACCTGTTGCTACTGCACTCTACCAAACAGAGACGTAATGCCTTGAAGCCACTCTTCCAGTTTGGGTGTCACAGCAACTAAGGGTGTTGAAGGTTTTGAACTATGAACTCCTGATCGTCCTCTACCTAAGTCATGTGACATAAACCCTGCACCGGCCTCCCAGCTTTGCAAACATTTATCCAGTCTGAATGACATTCCAGTGTCCTTTATGTACATCCTGAGGTGGATCAGTGAGTCGATGTCTCACTCATTTTTGGCATACAGCTTGATGTTATCCATGTAGGGGAGATGACTGATGACTGTTCCACTTAGAAAGTGACATCCATAGCTATTCTTTGGGATGATCTAGTTGAGGGGATTAAGGCACACAAAGAAACTGAGTGTAGACTGAGCATCAACTTGGTATACGCTGCACTTAATGCTGACTTGCACAATTGCTTTAATTTGGCCTCTAGAATTGTCTTCCACATTCACAGTGAGTTTAAGGCTTTTAGTGTCTTGTTGAAGTTGCACAGTTTCAAGAACTTTAGTATCTATGTGCGTGGCATCGAGTTATAAGCTTTCCTGCAGACATTCCAGGTAGTGCACAGGTTTGTGTGTCTGGTCTTACTGTCCCGAGCTTTGGTTCTGTCAACCAGCAGCTGGTGCTTGGCTCCCCAGATGTTGGGGCCAGTCTCGCTCAGGTATTGACCCTTTTGCTTATCCATTAAGATTCCTGACAGGAGTGTCCATGCTATGTTGTACAGAAGCAAGCAATTGTTTGATAGTTGGATGGGATTGTTTCTTTTGCGGGGCCTTTTATGATCAAGACTGTCTAGTGGGTCAACCACTCTGAGTGGGCCTCTACGATTAGGAGTTGGTTCATGTGTGCTGCTAAACTTTCATGGTGAAGAGTCGGTTTCTTTAGCCGGTTGGTATGGATTATATAACTATCATAGCCTGTTGTAGTCCAGTGCTTAGAACAACAAATATTTGTTCTAATTACTACTATATTAGACTATACCCAATGCTCACAGTGTGACTGTAAGGAAACATTAGGCATCTACAAACTGTATGGAACAATATTCATTATAAATGTTCAGATCAGGACTACAGTGTTTTCTTTTGGACTTCAGCAGTTTTTTCACTCTTTTTTTGTCTAATTTTTGTATCTGTCCATGACAGCAAATTGTGCAGGGTGTGATGTAAAGTTAAAAAAATAAAAAAATGAGAGAAATGGACAAAGGGGACCAGAAGATAGTACTGGGACAAAAAATAAATTAGAAAATATTTCACACTTCAGTAAATACTGTCAAAAAGTCATGTTTTTAAAAATGAAAAAAAAAAAAAAAAAAAAAAGTTAATAACCGACAATCC
>JAVCKU010000071.1:12286117-12298357 GCA_032273985.1 Hypsolebias coamazonicus
CTGTGTACATAATCTCGTTTCATCACATGTACCACATGTGGTGCGAATGACAATAAAGACTCTCTGACTCTGACTCTCAGTATATCACAAAATGATGAAAACAGACGTGGAATTAAAATATGACGTTGGAGGGAAGCAAAACAAACAAGAGCAGCAGACACACAGCTGCTGTCACAAGGTTGTCTCATTAATTCATTCTCCCACATGACATCTCTCTGCGTGCCCCCACTGTTCTCCCCTCAAACTCTCTGCCCCCAACACACACACACCTCATGTCCTGTCCTGTCTCACACACAGCTGAGGTCACTTTCTTTTAGCAGGAACTGCAACATTTTTTTGCTGCAAACTGATCAAATATGTTCCGCAACAACAACGATTCCTTTTAAATTGAAGGCTCAGCACTTAAGGCAGATAGGGATGATAAAAAGAAAACGGCTTTTCATCTAATGGATCTGCCATCCCACAGAGAGAAGATTAAACAACACGAGACTCGTCGCTGAAGGATAAGGTTTTGTCAATACTAGTCTGTTTAATACAACTTGATATTACTGGGAAAGGTACTGCAGCAACATAATGAATATTCGTCTGGCATGACAGCCATGATTCTTGTCTCAGAGCTGCCACATATCTAGGGATTTATTTAAAGATTGCATCTGTGCTGTTTATGTAGCTGTTCTCTGTTTTCAGGTAAGAGAATATCAATCTAGAACAAATGTCCGCCGAGCCACGTTACAGTCGGAAAAACTCAAATCTTCTGTCTACTTCTACGCAACCCTGGACTACAGAAAGCAGGAAACTATTCCACAGTCAACTATCCCTAATGATTACTGCTTCCTGTAATTCTGCTTGCTTGAAAATAAAGAAGTCCTTACTCTGAACTTGACATACTAGGTCAGAATCAAGCCAGTTTTTTTTATTTTGTTTCCCCAGTTGGGCCTAAAACACCAGCACAACACATAATGAGGTATGAAAGTTCAAGTTCAGATCTTTTAAAGTGGGGTTCTTTTGAAAGGTTACAATATAACAAACAATATATTAGCTGTTAAAAATAGCTCTAGGAATGGCAACAGTTTGGAGAAATAGCGATTAGCTGTGATTGGACTGATGAGCTAACAGCTAGTCTGAGCAACACCAGAGATTAAATTGGATTACTTCTGTCCTGAAACAACTACCACTTTAAAAGTTTCAATGTACAACACTGTTTTATAAAACTTTACATTGCTACCAGTATCATATTGCATGGGTGTTTAAATAAAATTACTGTATTTGGTTATCTGAATGCACATTAGCAATAGCATCTGCTAGTTAGCACATTCTGTGCAGCTAGGTGTAATTCAAGCAGAAATGTCTGCTGTAATAACTGTAATGTAAAATAGATGATGTAAACTTGGATTTTTTTTTTTTTAAACAAGGTTCATCTGACCAGCTAGGATTTTATTTGACATTGCAGTTGTTTTAAAATGGCAGCAATCTACTTTAATATTTATTTGGCTAACCATTAACTTCTCTCTCCAGTGAAAACTAAACTCCATTTCTTTTCTGAGGCCGATCTAAAAGGTATTCACAACAGGTAGGGTATTAACTGCGCATACATTTTTCACAAACTCCACTTCAAAAATTTTGAACTGTATCTACAATGTTTACATTAGCTCGATTCCAGACGGACTGCATGCCAGTGTCCAACACCGTTAATGTAAAAGAAAAGAAAAAAGAAAACGCCTACTTGAATGATTGTATTGCAATAAATCATTCAGTCCTAACACCTACACATGACACCTACACGGATAACCTCTGTATAACCTCCACACCAGTGCTGTGTACCTGGCAGACACCCACTCAGCTGCGCTCTTTCTCCCTGAGGTCCTAGTTTAAACTAAGGACACAGCTGCTCTAAAGACTTTACCTCGTGCCTTTTTATGCATATAATGTTATGCTTTTTTTATGGTTTTACCTTTCCCCGTCCTGTTTCCTATTATCTTTCGTCCTTCATAACCCCAAACCTCCCATCATCGTACCCTTATCCTTTTAGCTCCCTCATGTTATTGATATAAGACATTTAAGGCAAACTAATATACAGAATGCACACAGCGGGATACAGAGTGCAACATGTAATCTCAAAACAATGCAAACATACTGCGCGTCTAAATAAAAACATCATATATCTACTTAGCAGATTTCTACATTCTAAAATCCCTTTGTTGCTTCCTCAAGTGTATTTCCTTGCATTTTTGAGCCTTTTGGGTGTGGGCTATGCTTCCCAAGGGATAAATGCCAAGGTGACATCTGTGTTAGTCAGCAGGAAAAGCCATGAGTGTGATATATAAGCCAAACTGATTTCTGTGCGTATCATTTGGCAGTAGAACAGATAAATGTACATGTGAAACATGCTCTTATGCTCAAACCTGTAACAGTCCATAGTGTAAAATGTTGCAGCCTAAAAGCCTCCACATTTGGACAAAAACTAAATTTTTGTTGCTTATTTCTTTGTTGAGACAGAACTTTCACCTTTAGGGAAGTTCTTTAGGGCTTTAGGACCACGCTAAAATATATATACATTTTACATTACGAGAAAAAAGTCATATAATTATGAGAATAACGTCGTAATATTACAAGAATAAAGTCATAAAAGAATAAACTCGAAATATTACAAGAATAAATTTGTATTATGATGAGATTAAAATTGTAATATTACAAGAATAAACTCGTAAAACTTCCTGGGTCGTCTCGCAATACTGTCCTACGCTAATTTTATTATCATATGTTGCTTTTTATTATGTCATCGAGAAAATCCATCCATCCGTTATATTTTACCCGCTTCTTCCTTTTTGGGTCATGGGGGGGTTCACTGGTGCCCATGTCCAGCAATCACTGTGCGAGAGGCAGACAGGTCACAAGTTCATCGCATGGACACATAGAGAGAAACATCCATTCACTCTCTCACTCACACCTGGGGACAATTTTAGAGTTACCAATCAGTCTAACATGCATGTTTTTGGTCTGTGCGAGGAAACTGGAGTACCCGGAGAAAACCTACGCACGCATGGAGAGAACATGCAAACGCCACCCAGAAAGGCCTCCCAACTGGGATTTGATCAAGCTACCTTCCCGCCGAGCTGCCAACTGAACCACTGTTCCACTGTGCTGCCCAGTTGGTAACATTATTATCAGCATTGTATGATGGTTGAGCTGCACACCCCACCTCGCTTATGTAAAAGTCAGAAGAAACGTGAACATGACTGTTCAGACAGAGCTCTTCTGTGTCTCAGACTAACAAAGACCCTAACAAACTATTGTGAGGTGTGATAGGGCAATCTGCACATGTATCTAACTTACCTCAGCTTTATAACTCGAACCCCACACTCTCTGTTCTTTGAGTTGAGAAAGCTCCTCAGATGAGAAGCGAAACGTCTCCTGTTACAAATAAAGTCCAGTTGTTTTTGTCTTGAACTTTTCTGAGTTCGCACAGCGTTTGCTTTTAAAAACGCATTGGATATGTATCCAATTTAGCATCACATTTGAATAAAACTTGTGTTGTATTTTTTTTTTAAACTGGCCTTATGTTCAGGTGTCATAAAAATAAGATGTGGTTTGTTTATGAGCAAAATAATCAGATTTGGGATGCTTTTGCCTGCAGTGTGAACGTAGCCAAAATGATCTAAGACTTGTAAAACTTAAATTTGATTGTTTTTAGTATTTAGCACTTTTAAAAAGCTTTCTGCTTTATGGTTTTGCTACTGTTCAACCAGTGAATACAGATGATAAGGAAAAGCCCACTCTTGTATGAACATGTGCACGGTTAGCAGAGCCCGGGGGTCGGACGGCGACGGCAGCAGCATATTCAGACCTCCCACTCTGGAATGCATTACGAGGGAGAGAAACAAGACTGCAATTCACTTGCCGAGTCACTGAACTATTCTTAGTCCAGCATGTGAAGTGGACCCTCAGCACCAGCACCCCTCCACACCAGGAGCACGGTGTATTCTATAAAGTATGGGACCAGCTCCACATGTCTGGATGGAAGCGTTTGAGGGGAAGAGAGAGAATGGATTCAAGTCCAGCTTCAGTGATGCAAAGTCTCGTCAGTGAAGTATAAATGGAGCAGTTCACTGGCTCCAAAGAGCCTATTGTGAACGTACATGAGCACAACGCTTGGAGCCCCTGGGACCGCTCTCATTCCTCCACTCATGTGACCTCTTGCAAGCCCGACCAGACACAAAGATTGTGTCAGTTCTAAAACTTGAATCAGTTTTTTTTTTTTCCTTTTATTACAAAAAATAAAAATAAAAAAATAAACTAAAGGCAAAATAAAACTCCAAAGCTACAACTTTTAAAAGATTTTCCTGCAATCCCACCCAACAGTGCACACATTACTGTGTTCATGACACAACAGTGGGGTAATTCAGCAGGACAGTGTCAATTGTGACAGAGACAAGCTCAGATTTTTTTTTTTTTTTTTTTATGGTTTTCTCTGCACTTTTTTCTCTCATTCTGTTTTTGAATGTGTCATTGACAATATCAAGACTTTCACACACATTAGGGCATGGCAGCGCAAGATCTTCCTGCCTTTTGGCCAACATGGCTAATCTGTCTACAGATCAGACAACAGTTATAAATCAGCTTCTCCTCTCTTACTACTCTATAAACTGAAAAAACGAAAATATTACAGAAGAAGAAACAAGAGCTGAATTAAAAAAAAAAACATTTAAAATGACAGGATAAACGTGTACAGTATTTAGAAGAGGCTGTGCAACCTGCAGTGTCAGCGAGACAGAGCGCGCATCCTGTTTCACTTCATCAGAGCACGCATGAACTAAAACTGCGAGGTTACACCTTGAGAAGCAGGTCACACTAAAGAGTTTCATATTAAATGTGTGCAAACTCACAAGGAGCTGTCGCTTCAACGCTGCACGTTTTTCAGATGTAAACACTTTAACTCAAATACGCAACATAGTTAAAACTTTCCAGTGCTCAAAAATGACTTTGATTTACCTACATTTTTGCTCACCTTTATCCTTTAGTTTAAGTTGTTTACCATAGATAAATATGAGATGGAAACATTAAAGTTTGCATGGATCAATTGGAGTGAATCTCCAACAATTTTGACAGCGCTGTCCTTTTGTACTTTTAAAAACACATATTACCATATACTGTATTTGCTTTTCAGTAATGAATTATCCAACCCAAAAACACTTTGTTTTATGGTTATTTTATTTTATTTATTTATTTTTGACAATTTCTTGTCTGTTTGTTAACTACTTTCATTAAATAAGGATATTTGCTTTATAAATTATAAAAGCTAAATGTCATATATGTGTGTTTTGTGATCGTTTTTATCTAGTTCTGGGTCTGTTTCTCTGGTGTTTCTCTCCTCATGTAGTCTGCTCCTGCCAGTCTCACCTGTTCCTCATCGTCTTTCCCCAGGTGTTCATCATTGTGCACCTTTAAATTCAGCGTCTCTGTATCTTCATGTTGTCTAGATTGTGCTCTGCAGCCCATCGCGTTCAGCCTCCTCTGTTCCTCCCCATGGCTTTTGTAAGTTTACACTGCCACGTCAGCTTTTTTTCTTTAAGTTTAATGGTTATTTAATTTATTCTCACATTTCCTCAAGTTCTGTCTGCATTTGGGTTCAACACAATGCTCATCTTGACATTAAATTACATATAAATTAGAATAATTACTGGATTTATGAATTGCTTTTGTTGCTTCTTTTTTATATCCACCAGATAATGTTCTTATTTACTGAGGGTAACTTCAAATAATTCTTCTGTTTAATGTCAATTTCAGACAAAGTCAACGAGCAAAACCTCTCCTATAATTTTCTTGCTGGGAGCTTCTGTTTTGTCAAACAGTTCAGTTTATATGGCAACACAACTACATACATACATGCAGCAGTATGCTCAGTGATCATCTTGTCTGAGTCTCATACTGTTAAAGAACTTTAACTTGCACTTGAATTTTTTTTCTCAGTTCCTTTGTTTAAATCTGCATCACAAATTAAACCCTAAATAAGTTATAAGCTGGGGTTTAGCCGCCTCTAATATGAAAATGTAAAATATTTAATAAATGTGTTCACAGTCATTGAGCCTGTCAAAATAATAGTACTGCACCATGATATGGAATACTATAAGGAAAGATGTGCAAATAGATAAAGAATAAACTAATTATGAGACTTTTGGTTTTTTAAAGACGCTGTTATCTGCAGAAGATTTTCAGTGTAAAGTCCCCTGGAGTCAGGTGGGCAATGTCACAGATACTGAATCTTTCTCTTTCATTCATTTCCCCTAATTTTCCGACTGGGTTTCGCCTTTTCATGGTTTTGCTCTGTAAAAAATGATCAAAGAGGTCTGAACCGGTTGGAGGTTTCTGCCTTGACTTCATTTAACATAATAAAATTATAGAAAACGTTGATCCGTATAAATTTTCCGAGTTTAAAACTAGTCAACTATATGTGCACTATTATTTTACCGGTGACGTCAGCATTTAAAAAAGTAAAAGACGACATCTGAGATGATGAAAAAAAATAATAGTGTTGAAAAAGCTCATACAGACAGTGGGTCAGAGCCACAATCAAAAGAATAAGTCTCATTTCTGTCCAGCTGCCACACAAATTAATTTAAACAAATAGGATAAATCTTAGAAGAGAAAGCGTGGGAATAGATGGGTGGTAGGAAATTACAAGCGATAAGCAGGAAAAAGATATGATGAGAGGATTGCTTCCTGTTAGAATTCCATCCTAATTGACTTTTTGTTGTTACCGTGGTAACAGATTCATGGCGGTGGCAGAGTAACCTTACCAGTGTATTTTCTCCCAGACAATTGATTTTCAGGTCTATCAGCCGGACAAACAGACACGAGACAGACATATTAGCTGACGCTGCTGGTGGGGGATCAACGCAATACTGACAACACTCTTTTAGAAACAGAGCAGCGCACTGTGGTTAAATCAAAACCAGGTCAGATCTAAAACAAGTACAAACCCCCATATGCATGCAAAACCTAAAAAAGGTTTGTTGTTCACCCACAAATACCCAGAAAATATGCATGCACGCTCAATGACACGCAAGTGCACGCACAGCTCTGCTTGATGGCAACTCGGCAGGCGCACACGATGCACCCCAAGCGACGGACATGATGCGTCATGTGGAGAAGGCAGAGTCAGACTGACAGCATGCCCCTCTAAGATCACAGACAGCCATGACATATCACCAGAACATGTCTACTAAGATCCCCATGACCTCTAATAAATGTTTAAGTCAGACTGGATGACACACATTTTAGCTCCACATAAACAGACAAGCCTGGTTTGGACTAGAAGCTGGACTCAAAATGGCTATTATATAAAAATATTGGAAAAAAAGCTGAGAACATTCAAGCGGTTTATTAATATGAGATAGATAACTGTATTAGGATAATTGTTGGATTTACAATGTGTACGATAGCATTAAAAAATGATGAGGCGAGGCCTTAGAGTGAGTAAAACAATAAGCTTAATGGAAGTTAATGAAATATGAAAAAGATAGTCAGGGTTTCTGAATACACAGAGCAAGCTCTGACTCAAAAATCTTTTGCTCTGGTCTTTCAATATGCTAATACGTGCAAATTCAAAAAGAGGACAACTTCAGAATGGGAGTCAAAAGCAATCAGATTTTACTGATATTTATTTTGAACGTTCCAACTTCAAAATATGACCAATGTTTCCAGTTTTCTTTACTTTTTACATGGACCAGTTATCACATTTGTGAGTTGTTATACCATAAAGAAGGATCACCAACTAGCATCAGCTGAGCTATAGAAAGAAGAAGTGTAAGCATTTGTAACTACTGTACAGGACATTTGCCCATTTTCTCTACAGGTTGTAAACTGTTCATGTAGGAACAGTCAGGCTCAGTGTGAGCTCTCTCATACAGTAATGTGCTTCAGACGATGTTGGGAATAATTTCAGTGTTGTCGATTTTAAAAGATGTACAACGTAACAAGGAGAAGGAAGTGTTGGAGTACTGTGTCTCAATGTTTGTCTCTTTAAATGGCTCTTTAATGTATGTGAATGCTTTTGTACAGTGCGCTGAGACGGCTTCTGTTGTGACTTGGCGCTATATAAATAAACTGAATTGAATTGAATTGACTGCAATGGAAAGGCCCCTGAAGACAAGACTGGAAGAGGGGGTGACGCACTGTAGTTTTACTGAATTTTAACCAAACCATATCACAAAACGTTCATTAAATTCTCTAGAAATTGTGTCATCTCACGAAAACGGGCATCGTATGTCTTATTTAGTATTAATGAAAATCTTCTGAGCAGATTTTAGAGCAGTAAATAAAACAGAATGGAAAATACTGATCTTGTGGTCTTGTTACATCAGAAATCAGACAACCTTGTAGGAGAGTCCTATTTGTATTTGTCATCATAAAATAATGAATCAAACTAAGGTGGGGAAGTGTTGGCCCAGAGGTTAGAGAAGGCAAGCCTGTGATTGGAAGGTTGCCAGTTCGACTCCCCGGACAACATCAAAATGTGGGTGGAAAAGGTGAAGCACCCACACCTACATCCACCCGCGTTTGACCACTCGGGGCCTTTATCCATCCTACATTTTTATAGACTCCGTTTAGGTTATGAAAATAGAATAAACTGTATTACATTATTTTCCTTTGACTGGGATCCTTTTCTCTGGCTTTGATGTGTGGGCCTGTGACTGGAAGGTTGCCGGTTCAACTCCCCAGACCGACAATATCAAAATGTAGGTGGGAGCGTTGAAACACCCACATCTGTCGCCAACCTCATTTGCCTCACTTTGGGCCCTTGAGCAAGGGCCTTAACCCCCATCATCTGCTCCCCTGGGCACCCTAGATACCAGATCTCTGCTCCACACAGAGGGCTGTGGTAGCTCGGTGGTCTGCGGTTGCTTCAGGAAGGGTATCCGGCATAAAAACAATTGCCAAGTCTTGGTGCATGTTAGTTCACTGTGGCAACCCCTGAAGAAGGGAGCCGCCGAAAGAAGAAAAATAAATAAATAAATCATTCTGTCCTTTGCTGCCACCCTTTTGTCACAAATCACTCCTGAAACAGTACAAGTGTTTGTAGTTGACTTACCTTATTCATTCAACCTTTATTTATACAGGTCAATCCCATTGAGCCTCGGGGACTCATTTCCAAGAGAGACCTGGTTTTACCAAAGAGTGATGACAACAAAGACAACAATAGACAATCATAAACGGATGCGTACATTATTTGAGAGCAAGCAATCTTAATAAATGATTGAACACTTCTGATGTTCTCCCTCTACAGGTCTATTTCTATAATTGACCTATAGACAGTGGTTTGTAATAAAAAAGCCCATAGAATACAGCTAAGCGCCAAATACCAGCAAATAAGTGACTGGTCTTGAGGCTAGGGGTGCCATAAATACACAAAGGACACTAAGGAGTGCTATTTGCCAAAGGGAAAACAAGATCATGGTGGCATAACACCAAAATATTATATTGACAAGTATGAGCAAAAATATGGCCTGAAGAGCGAGGGGTGTCTGTACAAACAGCCCTGTGCTACTGGGCAAACAAAGTATTAGCAGCTGTGATGCCAGGTTGGGCATGTTGGCCCCAGTCTCTGGCTGAGTGGTTGGTGTGGCTGGCATCTTGGAGGCATGGTATGAGATGAAGCTCATCCCAGCAGGAAGTTGGAGATACAAAAATGACACTTGTGTCATGCAAAACATACAAAGTAGTTATTTGCAAGTGCAAATGACAACAGTAGATGTAAGCTGTTCCACTTTTGGTGCAGCATAGAGCCCTTCCAGCAGAAATATTGTCATATAAACTTGAGTGTCATCCCAGATGTTTCACACTTGGCCGCAAACCACTACAGTGAGAGCTGGAGATCATAGCACTGTTGCCAACAGGACCTCATCATCTGCAAATAGCAGAGTTCAAATTCTGAGGTCACTAAACCAGACCCCTTCCGCCCTCTGGCTGCACCAAGAAATTCTGTCCATAAAAGTTATAAACAGATTTGGAGACAATGGGCAGCCCTGATGGAGTCTTACTTCTCACCTCAAAGGTTTCCACTTACTGCCTGCAATGTGAACCCTACTCTTGCACGATTTACAAAGGGACTGAAAGGCCTGTAGGAATGAACCATGTGCCGTATCACACAGCACCCTTAATAAAGTACCCTGAGGAATACAGTCAAATGCCTTTTCCAAGTCCACAAAACACATGTTGGCTAGTTGGATAAACTCCCATGCTCCCTCGAGGACCATAGTGAGGGTATGGTTCAGTGCTCCATAGCGTTGATGGAACCTGAGTTGTTCCTCCTGAATCCGAGGTTCAATCATCAACTGAACTCTCTTCTCTCTTAATAGACATTACTAGGGAGGCTGAGGAGTGTAATTCCCCTTTAATTGGAACACACCCTCCAGTCCCCCATTTCTGAAATGGGGAAGTACCAGAGTGTCAAGGGCCGTGCCCAAAGCTGCCACCCATAGCACTTTGTACCCTACTTGTATGGCCCCTCCTGCAGGTGATGGGCCTAAAGGAAGGTGAACCCATGTAGCTCATTCAGGTTGAGCCCCTCGGGTAAAGGCCCAGTACTCAGGTGTTCGCCAACAAGCCTCTCCACCAGGCTTGACTCCAGGGTAGGCCTCCGGTAACCCTCATCCAGGTGAAAGACAATGAGCTCCTTGTTATCTTCTGTCCATATAAGTATTGTGAATCACTCTTTGGTTAATTTTTAATCATTAGATGTTGAACAGCTCAGGACCAAAGAGAAACAATCAAACATTGTCAACACAGAAGTCAGTGAAGCAAAAATAAAAAAATAAAACATCCCACAACTATCTACCATCCCTTAACCAGGGCTCATCCTTCAGTCCTGCATCTATCTATTCTTGCTCTCTGCATATTTGAGGATGGGTGGGCTGACCAATTAGGGAAACACTCTGAGAGCAGTGATCGCTTTCACAGAGCTGCTCATCCAAGGAAGAATGCAGCATCCACCAGCAGCAGGAGGATTGTTTTCCAGGCATTATGCACATTTTGCACACACAAATACACAAACACATTCACTCATGTAGTTCAGAAACTGATCTAACCACAGCAGGGACCCGCGCAAAGAGAGCAGAAGCGAACAGCGAGAAACAGAGAAAATAAGATGTGACATGCAACTCAAATACAGAGGAAGCTGGAGGGAGAGGGGTGCAGGGCTGCAAAATCAGACATTATCCGGTAAGTTAATGACTAAAACCAGGGTCAGTAAGAGGGAGAGCCTTTATTTTACAGTGACTGTTATGCCATAGGGCCTGTTTCTGCTGACCTGATTTCTTTCACCAACAAAGGCTGTGCATAAATGCATTCAAAAAGAAAGGTTCACACGTGCATGCATCACATGTGGCCATTTACGCACCCACTTAACCAAAACCTGCATCTACAAGTGTTGCATAAGATCCACAGACAGACATCTTCTCAGCTTCTTTGTCGTCTTTCATTTTATATCTCTGTACTGAGTTTTGGTCCATAAAAGAAAGGTAGAAGTTGATCTTGTTCATTTTATAGGCATGTCCCTTCCAAAAGAAAAGAAAAAGAAAAGAGAACTATGTGGGGATGAAAATGAACAAACATCGTGGTTGGTTTTGCACACGCTGATGTTGAATGGCATATATAGCCATGGTTTCCATTTCAGTTCTCTCTTTTAGTAAATAAAACCACACTGTTCTTTTTTTTTTTCTTTTAAACAAATCATTGGGTGTTCTGGTAAATATATACAGTAACTGTCAACTTGCACTGTGGTATTTAAATGAATGGTGAACAAGTAGAAAACTTTTAGAAGTTTTCTAAAATTTCACCAAACATTGAAATGTTGCATCCTTTTGTAACAGACATATCCAAAGGCGATCACTCGAACAATTTTGAACTAATTTGCATATACCCTTTCCTTTAAGATGACAAAAAATGGACTAAAGCCCAGTCAGCAAAAAGCCTTCCACCCCACACTCTAGAAGATCAATTATCATTTTGATATGACTGCTAAGTTTTTTGTCCTGTAATCAGGTTATTACATGAAAACAATCTCACATGTCCCAAATGTAGATTAGTAAATTCTGAGAAAATATAATTTTCCCCCTCAAAACTGATTAAAACATCAACATGTTCTAACATTTTTTTCCAATAGATCCACTTAAAGCAAATACAATAAAATAAAACATATTCAACATTCCAAAAAAAAAAAAAAAAAAAAAAGAATACCTTATA
>JAVCKU010000071.1:12307150-12318717 GCA_032273985.1 Hypsolebias coamazonicus
GCTAATGGCCTACTGGGATGCTAGTGACGCCGTCCTCCTCCGTACAGTAGTACCTGTACAGTACTGTATTCCTCCACCGCTGCACCGTGTACTGTATTCTTCCGCCGTTGCGCCGCTGCGTTACAACGTTTAACGGCATAAAACCGACGTAAAACTGACGTAACGCATAACGTGAATAAGGGAGATGCGTCGTAATCTCGAAACGTCATAACCCGAGACCGTCGTAACCCGAGGACTACCTGTATTCCCGAATGGTGTGCTTGTGCTCACAAATGATAAATTAAGCTCATAATGCAATAGCCAGATAATCATAAATTCACAGAGTTCTACACTAATCCTTGGCTGACAGTAAAGAGTAACCAACGGGTAAAAGTGAAATGCGGCTTGTGACACTGAGAAGAGAGAGCAGCAAAACAAGGGAGTGAAGAGGGCTTGGAGACCTGCTGGACATCTTCAGGCAGAAATTGGACACAGTGCAGCTTCAGGCAGCCTATAATTCTTGTCAAGACCTCAGATTCAGTAATAAGATACTGCAGGATTCTCTAGCGTTCACAGGTTTCTCAATTCAAGACTATCTTGAGGACAGTGGAAAGGAAGAGGCCATTCAAAGCCTTTATTGAGAACTGCAAGATCACATTTCTGAAGGCCAGGCTTGTCTAATTTTAATTTATTTTCTCACAATGTAATGTACAACTTTGGCATGTCGTTCTGTAGTTGCAAAACCCTTCGGGCGACACATATGAAAAACCTCGTAAAAGCTCCTGTAAAGTGAGGAGTACTAGAAGTGACCTGACTGTGTAAGACTGACTGAATTAAAGAAATGTGAACTTTGGCTTGGGGAGAGCAAGTTAAAATTATAAATTTTCAAGGCAAGAAAACTGTGATATTGAAAAAAGAATAAATGACGAAAGTTTAGCCTTTTGAAAGAACGTGATGTCACGTGCAAAGGATAAGTGAATGCCCAAGCTAAAATGTTCTGCTTGTTGAGGTTTGTTGTTTTTTTCCACTGTCACACAGCTAATTTACCTAACGAGCTCTATTCCAAATCCAAAAGCTGAAAATGAATCAGAATTTTGCATTGAGTTTGAGAGGAAAAAGTTTTTTTTTATCATCAAACTAGATAATTTTGTAATTATGTTCATTACAAATCAACTTTATTCCACTCTACAGTTCACACTGCAACATCAGTTTGCTCCTTTATTCATAAAGCCACTCAAGTATCACATCTAGCATTTTATATTCACAAGATGCAAAATTGGTACACTAGCTGTTTGAGAAACTTTTTTTATTTTTTTATTTTTTTATTTTAACAATATTTGCTTAAACTTCAGGTGCAGTAAACAGTACGTGGATATAGTTGATGTGTAAGTCAAAGATAAATCTGCTTGTAAAGAACAATTCTTTCCTCGAACCTTGTCTTTCACAAATCATGCAACCTATCAGAAATATTCTACACGTACATAAACAAGTGTGTACGTACAGACCCAACTATCCAAGACAACTGCAAACAGTCAATATTTTATGCTCCTATTTTTTTTTTTTTTAACCACGTAGGTAGTTCCATTATTCCAGCGTGGTATCATTAGTCTGCCTGTTCTGTTGTAGGACAATGGAAAAAGAAAAGCTATGTAAGTTTCTTACATTTATAATTTTACATAGTTGTCCCAATTACTACTGGCTTTGAATGAAATTCATATGTTTTATTGTTTGATACTGATATGCAAGCTCTGTGTGGGAAGCGGTCACGTGTTAGAGAAGGTGAACCTGTGATCGGAAGATTGCCAGTTCCACTCCCTGGTCTGTCGACATGAAAGTGTGGATGGGAAAGGTGAAGCATCCACACATCCACCCTTGTTTGCCCCACTCTGGGCCCTTGAGCAAGGTCCTTAACCCCTGGGTACCCTAGATGGCAGCTCTCTGCTCCACACAGAGGGCTGTGGTAGCTCGGTGGTCTGATTGTCAGAAAGGGCATTCAGAGTAAAAACAATGGCCATGTCATGCGAGTTAGCTTGCTGTGGCGACCCCTGAGGAAGGAAGCAGCCGAAAGGAGAAAGGAAAAACAAAATGACATGCACGCTCTAACTCACCACGACAGCAGGATTTCAAAATCGTATTGGAGGTCATCTTAATCTTGTCTTCTTTCTCACATGAGTTTTACAACAAAACACTAATTTGAAGCATCACATCGAGCATGATCCAAGATAATAAAGGACACGACCTTTTTAATTCCTTTTTTTACTGCTTGTCTACCTTTCTTTTGGTTCTTTTTTTTTTTAATCATTGGGTGTGTGTGTGTGTGTAATTGTGTGTGTGTTCGTTTGAAAAGAGCGTCTGGGGCCTGGGGTAAAATCAGGCAGATAAAAGGCAGTGATGAGGTCTGGATCGTCAGCATCCTGACAGCTGTAGATTAAATTAAAGAACTTCTGACAAATCAAACAGATTTCTCTCTCTATCTTTCTCTCCATCCCTCGCTCTATCCCTCTTCACCCCCGGAGCCCTCATCAGGCAAGCTGGGTGCGTAGCTTGAAACAAAATGGATTTCATCTTGAAGGGCTTGGCCAGGCTTTGAAACGGCATCAGCTGCCGGGCCTACTTGTCTCTCTTTTTCCTTCTCTTTTCTTAAAACACTTTTGGACTCATTGGCTCACCCTTTTTTTCCCAGATACTTCAACAAACTTAAGCCATATTGCAGCCGATAAAGGTAGAATATCAGTGCTTCAAACCTCGACAGTAATTGAGGGATGAAACGGACACAGTTTATAGGTTTTAAGAGGCCCGCTCCGATCAGCACATCAAATACTCCTACTTGGGATTCCTGTAGAATGACAACGCTCTGCTCCCACAGGATCTAAATTCTGCTCTAACAGGACGTTAGCACTTTCTTACATGGTCTATTGGCAGATAAAAACACAAAAATGTATGTCAAAAGACACACCCTGAAGAATATCTTCCATCACCATGCTGTTGATGGCAGTTTATTATTTATAAGTGTTGCGAAATTAATTTTCATTTCTCCAAGAAACTTTTTAGGATGGGCTTTCATGTGAGTCAAAACCTTTTATTTGTACATTATTTATCAGTTAACATGATGTTACATGAAGATAAAAAATAAAAAATGATGTAATTAAGGCCAACTTTAATAAAAAGTGGTGGTGGACCAGCTGCAGCGAAATCAGATTTATATACATTTTTTATGTGCATTTCTCATTTGAGATCATTTGATCGTACGCAGAGAAAAAGCGCTAGAATTGAAAATGAGTAGCTGCTGGTTATTTTCTTTTTAAACTTGGCAGTTTGTTTACAAAACGAACAAATGTTACAATTTCCTAATGGCATGGCGGTTAGCGCAGTCGCCTCACGACCAGAACATGGCAGGTTTGTCTCCCAGCCTTTTGGGATGGAGTTTGCATGTTCTCCTTGTGCATTCAGGGTTTTTCTCAAGAGTACTTAGGTCCAAAAAAACATGTTAGGTTAATTTGGATCTCTAAAATTGTCCCTATGATGTGACATAAAGATATATTTTTTGCTTAAATTACAAGTTTTTGAAAAAGTTGAGAACAAAATGGTTATTATCAATCAATCAGTCAGTGAAATTTGCAACAAAAAAATGCTAAAAATTAATAAATAAATCAATTACTTGTTTTGTGAATTTGGTGTTTTTGGGTTTAAATAACAAAACTGCGACAATATCCATTGCTTTTTATAGACAAATTCTTGCCATTACATATTTTATGTCATACTTTGTTTTTAAGACGTTTTCCAGACACTAGAGAGCAGTGTTGGGCAGTGATGAAAGAGAAGAAGACAATTCTATTAAAAAAAAAAGAGCTTCAGCAGCTGGTCAAACAGTCTGAGTAGGGATTCAAGCAGGAGAAGTGTGTGTTATTTTGTGTGTGTGTGTGGACTGTCGAAGAGAGGCCTTCTTCTCACCCGACTCCTTAGCCCCGCTGCTCAAACCAACAGAATTAATAAGCTCGTTTGCCAAGAAAAACACTCTAATCAGTGGGTTTCCTCTCATTAAAAGTTAATTAGTTTGACACGAGTTTCCTGCAGAAGAAAGTATTGGCCACTTAGAACTCATTAGAGCCAAAGGAAAACATCAAACTAAGGAAAGCGGGAGGAGAGGAGCAAAAGGAGGACCGAAGCACACACATACACACATATTCAGACATTTTATCATGTTGTAAAAACACACACAAGCTGGCACATCTACAAACATGTGCATTACTTTGTCTTTTGCAGAATGTTAGTGACTTGTGTAAACATGCATGCCAGCAGTTTTATACATAAAGCCACATATAGGTACTGTATTTACATACGAACGTATCCACATGAAGACATGCCGCCCTACAACATTGCCGTCTGACTTTTATTTTTTCAACTTCATCTGTGATGTATTGCTTTGTGCATAAACTTTACTTTTTCCCTGTTCAACCTTTAGCTAAATGAAACATCACACTCATAATTCACTGAAACAGCACCCGAACACACCACACAATCACACAGCTGCACTTGTAAGCTAGAATTCAACGATATTATTGTCATACCAGCTCACATTTTCATGTTTGTGGTACAAAATTTGGACTCAGGTCCCAGACCAAGCTACACAAATGCTTTTCTTTTAGTGGAAATATTTTGTACAACAATTTATAAGAAAACCAGACAATGCACTTCATCAAACCCATGAAGGGACAGTATGACAAATGTGACAAAGAATGGTCCTCAACTAAACAGGGTCCAAATTCAGAACCTTCAGCCTATAGGATGACATGTTCACCTAAAAGCAATAGTTCATATGTTTGACACGGAGTTCTGTAAAAAAAAAAAAAGTTATGAACAATTAATGTTACCTCTTAACAATCTCAGTTTGAAGAAATTGTTTTATTCTGACTGAATTCACATGCTAATGGATTTTTGACTGGGTCCAAGACAGAAGTGGATTACTGTTGTCTTAAAATAACTGAAATTTAGAAAATAAAAAAATCCACAACATTTTATGCAAACAATATTTTACAATCCCTAACATTATTCAACACACAGTATTTATGTAGGGATTGTGATGATCAATCCCAAGTTTTCACATCCTGAAATACACCAAAAAAAAAAATTTCATTAACTGAAAGCATTTTAAAGTTCTCCATTTTTACAACTTTTCTTAACTAATCTGTGCAGCAACACCAAAGCAGGTGTGGGCAGCTTCTCAGCACTTACTTCAACTTTTCAGTCAGCACTTTGCCAAAGAAAATCCAAACTTTTGTGGAAAACAGAAGACCAAAGTCATAAAAGATCTGCAAGTGGTTTGGAAACTTGGAAATAAATACACACCAAAACGTCTGCTATCTGAGACTCACAAGTGCTGACAGTTTTAAAAATTGAATGTGGTGGATCTAAATCTTGGAAGAATTTGGGTTACGCGTCGCCACATTACTGAACGAAGTCAGCTGCCCACACCCGCCCTCATTTCCTCCCATGCTCCATCTCTCTACTGCTCTCCAGTCTCACTGATCTGTCCAGTCTGGTCAGACTTCCCCTTCTTAATGAATCATGAAGTTTGACTTTTACTCTTCAATAAGCAGTGTTTTGCGGAAAGCGAGTGGAAAGCCTAGAGTTTGTTTTTGTTTAATTAGCCCAGCAGGTTCCCTGTGCATGGGCCTCGGTAAGGGCAAAGACCCACAGAGCTGCATCGAACAAGGAAATGCTGAGAGGCGGCGCTCGCTGCCAGGTGGCCACAAGATGAATGGGCGCAGGCACAGACTGAGACGGGGCCGGAAACATAGAAGCAAGGTGCTGCAAAGTGAAGAACAATGATAGGAAATGTTCTGGAGAAAACATACCGGCTTGTGGTGATAGAGGGCTGAAAAGAAAGAGACATAGGAAGCAAAGATGGAGAAGAAAAAGAAAGTAGAAGAAGAGTTTGCAAAATAAAAGAGAGAGCGAGAATATCTTGCAGTCAGAAATGCCGGATGAATGGGTTGAATTTTTTTAATTAGTAATGATAGGTCATTTAAATATTGAAGGATCTCAGTGGATGATGTGTACTGATTGCAGTAAGTGGTAGATTTAGTCTCAAATTACAGAGACTGATGCAAAATAACGCTTAAGAGATACTCTCACTCTTTTGTTGTGTAATTCATTAAGCTAGGAAGCTTGTCTGTTTTTTTTTCCTTTTTCAGTAACTTTTTTTTTTTGTTGTTTTTAAAAAGTGTTCCCATTCCAAAAATAAAATTGTGAACAGTTTGGTGAGCTTCTCAATACAGGGAGAATATTAAGGTGGAGGAAAAACTGTGCTATCCTTTCACAGACTTTGGTATTATTCCATATGATGCACAGGATTCTCTGTGATTAAACTCTTAAAGCCTGACACTGAAAGGGTTATTTTGCCTTATACAGATGCGTGTGTGGGTGTGGTGCAGGTTAAAGGGACTCTGCCCATGTGGGAAGAAAGCTGTCAAGGTCCAATGCTATGTGAACCAAACAACAGATAAGAAAGTGCAAACTGTGTCCAGACTCCAGAGTTCGTTGAATTTTAGATTTTTTTCTAAAAGCCAAGATGAATTTAACTATTTTACTAGGTCCGGTCCAATGACAAGGCTTAGATGGTGTAGTGGTAGGGATGTTGTGATGTCTGCGCAAGACACCTAATCCCTAATTGCTCCCTGGGCAGCTCAATAGCTGCCCGCTGCTCCACCTGGGTTTATCTCAGGTACGATGGGTTAAAAGCAGAGAACCAATTTCGTCATTGTATGGGAATATACAGTGATGACAACACATAGCACTTATACAAGGTTTGTTCTGCTGAGTCCGTACAGTCCTTTAAATTTTGCTCTAAAAACGTTTTTACACTGACTTTTAATTTAAGTTCAGTTTGAGTTCCATCAGATCCTCTTAGAGTGCTATTTTCATGGTTTAGTTATTAACTTTTTTATTATGCGTGTGGTTTTTAATGTTTGATCTTTCATTTGTTTTATTGTTAGATTTTCCTATTTGTGAAGCACTCTGTTCAACTTTGTTGTTTGAAAAATTGCTACATAAATCATATTGACAGGACAAAAAAAAAAGATCTGAAAACTTTCTCTACCCCTGGAAATGTCCTTTTCAGGATTTAAAAAGCTTCATTTATGGGAGTAAGTTTTATACTCTTGTATACCATTATCAAAATCCAGAGTAAGCCAGTATTTTGATGTGCATTGAAATACCTTTAACTTTAAAGTTCATGCAATTGTCAGAGCAACATTTTGAAGTTATTTGGTAAAGAACTAAAACTACTATCCTTAATCTGGTCAGCTGGACTTTCAAAGCAATCAATGTACCGGTATATATTTTTTCAGTAAAGTGACAGGGTCCTGGCGAACCCTCATGCCCCACTGAGACACACGTGGCAGGATACGTCATGGATCCGTGGGGAGTTTAGAAGCTGATGTGCCTTTTTCTCAGGAGGATGCTGAAGATGTTTATATAATTGGAATCATGATAGCAGGGTATCTGCATTTTGGCACCGGCGGATACCTGTTATCAGCTATTGAAGAAGATGGCGGCAGCAGTTTTGGTCTTGGCAAAACTGCCAAACCTGTGTGAAGTTTTTGATTCATGCTTCGAGCACTCAAAAGCAGCTGATTTACGAGCTAAACTGTAAGATGGAAGGGATTTGTGAGAATTGCAGGCCACCTGTGGCTTCTGGGACTTGCCAGTATGTTGGGGATGACCTTGGAGGGAGCTTATAAGCATGGACCAATGGAATGCCCACAAATCTGGCCATTTTGGATCAAAAGTACCAACAGAACTCAAGGCTGACAAAACATAAGTCTGCCTGAAAAAAAAAAAAATCAACAATTGTGGCTTATCTGAATCTGACTCCCTTGTTTGGCCTCAAAGCAGGCCGACTTATCTCCTGGGATATTATGTGTAAACTAAGGAAAAGCTCTGTCTATCCCTCCGAGAACTTCTGTGAATGCTTATCAGAAATTTACCAGCTGACACAAGCATCTTAACAGACTATGGACTATCTGGAAGTGCTTCATGGACAAATCTCACTATCTTGTCGTCAAATGCAAATGTAATGTGTCTATAAATGTGCTTGCTGGTAGCGTTTTTTGATGTCTTAAATTGTGTCTGATAAGGACAAGATGTGAAGAGATCTTTGTTGTAATACCACTATCCTCTCCTCATGGCATTTCCCCCCTTTTCTATCTAAAACGCATAAGGGGCCGTGCTCTCAGGAGCAGCAGCAACACGCACTCTGCCCATTTTTTGGATGACTGCATGAACATAAGCTCACTGGATTTTGCTACAATGATAATAAATCTTATTCTGATTCTGATATAATTTGTGGGGCTTTTTTGTCTTTGGAGAGATGTTTAGCCTTTAGTAGTGATTGTTGAAGTTGAAATGAAAGGCCTGGAAATGTGTAATGTAAGGGACAGTCTTCATAAAACGAATAACACATTTGCGTGTCTGCTAACTATAGACCTGTAGGATCACAGGTAACAACATACTTACCAGAGTGAAAATTTGTGGAACAAATATGGGCAGTTTTACCTCAGAGCCTGACCTTTCCAACTTGTTCTGTTCCTTTTCTAAAAAATAAACCCACTGTACTCCCCATCAACGCTCACACAACTTACACCACCACAATCAATCTTCTTCACTACAACAGCAAAAATACACAAAGCCAATCACCTGAACACGGTTGGCATGCCACATCACCCTCTGGCAAAATGTGACTAAAAAGTGTGTAAGCATCTGATGGTGTGCATGAGACAACAAAAATCTAAAAGTCTATGTTTGCGCAAAACTACAACAAATTAATTTAGCTTATTATGTGAGAAAATTGTTTCACATGTACTTTGATCGTCTACATATTTAGATGAACCAATAAAGGATTAACATTATTGGCAGCTGGACACTTTTTTAAAACAACCAAGTTCAACTTTTTATTTTATTTTATTTTTATTGTACTCTTAATTCCCAATGGGGAAATTAATTCTCTGCATTTTTCCCATTGCACATGTGAGCATGCATGCGAAGCAGTCGTAAGGGGCCCAGGGAGTGGATGAGGGTTGGGGTTGGAGTGTTTTAGGGGCCTGGCAATGGGTTTTAAACATCTTTTTGTAGATGTTTCACCTTTTACACCCACATTTTGATGTTGTCGATCCAGGGAGTTGACCAGTGACCCTCCAATCGCAGGCCCATCCTCTCTAACCTCTTCAACACCACTCCCCCACTTCAACTGCATGTTGAATGAAAATGAAGCCATCACTTCATTCACGACTGATTTGAAAGAATTTGAACTAAATTTAACACTATAAAGCTGTACATTCTGCACACTCAGTTACCACAATGAAAGATTATGCTTCACTGGTACTAATAACAATGGCTGATCTTCCATTTTCTGGTACACAGTATTTTGCTAAATAAAGACCTGCTGCCAGTATGATGGAGCTTGGCCAGAGCTGTGTATTGTATATTACTACTTTACCTGGTGACATTGTGTTTTTGTGTGAAGTAGAGTGCCAAGAAGAGGCGTCAGAACCCATCTGAGTCTCACATGCTCAAGATCGTCGTCTGCGTTCTCGTGCCAAGCTCACCTGGATGGCTTCACCCAATGGTGTAGTGCAAACTCTGTCTGTGTTAAGGATCAAAGAAAAGTGATGTATAAGACTGCCATTTAGCAGAACAGTAAACAGTGGGTCACTTCACAGATTGAGAGATGTGCAACAGCGCCAAATTTTGGTTCTTTAGCATTGCTTAACCCTATTCCGTCTTTATATAGGATTTTAGAGAACTTGTGTAGACGCACGTACAGCTTTTAAACAGTTTATAGAAAAGGTAGTAATAAAACAATAGGCAAAACTTTGCAGTTTTATTTAATGCAATAATGATAATTGAAAAAGGACAGAGAGAGAAAAAGATATCCATGTTATGAAAACAAATTTGTTTCAAAAGGCACACAATCAAAAACTGGCATTTTATATACAAGAAGACAAAAAATATCCTAATTTACCAAAATCAAGCTGCAATAAATATTAGCACATCAGAGCTGTATAAAAGCAGGCATTATTCAAGGGATGTGTCATGGCACAAAACATTTCTTGCAAAAATAACCTATGGCTTTACTGTAGTTGCTATGTTTGCGAGAAACAAAAATATGCAAAGATTATGACGTGTTACACTGCAGATTACTTCGAGAAGAGCACAACTACATGTTGATTAGAAACTACAATGATTTCTATGGTTCAAAACACAATAATTCATGTAGTACCACATATTTTGAAGAGCATTATTAATTGTCTGTAGGCTGTTTTTAACAGAAAGCGTTGAATTTGTCATAGCAGGAAAATAAACTGCAACTTGTAACACTGATGAATATTGTTTTTCACTAAATTGTGTTAGTGTGGCAGTTAGCCAACACAACTGAAGCAGCTGCATATAATTCAAGAGCTATTTATATAACTCCACCTGTACTTTTTCTATTTAGCACATTATATAAACACCAATAGAAGAGGTTTTTATTTCACATGAAATATTAAGATAGTGCAGTGACTCACTTTGTATTAACAGTTATACAATGCAATGTTTCAGCGTATGAATAAACCACTTTTTCACTACTCTTTTTTTTACATTTATGAAAGTGTAAATGTACTATTCTGCACACTAAGACACATTTTATCATTTGTCTTATGGTTTGATAGTGATTTGAAACAATAAAAATGGATATTCGTGTTCACTTCCAAAGATGTGTTCTAAAAAAAAATCTTGAAGGAAATTTACCGTAAATGATGTATCTTCACTTTCTGTTTTATGAATTTAATATGTAAAAGGAGTGTGTGAGGAAAACGTTGTTACACAAATAAGTACAAAGAGAATTGCGCTCAGTTGTTCGGTCGAGGAAAACCTCTGTGGGTTTTCGATCAATGTTTCCTGGGAGCATCTACATCTCAAACATCAGAAACATTTGCAGTTAGATTGTGGATACACCAAGTTTAAACATACAGTATTAGCCCTAAGGTTTGTTTTTCCTGTGCTTCACATTTTCTTTTTATTATTATATTATTTCTGTATAGAGGAAAGTGGGGTTATATTTAGAGAGATTGATATTCTCTATTTACTGAATTAATTTTATTAACCAAACCAGAGGTTGCCAGCTCTTTCTTGCGTGTTGGGGGTTAAGGGAGTGTCTGGAGTTGAAAAATATCACCATAACCTCTGCTTTAACCCCACATATGAGCACTTATTGATTCATTCACTTTGAAGAGGTCCTTGAAATTGTTTTGATGAGGAACTATCGTGGCAGTCTGTTGGGGCTTCGGAGGCACTAGTCCAAATGAGAATGTCTCCAAGCTGGAGACAGACAGACAGACAAACTCACAAAGGTTGCACAAAAGGCAGATGGACAGAAAGGTCTAAAAAGGGAGAAAAGGAGTATTATATATAAAAAAAAGACAGATAAACCCTTGTTTCAAAAGCAGTGACTTTCCTGTCAATAGCAAGTGATGGCTAAGCTGTTGCAATATCCATGTCTCTGACAGAACTCAGAGCGTATCAGGCTTATCACATTACTTGGGGAGGGG
>JAVCKU010000071.1:12333378-12347697 GCA_032273985.1 Hypsolebias coamazonicus
CTAGTGTGAATAGTTTGTCCATCAGGGTTTGGGGGATCATGGTGTTGAAGGCAGACGTGAAGTCTACAAAGAGCATACGGATGTAGGAGTCGTTCTGCTCCAGGTAGGTGAGAGCAGTGTGGACAACAGAGGAGATGGCATCCTCTGTTGATCGGTTCTCATGGTATGCATACTGGTGAGGGTCCTTGTTGATGTTGATGGTTGTTTTGATGTGGGTCATGACCAGTTTTTCGAAGCATTTAGCGACTATCAGGTGTGGGCCTCTGGCTGATAATCATTCAGACCAGTCACTGTAGAGCTTTTTGGGACTGGGATGATGGTGGCGGTCTTCAGGCAGGTGGGAACTGTTGCCAGGGTGAGTGAGAAGTTAAATATGTCGGCCATCACCTCACAGAGCTGATGGGCACATTCTTTCAATGCCTTCCCAGGGATATTGTCTGGGGTGGTTGATTTGCGAGGGTTAACCCTCCTGAAGGTACTCCTTACTTCTGCTGAGGTCACACGGGGAAGCGCTACATCCGGTGGTGAGGTGAGTCTGGTGCTGGGTGGTTTGTTCAGGTCTTCAAAGCATTCATAGAATTTGTTGAGGGCATCGGGCAGTGATGGGTCTCTAGGGCATTGTTTACTCCGGCCTTTATAATCTGTTATACACTTAATGCCCCTCCACATACTCCGTGGGTCTTGTGAGTTGAATTGACCCTCAATCCTCTGTGCATACATGGCCTTATAGCTCTCTTAATACTAGTAATCAACTCTTTCTTTGTCCTTCTCAGCTCCTTTGAGTTTCCAGACCTGAAGGCAGTATTCCTGTCTTCCAGCAGGGTGTGAACCTCTGCATTCAGCCAAGGTTATCTGTTCGGATAACTCTTAACATATCTTATGGTGGTGCTGTCATCAGTACATTTACTAATATTCCTCAGAACTGAGGATGTGTATTGGTCTAGGTCTAGCACACCCCCTCCTCATTTTCAGCAGCTTCTCTGAAGGCCTCCCAGTCTGTTTGTTAAAAAAAATCTTTCAGTATGGGGCCACTGTTCTGGATCCAACATTTAACGTTCTTTTGTACCGGTCTGGAGTGTCTCGGCAGAGGCAGGTAAGCAGGAGCCAGGAAGGTTGGGATGTGATCAGAGAATCTTAGGTGGGGGCAGGGTTCAGCTTTGTATACATCTTTTAAATTTGTGTAAACACAGTCCAGCATGTTGTTTCCACGTGATGGTACGGCCACATGCTGGTAAAATCTTGGGAGGCAGTCTTTGGGTTCCAATTGGTCTGTTGCAATTGGGTGACCTATTACCTTTCTGAGTTACCATGTTAGAGTTTTGTAGTTCATCTCAGGAACTGACTTTCCTTTATCTGATTTTTGGGCCTTTACATAGCGTGTATCAACACATGTCATGGATGCTCTGGCACACTATGTGGCCTTGGTGGATTCCTCAAACTCTAAGGAATAAGGGTTTGCATCTAGCATATACTATACATCTTTGGATTCCATGTGTTGTAACTTTTTCAGTATGCATAACTCAAAAGCATTGCTGGCCATTTCTCTCAAACTGAATATAGTCAGATATAGATCTGCATGTATAACAAGTAGGTTTTTGATGGAGGTTATGAATAAACAGTTATTTGAAGGATTTATTCTCCCCCATTCTCTCCTTATTTTGTGATCCAAAGAATGTACAAAGGAGGCGGTCATAGTATATCTGAGGATTTCCTTTTTGACCTTGTTTGATGTCCAGTGCATAAATTAAACCAGATGGTCCTGCTCAGTACAGGTATTCCTTCTCCAATGCCCTGCAAAGGAGGGAGTAATCAATTTGAATTAACTTTGTTTGGCATCCAATAAAGCCATGCACTCCTCTGTTGGAGGTAAGAATGATCAGATAGATCTTGGCAGACAATGTGGCATCTGGAAAACTTTTTTTTTTAATCATCCAAGTTGTGGAGGTACATTTGTACATTATCATTACTATTAAGGTCAAACTTTTCATAGATTTTTGCTAAACTATGCAGATCATTAAATGTGTCTCAAACTTCCTTTAGATTCATCTTTCTGGTTAGACTGTGATCCAGTGCAGTCAACAGATCAGATTTGCTTTCCAACCTGGAGGTTATCTCCAGAGATGGTTTCACTTGAGATGTGCTTTTCCGTTTCAATTGGAACGTGTGCAGTTTTATCATCTCTTCACGAGGTTTTGTTTGAGAATTTTTTTTGTTTATCTTTTGTACATATTTGGACTTCTTTATTCCCTCAAATGTTCATTTTCATTTTAACTCATCTGTGTTTTGAGCTTCAAGTGTTTGAAGTTTGACTTCCAAACATCTCAAGTTCTTTACATAACCATACATTATCGAGTGAACACATTTTCAAGCCTTGGTCAGCTATATCCTGCCATTTCAAGTCTTTACAAGAAGGAAGACAAAATAGCTATGATTTTTTCGGACAGCTTTATTTTTCATCTTGCAAGATGTCTGTGTCTCTGCATGTTTTTGGTCTGTGGGAGAGTACCCAGAGAAAACCCACGCAAACATGGAGAGAACATGCAAACTCCACCCAGAAAGGCCCCTGGACCAGGCTTTGGACCAGGAACCTGCTTGCTGAGAGGCAGCAGCTCTACCAGTTGCACCACCATGCTGCCCCCATCCAGAAGCAGTTACAGGGGATTCTAACAATCATATTATGCCAAATGATGAGCAAACTGAATTTGGTATTTAAATTTTATTTCAAAATAGTTGAACAAGATAAGAATCAATGACCATAATCAAGGTTGAACAACACAAATTATGAAGGGTAATACTAGGAGAATAACTAATTTGAAAAATCTAAACAATACTTAATCAGTCAAGGATTAATTATCTTTTATCTAAGGCAAAGTTAATTATTTGGAATTATTTTGGCTTTTAGACATGCACAAATGTAGACAAAGTTTAACTATTTGATAAATAGTTTACTTCAGAAATTGGTTGAGATGGTATTTAATGTGACCAGATCAAGTCATTTGATTTCACATCAAGCCAGGAAATTATTTTTCAAGTTATATCAGCTAAAATGGCATATCCAGACACAAAATGGCAGTCATGTCACCCGGTGTCAGCTCCTTACCAGGTTGAGGGCTTGAGTTCACGCATGTTTCCAAGGTTTTGCTGGCTGATCAGACCAGGATGCAACACGAGGAGAGAACTAGCCAGATCAGGCACTGCCCAAGGTAGCTGAAAGTTACAACGACTGCTTCAGGGGTTGTTGTGGAGGCAGCTGATGAGAAGGTGTGAAAAAAATCGGCAACCTTTAGCTGGCTTATACTTTAAGCCAAAAAACCTGAATCTCACAGTGAGAAAAATGTTTTATTATTTGTACTGTATTTACTGGAATTCTACTTTGCTTCTAACAAAAATTGTTACTTAGCAAACTTATCTTTGCTCAAAAACGGACATCAGATGACTACAAAGTAAATCAAGCTGGAGTAAACAGATAATGGTCTAGGTCAAGGTTCTTTATTGTCATTCACGTCACATGTGGTACATGAGGTGTACACAAGGTCCCAGTTACATCCAACAAAAGCAAAAATATAAAGTGTAAAGCGAAAGAGTAAGCAAGGATCTAAGATATAAACTAAGATATATGCTATTCGAACGCCAAATGGCTTCTAAAAGATCTAAGATATATACTAGTCAGATGAACCGAAAGTGTAGCACAAAAAAAGCTTTGTTTGAGCTCATCTCTCAGATGTGTTTTGGAGAACTCTGAAATATTATGACTCCCCTCTGATGTCACCAAATTCCAGCTCAAAAACACATGCACAGGTGTCTCTCAAGGAAAGGTATTTTCTGAAAAAGAGCTCAAAGTATATTAAAACTTAACATTTCACATAATTTTATTATAATGATTGCAAACAATAATCAACATTATTCATGTTCACACCTGTCAACATCAAATGGAACAAACGTTAATAATTTTGTCTTTTCTGATGAATGCTCAATAATCCAGGTAGATAAATCTACCATGGTCGAGTCAGTTCCTCTGGACAGATTCTTCTTTGTTGACGAGTTTCATCTTTTATCCAAAAGACTTCTTCAGTCTGAAGAAGTCGCAACATGACTCATCCTTGTTTAATTTAATTGTTTCTTTCCTAAAAGCATAAAAGAAAGAGTAAACATTAGTCAGAATGTAGCTGACTCTGAGTCAAAGGACAGTTGATGTGTGAAAACATCAGGAATTATTCAAAAGTTACTTAAAAACAACAGTTTAGGCTGAATTTGGTAGGCAACCTTGGGGTCAGAGGTCATAGTTAGGGGAGAGCAGCTTCATGCTACATCATAAACAAAGCTGAAGAAATTGTTACTGCAGGTAATCCCATGAACTAACCACTCCTCTAGAAACCAATTAGGCAAATAACTGAAAATGCTTAGCGGATAGTGCCGTTACTCCTAATTTATCTGATGTTGTGAGAGCAACACTTCAAATCTTCAAAATGGGTGTTCTACAAAGTTCTAGTTTAGGACCATTGTTCTTGTGCTTTGTGAACTGCCTGAAAGTTGTGAAGATTTTCAGTGCCAGATTCAAGCGGGTGGTCCATAGTCATTGTAAAGACTCATTAAAAAGGGTTGTTGTTTGTAACAAAGACATTTCACAAACAAATCATATGAGGTTTTATAAAAGCCAGAAGTGCATAAATTATAAATGGTATCCATCCATCCACCTTCTACTACTTATTTGCAACAGATCCATCCAAGAGAGAAAGCGACACTCCAGTTCCACCTGGGGGGCCCCAAGGCATTCCCAGACCTGAGAAGACACACAGTCTCTTTAGTTAGTTCTGAGTCTGCCCCCGGGCCTCTTATCATTGTGACATGCCCAAAATGCCTCTAAAAGGAAGCAACCATGAGGCATCCTAATCAGATATTTGAACCACCTCGACTGACTGCTTTCAACGTGAAAGAGCAGCAGCTGTATTCAGAGCTCCCCCTGGATGATGGAGCTCTTCACCCTAAGTCACACCTGTGCAACAATCACGCTGGCTTATCAAAATCTTGATATGCCTGCCACACCTGTGAGATGGATGAATTATCTTGGCAAAAGAGACGTGCTCACTAACACAGATTTACACAAATGTGTGAACAATGCAGTGGCCACTAGTGCCCACATCCAGCAATCACTGTGTGAGAGGAAGGGGACATCCTGCCCAGGTCTCCAGTCCATCACAGGGACACAAAGAGACAAACGAGACAACCATTTACACTTTCACTCGCACTGACTAATTTAAAAGTTTTTAATTTTCAGGTTAAACAGTCACTCAAGCAATAACTTAAACCTTATACTGTACATAGTATGTGGTTTTTATCATTTTTATGAGTGTATAATTTTGTTAATATGCTATTGATTCAGTGTTCTCTTTGTAGTATTGCTTGTTCTTCAAGTGTAGTCTAATATTTGTATTTGTAGAGTTTAATTTTCTTGAAAGCCTTACAAGGGGACTAGGTCTGCACAATAACTCAAATTGGCTAGGAGACTTATGTACAAGACCACAGTTACAGGCGCATTGTTTTATATATTGTCCATGATCAAGCAGACAATAATGAAATTAAATAAAAAGCAATGCTTTTGTGTTCAATACAAAAGTATTCATAAAAGAAACATTAGCAAAATCAAAAGTTTGTCTCAACAGGGTCTTGCTGGATAAAAATCAATTTAGTGTACCAATGATGCTGCATAAATGATAAACAGGAGCTGTAGGACAAGGTTCTGTAAAACTTTTATGTGTATCAAATTTGTTTCACAATCACATAATGTCTATTCACTTGTGTTTTACTCTCTTATTGCTCACCAGATATGGCAGTGGGCGATCATGTAATTTCCTGTGCCTTTGCGTGTGTGTCTAAATGTCTCAAGAACCACTGGATGAATTGTACCAAAACTCCAAGGATATAATTACTGGATTATGTGGATCTTAACCTGATTATCATTTGGAGTAAACTTAATTCTAAATGGATGCCACAGCTAATCAACCTTAGTAAACAGAAACATGGCCATTACTTAGCTAATTTTACCACTATTGAGCTAAAATTATCCCCTTATTAAAATATAAACTAAATTTGACTTAATGTAAGCACACAATGCAAAACAAAACCCACACATACTCAGTCTGTGCACTCACAGTTTAATTAAATGTCTATTCTCCCCTCCTTGGTCACCAGAAGTCATCACACAAAACATTCAAACTAGCAAATAGGCACAAAGGTTAACAAATACACAGCTGAATTTCCCATCTGTTGTGCATGAATGTGCTCGGCTGCTCACAAACACACACAAACATGCACTTAGCATCAAAGAGTTCGAAGCTCCAGGGAAGTGGGGGGCGCTGCCAAAGGAGGAGCAAAAGGATGGGCAAAGTGGAAGTCAGAGGGAAAAGCAGGGAGTGAGGAGGAAAGGAAAAGGGTCCACTGTCTCGGCAGGCAGTTCACAGAGGCTTGGCAATGTCGCCATGTAATCGCCATGGGAACACAGCGCCCAAAGACTCTTTTGGACTAATAGGCAGTTGTCAAGGCAATGATAAGATAAATGCTCTGTTTGATGGAAACATAGTGCGATGAGCCTGATAGGCACCAAGAAGTACCCGAACAATCAGCAGAGAGCTGCTGAGAGGGAAAGGAACTGGGTGGGGGAGTTGGTACAGCACAGTGGGTGAAAGAAAAAAAAAAAAGGATGGGGGGAGAAGAATGAGAAACAGAGTATGGACTCACTTTGGACAGGCAATGTCAGGCAACTTTCTTTCCATTTGTCTGTAGAGATTGTACGTTTTTTTTTTTTTTGTTTTTTTTTGCTTGATTCTCACTTATCCAACATCCCTCCTTGTTATGTGACTTGCACACCAACATGTGTCTGTGGAAACTATCTGAACCTTCTGCCATGTCTGTAATGTAATCATACACACAAACACATACACACATGTGTGTATGGGAGGAGGGGGTATATGCTTATCTAATGTTGTGCACTGAATTCAGTTAGCCCCAGTGGGATTGGGTTAGAAGATGTCAGAAAGATCGATGGGCATCATGGTACAACACCTCAGCCCCGCAACACCCCTCAAATTGTTTTGCATGTGTGTGTTTATCATGTGCATCAAACCCATCTATATACTGTATACATATAAATCCAAAACATCTTAAAGGTACATTTGGCAAAATACAGCATAACAAATTAGGAAGTTCATATCACGAAAACCTTATACTATGATTGTCCTGTATATACGCACATTTTATTTCCGTTGTTAGTCTGAAGTATGTATTATATTTGAACTGTGTGATGCAAGATTAGTTCTTGTCACCACACTTGTTCATATCAAGCAGCCATTGTGTTGGAAGCTTCGGTGGCCACTGAACTCATCTCTGGGTGTTTGTCCTTAAAGAAAGCCTGTTGGTGGATCTCCTTAAAAATTCTTAAGAACCTCCTGTTCTGATGGAGGCAGAAGCCACTTTTGTCTATAACCTGTGTAGGGAGTAAAGGCAGTGATACCTGTTATACCTTTCAATAATTATAAGAGACTCGTTCGAGTTCCAGAATAATAATTATTGATTTTTAGACGGATTCCTTTTTTTTGGATTAAAACAATTTCTTGTGTAATCTAATGAGACTATATAGTGACATGAGACGTTAATTATGTTTGACCCATCAAGCAAATGAGGTCATTTATTTAACAAATCATCAAATTAACATCATGACATATACACATGATTGGCTGTGATTATTTCTTACGGCATAAACATTGGATATCTTAAGGAAGACAACAGATTACGTTATAAGATGGTAAAATAACCTATCTAAAGGCACTTTTGACTTAGTTACTGGCGTAAAGATTTAATGAAAAGTTTTAAGGGAAGGAAATAAGGAAAAGTAAGAGGATGGAAGAGAGATGGAGTTATCTTAGAAACTAACTTAGTGAGTTTGACCAGAATGACACGCTCTCCCGTGGCTTCCGGCTAAACCCAGGTACGCTCTTGGTAAACATCGGCGACTCTTTACCTTTGGGAAGACGTTAGGTCTAGACTCCGGTAAGAGTGTTGGCAACCCCAACCTGTTGATGTAAAAGGATCGTCGGTCCAGTTGACGTCCGAGCTGGATCCATGCGTGTTTACCCTCACGCGACCCAGTGGTCCGCTTTGGTCGACAGAAGTGGTGGTCAGTTCCGGTTGATTTCCAAATTAAAATATTCCTCAAAAGGAATTTCATTAAAAAGCTTGGAGCGTTACGCTCAGTTGGATTTTCAACGGCATATTGAAAATCCAAGCTGCGAACGAGGCCTTCAACTCATGGCCCATCGTTCAGCAGCTCAAAAGTTTCTCTTCACTTCTCCGACAGAAGAGACTTCAAAGACTCGAAGAGACTCGAGACTTCATGCAAGACTGGTAGAACAAGGAAGTGAAAACTTTTAAGGAAAGCTCACTCCCTGATGTTTGGTGTTTCCTGATTGGTTCACCACCTAGAAAGTGGGAGGAGTTAGTTGATGTCAAGAAGGTAACAGTAGTTCAAGCAGGTGGAAGTGAAGGAAAGGTTGTTTACAACGTGAGGGGAACGTTGTTTTAGAAAATGGAGACAGCCCCGCCAGTTATGTCTTAAACTGATTAACTGTCTGTAATTCTTCAAAACAGATTCTATAACTCACAGTAACATAACCTTGATCTTTTATACCAAGTCTGAACTCTTAATTCTTGACACAACCTGAAATGAAAAATGAAGTTACTTTCAGGAAAAACATTTAACTTGTATGATGAGGTTTAAAAATAATTAATACTGTTTTCACAGTTGATTTAAATGATTACTTCAACATTTAAAAAATGATATGAAATAAAACACCATTCAAATAAGAAAAGATACACAAATTAAATTGTTGTTTCTTTTTTCTTAATTATTCAAAGTGTCATAAAGTGTCCTCATAATGACTTTGATTAGAGTCTTTGATTATCAAGATTAAAAATAATAATGATAATAAAAATAAAAGAAGATTGTTCTTCTGATTATTTGACTTAGAACAAAATTAAAAGGTCTCTTGATGAGATGAATTGTGTTCTAGATTAAAATTGATGGGATAACAGTTTATGTCCTTTCTGAAGGTCTTTCAGGGACAAGATGGATGGAGGAGGTATATCACTACAGAGGAACAACATCAAGGGAATCCGATGTTTTCATACCGGTGACCAGTTTATCTAGATAGGAGAGGGAACTAGGCTCCAAATGATCAAAAACAGCAGGACAGGGGACCAGGATGGAAGGGTCATGTGATGTGAAAGAGATACAAGCCCTAGTGTTAATAACCTTGAACAAGAAAAAATGAAGACATTTATCTCAAAGTTCTCTGGATGCTACAAGAGGGACTGGTTCATGTGCTTTGAGGACAGTGTTGATTGTATTATAAATAACATGGTGGTTATGAGTGTTAGCAACAATAATGTCAGAGAAATATTTTGCTCTGGCTGTTTTCACAGCTTGTTGATAGCGATGCCAACTCTCTCAATATCTCAAAAGAGACTTGGAGTTTGTCCTTTCTCCACTTGCGTTCATTTCTCTTGCACTCTTGTATGGTCAATCAACCATGGGTCCAATCTTGGCTTTGATCACCTGGTTTTAATTGGGGCCACATCATTCAAAAGAATGCTCCTCAGTGCTGATAGACACAGAGAGCTGTGAATCTAAACGATTAAAGACAGTGCAGAAACGGGCAGCAGAGGATGAGTTAAAAACACGGCAGCATTGAGCAGTAGCACAGGACTTAACAGGTTTAAAAACAGGAATAAAATAAAATAAAACAGGCATGTGGTCTGAAAACAATGCATCACAAATTTTCAAGTTACAAATAGATAAACCATAAGATAAAACAAGGTCCAGGGTGTGCATACGTTCATGGGTTGGGTCCTTCACTGACTGAGTGAGGCCAAAAGCATCTAAGACATCTAAGAAATTCTTCACCAGTGGCTTTCCGGTGTAACACACGTGAATATTAAAATCTCCAATAATCAAAACTTGCTCATATTTGGATGGGAAATCGCTGAAGAAATCAAAAAAGTCCCATATGAAGTCCTTATTATACTTAGGAGGCTGGTAGATGACAGTGCACAGAAGCGGCAGACCGGAGCCCAACTTAAACATGCTCAGTTCAATGGTAGAAAATGTAGTAAGGAGAGACAGCTGCTTACAGTCAAAACGTGATTTATAAATTATCGCCAAACCTCCTCCACGACCCAAGGACCTTGGAGTATTAAAGTATGAGCAACCATGGGGAAAAAATAAACACTGGACTCACCTGGAGAAATCCAAGTCTCTGTCACAGAGAGAAACTCCAAACCCTGGGGCAAATAAAAATCCTTCAGAATAAAAGTTTCATTTACAACAGATCTTGCATTTATCAGACCCATTCTGATGGGAACTGTGTCTGGCAAAGCAGTAGACAGAATAATCCATGCAAGGTGTCATAGATTTCAAGGTTGGCACCTCGTCAGTGCAAATGTGGAGGAGTGAGACATGGAGGAAAGAAGCGTTGATCTGAGTCGACAACAAGTACCAGCCAGGAATCAACAGGGTCCAAGGAGCACTGAGAAACATACAGTCCGGGGACGGATCCAAGCTGGGAGAGAAAAATTACCAGCAATTTTGCCAAACCAATCCTCAGCCTCACCAAGAGCCTGCCACGTTTACCTTAACGCCATGATGCCTTCTCTGGTGAGGGGGGTTTGGTGCCCGACACAGGTAAGATGGAACTCCGGCCAACAGCAGAGGCAAAGAATCAAGCTTTTCATGACAGCAATATAAAAGTTTTGCAGTAGGCAGACAGAGCCCCAAAAGGTTTTGGCGATCATACACCAGTAGATAGTTCACCTCAGAAAAGCACAGACACAACAATACAAACAGAAAAATAGAGAGTGGTAGATGACTTGCTAAACACACTGGTGCCATCTTGCCACACCTAATAAAGGCATATTGAGGAAAATGATGCAAAATTACATATTTGTGAGTACAGTCCCCCAAATGGAAGAGTAGAGAAGGCTAAAAGATATACAGTAGTCCCTCGCTACTTCACGGTTCATTTTTTTGCGGATTTGGTCCATTGCGGTTTTTCAAAGTAAAATTGGACATGACACACAATTGGCTGATTGATATTGAGCCGCACGATTAGCTAAGACTTTTTAGTTAATAAAAATCATTTTGAATGATTTAGCATCTGTGTGCAGCCGACGGTTGTGGAAGAAGTTCCTTCTTGCAACTGATCAGTTGATCTCTGCTCTGCATAGCAGAAGTAGGCATGGCCAAGAGCAGTGGCTGGCAGGTGGCAGAGACCTGAAATCATGACAAGATGTGCTCTTTTAGAGGTTTTTTTCTTCACTCGCTCTTGTGCAAAGCCAACAATTTTTCCTCCTCCTTCTTCTCTCCTGTCCTTCTCATGCTTTTTTGCTCTCTGTATTTGTCTTGGAGCTCCAGGAAGCTGTTTATGTAAAGAGAGAAAAAAATGTCTTTCAACAGAGGGGGAGGTCTCAGATTCCAACTTTCAAAAACGTATAATGCAGCTTTAGGACTGATTCTCAGCCAGTTTTCACACCTGGTAGAAACAGAGGAGCCTCATATGTGAATTAGACTAACAAATACCATAAGAAACCCCTTACTGTAAAGGTGTGAGGTGTGAGGTGTGAATTGTCAATCTACATAGGTATGTTTGTATCTTGTCTCAGCCTTTAAAACCTGAACCCCACACTCTGCTCTTTGAATTGAGAAAGCTCCTCGGATGAGGAGTGAAATGTCTTCTGTTACAATTAAAGTCCAGTTGTTTTTGTGTTGAACATTTTTTGAGTTTATCATGTCCTGGATGACTGAGAATCTTGACAAGCATGCTCCTGTAACGTGCCCTGTGAAAACTCTGTTGTGATTTGGCGCTATATAGATTAACTGAATTGAACTGAATTCCATCTATTACCTGTTAGCACTACAGATTACATCATCTGCAAACATCATAGTCCTTGAGGATTCCTGCCTGACCTCAATTGTTAGTCGTTCTATCACCAAAGCAAACAAAAAGGGACTCAGAGTCCATCCTTATTGTAATCCCACTTCCCCCTGAAAGTCCTGTTTTATTCATACATGTCCTGTACCAGTCTAACATACAGGTACTTCTCAGCCACTACAGACTTCCTCAAGCAATACCACACTTTCTCTTACCCCAGCACCCTGTAATATGCTTTTTCTAAATACACAAAGACACACTGAGGTTCTTTCTGACCCTCTCTGTACTTCTCCATAAGCATCCTCAAAGTAAAGATGACATATGTGGTCTTATTTCTCAGCATGAAACCATACTGTTGCTCACAGTCACCTCTCATCTAAGTCTACCTTCCACAACTCTCTCCCAAATCTTCATTGTGTATCTAATCAACTGAATTCCCCCTGTACTTGTTATAATGCTGACCATTACACTTGTTCTTAAAAATGTGCACCAGCACAACTGTCCACTATTTTTCAGGCATTTCCTCAACCTCAGAGATGCCATTTAATATTTGAGTCAAATATTTACTGCAATCTCTCTTACACATTTCCAAACATCCACTGGTACCTTGCCAGAACCTATTGTCTTCCCCTTCTTCATTATTTTCAAAGCTTTCCAAACTTCACCCTCACTAATCTTTCCCACTTCCTGGTCCACAGTTTCTATGACATCTACTCTTCTTTCCCTTTCCTTCTCTTCATTCATTAGCTCTTAAAAGTACTCCTTCCATATTCCCATCACATTCTCCTCAATTGAAAAAAAAAATACCATCCCTATATTTATTAAGCCTATCCTGCTGCACATACTTTCCAGCCTTATCCTTCTGTCTTGTCAATTGGTACAAGTCCTTCACACCGTCTTTAGTGTCCAGGCTCCCATGCAACTCATCATATACCTTCTGCTTTTCCTTAACTTCCCCTGCCTCTGCCCGACATTGCATCCCCTTATGTTCCTGTTGCCTCTCAGTTTTCTAACTGTCATAATTACTCTTGGCTACCTTTTTTCTTTGAATAATTTCCATTATTCCAGCACCAGGTTTATTTATATTTTCTCTGTCCAAATGACACACTAAGTACCTCCCTACTTGTCTCACTAATTACTGTTGCTATAGTATCCCAGTCATCTGGAATTTATTTCTTACCACCCAGAGTCTTTAATGTCTCTTCTCTAAACTCCTCACAACACCCTTCCTTCTTCAGCTTGCACCACTTGGTTTTCTTATTTGATTTTACTATTTTATTTTTTTTAATTTTATTCCTAACAGAAGTCATTCTACTCACAACCATGCAATGCTGTCTGGCCACACACTTCCATGCCACAACTTTACAGTCCCCAATCTACCTCAGGCTTTTTCTTCACATAATGTAGTCTACCTGTGTACCCCTTCCTACATTCTAATAGATCAATCTATGTCCGTCCCTTCTTTTGGAAAAAAGTGTTGACTTGAGCGCATCTTACAACAATCATTCCATTTGTCTTGGCAAAATCCACCACCGACTGTCCTTCCTGATTTCTTTTCTTGACATCAAACCTACCCATAACTTCCTCATCCCATGTGTTTCAATATGACCATTCAGGTCTGCTCTGATTGTCACTATCTCCTCCCTTGGAATACTCTGTCACTTCATCCAGATCCTTCCAAAATTGCTCTTTCTCCTCTCTGTCACAGCCAAGTGTGGAACATAACCACTGACAACATTTAGCATCAGACCTTACACTTCTACCTTCAGATGTATCACCTTCTCTGACATGCTTTCTACCATTGCTACAATCTTTGCCAACTCCTCCTCCAGGATCACCCCTACTCATTTTCTCTTTCGTTCCATAACATGGTAAAACTAAACCCTGCTCCAGTACTGTGAGCATTGCTGTGCTTTAACTTGGTCTTTTCGACACATAAACATCTACCTTCCTTTTCTGTAGAATGGCAGCCAGCTCCAGCAACCTGTTTGTCAACAGCACTGGTGGCTGTCGTTGTTTACCTTGTTTTTTGGTTGATCTTGAATCTTGATAGATTGAAGACCTACAATCTTCAGGCATGTCTATTTAGATATGGATGAGATACAGATAATTTTAAAATGACAAAAATTTTACTTTATATTTCACTGTTTTTTATACTCTGTATACAGTATATAACATGCTGCCTTATTTAGTAACCCTGATGTAACCCTGATGTAATAGTAACCCTGATGGAAAAACCATTCACACTAGGACTGGGCCCCTCTATTTGTAACTGGGTCCTAGACTTCTTAACAAACAGACCACAGTCAGTGAGGATCCACAACTTCTCCTCCTCCACCAT
>JAVCKU010000071.1:12592905-12603679 GCA_032273985.1 Hypsolebias coamazonicus
GATAGATAGATAGATAGATAGATAGATAGATAGATAGATAGATAGATAGATAGATAGATAGATAGATAGATAGAATTTTCAGTAATAGAATTTTCAGTAATACATATCATGCGTAGATCATGTATAAAATAATTTCTAGGCTGAGGATTGACCATAAAACCAGGAATAAAAGAAAATTCTAATTATTTTGGAACTGAACAACAAACTTTATTTAATTGACGATAACTGACCCGAAGTGACACAATAGTGACGAGAGGACAAAACACTAAATGTTTTTTTTGTTTGTTTGTTTTTCTCCTTTCTTCTTCTCCACTGTAGTGTATGCCATCCGTGAAGCAGCCACCTCTAACTTAACAAAGCTCGTAGAGAAGTTCGGAGCCGAGTGGGCGCAGAACACCATTGTGCCCAAAGTGCTGGGAATGGCTAACGACCCCAATTACCTCCACAGGATGACCACTCTGTTCTGTATCAACGTGAGCCAGCAGCTTTTCTGACATTCTTCTCTTCAAAGCTGGATTCATACGCTGTGCGAAGTGAACAGATCTGCTCTCCCTGACCAAAACAACAACATTTTGTTCTGTCATGAGCTCCAGGAGCCCATTATTGACACTCGGTCTGGGCAGAACCTTGTCTCTCAGGGTTTTGCATCACATGTTGTGTAGCTGGGCGTGTTTATATGGAAAGGCTGGTGAACTGCAGTGATGTCATTCTGCTTTAACTGCGTTGCTGAGGCACATCTGGTTGAGGATGTTGGGAAGAGCAGCCATCTTTACAACTGTTCCAGTAAAACTTATAAATACAAGCAAAGGGAGAAGAACTGGTGGGAGGAAATGGTACAGTTTTTGTGCACAGAGACCATCAGGGCTGTGCTTCCTGGAGGGAGTGCTCCTCAGCTTGGCAGCACTGGGACATGTTTTCTATGCTCGCACCACCTGCTGGCAACAGTGATGGTCTCTCTGACGAGTTGGCAAATTCAAAACGGCGTGTAAAATGTCTGGTTGTGGTGAGAGAAGCAAAAATCTTTACAGGGAAGAAAGTGTGGAGAACTCGGCGGGAAGGAATCTGTTCTGGCATGTTCCAGGGAGAGTCTCTTCCTAGGAGTTCTGCTCTGCAGTTTCCTATCGAGTATTATCTGTTCATGCAGAAAACATGTCAACCACGTAGGCAAGAGCAGATGTCTTCACTTCAAACATTATATTCGTCCAGCTTTGCATGTTTAGGCCAAACTCCATAAATACAACATGTTGATTTATGAATGGCCTGTAAACATTGATGTGTTCTGCTCGCAGGCTTTGTCTGAGGCTTGTGGCCAGGATATCACCACCAAACAGATGCTTCCAGTGGTCCTAAAGATGTCCAACGACCAGGTGGCCAATGTGCGCTTCAATGTGGCCAAGTCTCTTCAAAAGATCGGACCGGTCCTGGATAGCAGGTATGTCAGCTGCTTTAATTCCAAAGAGAAACCCTGTTGGGTCATTTTAAAAGTCCACAATGACATTTGATGTTTTATTTATTTATTTATTTTTCATTTTAACCTTCAGCGCCCTTCAGTCAGAAGTGAAACCAGTGCTGGAGAAACTTTCCTCCGACTCAGACATGGATGTCAAGTACTTTGCCCAGGAGGCCATAAGTGGTGAGGTTTCCTCTTCGTTGTATAAGGACTTTTATCACATGAGTTGTACATTTCAAACATGTCAGTACACTGAAGGTTTTCTTCTTCTTCTCTGTCTCTCCACAGTTTTGGCCTTAGCATAATCAACCCAATGTGTCCAAACCAGAGAACCCCACAGAAACAACAGTTCTCCAATATATTTATTGACATTCAGGAGCGCCTGGTTATTGTATAGAAAATACTCCACCCCTCTCCCCACACACAACTTTTTTTTTTTTTTAACTTTCCATGTCTAGTCATCCAGCGCAGACTTCTATGTCCACTGTCTTTGCTGTATATTGGAGCTTTTATACAAGCAAAGTATGATTCAAATGAAATTAAGTGGTGCATGCTGATTAGTGTGCTACTGTACTCGCTAGGCATCTCTAACCAGAACCCTTTTCACATTCCTGCCCTCTGACCTCTCCCTCTAACCCACTGTTGTCCCTGAGCTTTGCTGCAAACTGTGTCTGTGCTTGAGCAGGACTCTGTTCTGCTGGACTTTCCCTCTGTTGGATGGAAACGTTTGGCTGCAGCTGGTGCAACAAGCTGAAAGTAAACACTTTGATAAGCTTCCTCCTAATTCAGCCCTTCAGCAGAACTCTGTCCCCAGAGGCACAGATGTGGCTCTTCACAGAAGTGATTTAAACATCTGTGTAGGTCAAGTAGTTTTTTTTTTTTTTCCCCACCAGACCAAACCCGTTGTTTCCTAAATGCTTTATAGGATTGAAATGTACAGATCCCTAAGAAAGAACGGTGGTACTCATCGGCCTCACGTAGTGTACTTTCCCATGTCCATCCACCAGACCGTCATGTCCTCCTACACTGTTTGTTCTCTGCAGTGGCACAGATTGGTGAAACAGAAGCCTCAGCCTGATGTGTAATGGGGACCAGCCCAGTTTAGCAGATTACTCATAATTACCTCTCATCTAAATCCTGATGGTTTTGTTGATGAACCGGAGTGGAAAGCAGTAGTCGGTTATGATTTTCAGCTTAATGTTGGCATTGCTCTTAATCACTGTGCTAACAATTTTGAGAAGTACTTTTTTTTTGTTTGTTTTTTTTAAGTCTGCCTGGATTGTTTTGGTCCTGCCTTTGTGTAAAGTGACAGCATTCTGTTGTCTAACGTTACATAAAACTAAACTAAGAACAGCTACTAGAATAACACCATAAAACTGTTCCACTCCATTTTCTTCTTAATTCTTGCCAAGTTCTCAAAGCACGAGGTCAGGGAATGTTAGCTCCTCCTCGACAAAACCTTTGACCAGGTGGAGGTGCATGCTTTCAAAGGACGACGATCAGGAGCTGGAATGTACATAAAACTTCATTGTGTTTTATTTTGGGGGTGGGAGCTGAGGGCGCTTATAGGACGGGCTGTGTTGATAGAAATGTTTGTCTTTCCCCGAACAACTCTTACTCCTCTTCCCTCTCCTCCTGTTCTCTTACGTAAACCTTGATGGTTGATTGTTCTGTATCACAAACTGCTTTGATTTGTATTTTGAATTCTGTTTCCAGTTGGTCTGCTGTAACTTGATCCAAATAAAGTAACACAAACGACTTGTCGCTGGTTGTCTGCACTACAGTCTAGACAAGAGATTATTGGCAAATCAAATGTTTTAAATCTTCAGTGCCTGTAAAACACGTACACGTTTTTAAAAGGTACTGTGAATGTTTTCTACCTTTGAAGAATTAGTTGAGTCAAAAGTACAAGGCTGATAAATAGATTGTACATAATATATATTTTTTCCAGATCTAAAATTTTAACATTTGATGTGGAACTGTTTTTTGAGTACGTTTGCATCGAGTTAAGTCCTTGAAAACAGCTGAGCGGTGAGAACTGTTTCAGTTAGCGCCAATAAACATTGTCTTACCTGTTGTAGATGGTTCTTTAATGAGCTTCAGTTTGGAAAATGACTTAAGTTTTGACAGGATGGGCCTTCTCCATGACAGACATTTTGACTTTAAAGTAACTGAAGCACAGACCAATTTCTTTCAATGGACTTCTGTTTGAAAGCATTTTTTTATAACGTTATAAACAGACGGACGCACTTCCTGTTTTCAAATCTCTTAAAGTTTTCTCTGCAGGGTGTCTGGGCTTTCCCTTAGGGACAGGGTAAGAAGCTCGGTCATCCGGGAGGGACTCAGAGTAGAGCTGCTGCTTCTCCACGTTGAGAGGAGCCAGTTGAGGTGGCTCGGGCATCTGGTTAGGATGCCTCCTGGACACCTCCCTGGTGAGGTGTTCCAGACACATCCCACTGGGAGGAGACCCAGAGGAAGACCCAGGACACACTGGAGGGACTATGTTTCTCGGCTGGCCTGAGAATGTCTCAGGATTCCCCCGGAGGAGCTGGCCCAAGTGGCTGGGGAGAGGGAAGTCTGGGCATCCCTACTTAAGCTGCTACCCCTGTTACCCAACCCCGGATAAGTGGAAGAAAATGGATGGATGGATGGAACCATTCATTCTTTCATTCACACCTAGAGACAATTTAGAGTTACTAATCAGCTTAACATGTATGTTTTTTTTGTTTTTTTTTGTGGGAGGAAACCGGAGTACCTGGAGAAAACCCATGCATGCATGTATGCATGGGTAGAACATGCAAACTCCACCCAGAAAGGCCTACAGGCCAGGATTTGAACCAGGGTGACCTGCTCACTGAGATGTGGCAGCTCTACCAACTGTGCCACCATGCTGCTAAGCCATAATATAGTTTACCAAAAATCAGTAAAATGTGGCAAAAGTGTTAAAAAAAAAACAATAGATCAATATTACATATTTTAAAAGTTCCACAGTTTGTATTCTGCTGCTATCACTGATATCCCCTGTGTGTCAAAACCAGTACTGAAATTGGCTTCCATTGATTTCTGCATCATGAAATAAGTTCTCTCTATAATTATCAGGAAGTCATTTCAACAGCAGTTCATTTCACATCTCTACAGTGGGTTAAATTTCAGAGTCAAAAAAGTGTGAAGAAACATTCTTTTTAGTTTATTCAGCACTGAACAAGCATTTTCTGATAATTAATTAAAAAATGCTTTTCTTGTTAATTCAGCAGCCTGTGGGGAAGTATGAAAGACAATGTGCCAACTCTTAACAAAGATACACAGCAAGCACACTGTTAATGGACATTAAAAAGAAACAAATTGCAAACAGTGACAAAAAACTTTTTGTTAAACTTTCTTTCATATTTTTTTAATTCAGTTCATTATGAATGAAATATTGTAACTACATTTTTTTCCCAACTATTGTCTGAAGAATTCTAACTTTTATAAAGATATTGACTCTTAAAAGTCTGTCTGAGCAGTTTGCATTCTGCATTTATATTTTCATGTTGTGGGGCTGTCTTGATTGACACACCTTTGCATCATCATGTGGGCATCAGGGGCAGTGCCACTGACTGCGGTGGTGGTTCCCCTCTTCAAAAAAGTGGGGAAGGGAGGGTGTGCTCCAATTACAGGGGCATCACTCTCCTTAGCCTCCATGGTAAGGTCTATTCAGGGTACTGGAGAAGCGAGTCAGATCATTGGTCAAACCTCAGATCCAGAAGGAACAATGTGGGTTCCGTCCTGGTTGTAGAACACTGGACCATCCCTTTACCCTCACTAGAGTCCTCAAGGGGTCATGGGAGTTTGCCCATCCAGTCTAAATCTGCTTTGTGGACTTGGAGAAGGCATTCAACAGTGTTCCTTGGGGTACACTGTGTGTGTGTGTGCGTGTGTGCGTGTGTGCGTGTGTGTGTTGGGGAGGGGAGGGGGGTGCTCCATGAGTATGCGATTGGAGGCCCATTGCTACGGGATGTTCGGTCCCTATAGAAGTGGTGCGAGAGTTTGGTTTGCATTGCCGGTAGTAAGTCAGACCCCTTCAGGGTGGGAGTTGGACCCCACCAGGGCTGCACACTGTCACCGATTCTGTTTGTGACTTTTATTGACAGAATTTTTCAGTGCAGCCAGGGGGCAGAGGGATTCCACCTCTGCTCTTTGCAGATGAAGTGGTCCTGTTGACATCATTGTGCCATGATTTCCAGCTCTCACCGAAATAGTTCATAGCCAGGTGTTTAGTGGCTGGGATGAGAATCAGCATCTCCAAATCTGAGGCCATGGTTCTTAGTCAGGAAAGGGTGGATTGCTCTCTTCGGGTCAAGGGTGAGGTTCTGCCTCAAGTGGAGGAGTTTAATTATCTTGGAGTTTTGTTCATGAGTGAGTGAAGAATGGAGCGTGAGATTGACATGCAGATTGGTGCAGCATCTGACTTATTGCGGACTCTGTACCAATCTGTTGTGGTGAAGAAGGAGCTGAGCTGTAAGGCAAAGCTTTCTGTTTACCTGTCAGTCTAAATTCCTACCCTCACCTATGGCCACGAGCTCTGTCTAGTGACCTAAAGAATGAGATTGCGGATGCAGGCAATTGAACTTAGTTTTCTCCTCAGAGTAGCTGGACTCTCCCTTAGAGATAGGATGAGAAGTTCAGTTATCTGAGAGAAACTTGGAGTAAAACCACTGCTCCTCCACATTGGGAAGAGCCAGTGGTTGTAGTTTGGGCATTTGGTAAGAATGCCCCCCTGGGCGCCTCCCTAGGTAGGTGCTTCAGGCATGTCAAACTGGGAGGAGACCTCGGGAAAGACCCAGAACATGCTGGAGAGACTATGCCTCTCAGATGGCCTGGGAACATCTTGGGGGTCCTCCCAGAAAAGCTGGAAGAGGTGGGTGTGGAAAGAGTTGTCTGGGCCTCCCTGCTCAAGCTGCTGCCCCCGTGACCCGACTTTGGACCAAGTAGAAGATGATGGATGGATGGATGGAATATTTATAGTTTCAGTATTTGCTTACCATAAATACAAAAGCTGCATATTTGCTTTTACTTATTTTGTATTTAAAAAATAGTTGAAAGGGGAGTTGAACTTATGTGTTATTTCAGATTTTACCTCCTATTATTTCTTTGTTGGAGTGAAGACAAAATATTGTTTTTTCCCCTCAAGTGCAGCCATTCAGTTGGTCTTTACAGCTCAAATTCTCTAATAACATATTTAAAAAAAATGCTTTTCCAAAGACACTATTTACATTAATAAAAATGTTGGCGGTAGTATATTTATTTGATAATTTCCATCCATCCATCCATCCATCCATCCATCCATCCATCCATCCATCCATCCATCCATTCTCTTCCACTTATCTGGGGTTGGGTCGCGGGCCCAGATTTCCCTCTCTCCAGCCACTTGAGCCAGCTCCTCCGGGGGAATCCCAAGGCGTTCCCAGTTCTGCCGAGAAACATCGTACCTCTAGCATGTCCTGGGTCTTCCTCTGGGTCTCCTCCTGGTGGGACGTGCCCGGAACACCTCACCAGGGAGGCGTCCAGGAGGCATCCTAACCAGATGCCCGAGCCACCTCAACTGGCTCCTCTCGATGTGGAGACACAGCGGCTCTACTCTGAGTCCCTCCCGGATGACCGAGCTTCTCACCCTATCTCTAATGCAGAGCCCAGCAGTGTGGGATTCCTAATTTCCAGCCATAATCACTTTCCTCACAGATGCTAATCATTTCAGTCATCCACTTTCCCACACCTGCACCTGATTCTGAAGATTGCTCTGCTGAGTATATAAACTCCTGGAAGTCATGCATCTGACGCTGGAACATTGTGATACTCTGATAACTTAAGTGACAGCCAAATATTCTTGTGAAATTTTGACTAACCGTGACATCATCTTGTGTCTTTCAAGTCCTGCGTGTCTCCTGAAACCTCCTCACTCCTTGAGACCTATCATTCTGTTTCTGCAATCGCCAAACGTAAGCCTGGACTTAAACTACCACGTACCTTCAACTTGTCACTCTCTTCAAGATTACTCACCCCTTCTGGATTACACCTCATCTCCACTTGGAAACCTAAGACCTTGTCTTCTCCCCAGCACAACTCACAAAACAACCAGAAGTATGAAAATTAAACCACTTCCCATTTTCAGGAACTCTGAAATATATTCATACACACCTTATCCCCTCTTTCCTCTCAAACAGAACTTTTCCTGCTCTTTGTAAATAAAATCACTTACATTTTTACTCCTGAGTCTGCATCTTCATCAGTTTGCTAATTTGAGGTCAAATAGATTCAGCATCAGGCTCAGGAGTGCAACAAAGTCCACTCCAGAAGGAGTTGTCGTAGCATAAGTTGAAGGTTCCTTTCCTGCTCACTGATTGATTCAAATGATCTGATTGTCCCACTAGTATAAATAAATATGTACTGTAATTTCAAATTCAAACAAAGCAATAAAACTTGAGGATCAAACCTTAATTAACTTAATTTGCATGTTTGTTTGGGTAGGCACTAATCAACTCATCCTTTGAAGACAACTTACATAGAGAAACTCCATGTTTTTGTCTTGGTAGGATTAAAAAAAATCCTATGGAGTACACCTAATGTGAAAAAGAAAGGATGACATTTAGTAATCTGGTGACGTTTGTTATCAGTACTTGTACTGTATTTGGAAAATAAAACTAAAGGCCATTTTAGGACAATTGTCAGTGAGCGCTCACAAACAATAGATCCTAATTCTGAATGAGAAAACAGATAAACCTAATTATACCTGGATTTTATGAATGTGTATGTTCTTGTACTCTATATTTGTGTAATTGTACATCTTTTTATTTCCTTTTGATAGTTTATGTTGGTGTGAACTGGTGTGGCTTTGATGCACAGTTGTAATGTCTCTTTTTTTATTTATTAATATCTATTATAGAGACAAAATAATAGATGCTTATTTGAACATTTCTGAAGGATAACCAGTTGATTCTGAAGTGATGAAAAATAAAGTCCTGGCAAATTGATGGTATCAGATGTGTTTGGAGTGAAATAAATATGATCTTTTTCAGCTTTATGACTTGATTTTTCATCAGAGGAGGCTAGAACATTATAAGGTAGGTGCAGTTTCTATTTAAAACATGCAAGTTTTGGTTGATAAATATAAAAATAAATGTTTAAAAGTGCCTCTGCACTGCTGACAAATTCAATAACTGCACTCAGACATGAGAAAATCATTTTTAAACCTTAAAATGACCAGACTGAAACATTTAAACTAGGTTTTATGAAGGTAGAACCACATTTATATTTGAAATATTAAAAGACATGCTAAATGCTTGTGAGAAGAATGTTCTTTTTATTTCACCACAGACTCAGTTCATTACACCTATTCAGCTTATACACAAAAAGAAACCTTAGAAGCACCAAATCCAATTCACTCACATTATATTATGAGAGGTTTTATGCATTGTTATGTATGAATACATGCAGATAGAATACAAGCAGGCATTCATAGTTCTGCAGCTGAATGTGCACAGCAAGACATTAATAATCCCGCTGCATGGTACTGAAAGCAAACACTTCATGTTGCATTCTACGCCCACAGAAAACCAATAAACACCAGGGTTTTACAGTGTGTGAACGTGAGCTTTATCACTGAACACGTGTCCACCCGAGAACAACTTCCAGGTGCTCCATCTAGTGCATTCTACACCATCCTGTCTGTGCACAGATTCCACATAGGAATTTATCCTTTAGAAAAATGTTGATGCTCACGTTTAATGTTCACAGCATCAGACAGAGGGGAGATAAACAGAGAAATGTGCTGAGATGATGACATTCCTGATACAATATTGAAGCTCCTGGTAAAGAGTTTATTGCTAAAGAAAATAATCCCAAAGACACATTGAGTTGGGGTCTCACACACACTTAAAACTCAATATTCTTTGTGGTAAGACCAGACTCTGTTGTGTGTGTGTGTGTGTGTATGGGGGTGGGGGTCACAGTAAACTAGACAACATTCTTTCTTGTATACATTGTTTTTGTATTTATGAATGAATCTAAAGCCTCCAAATCATCAGGATCAGCCTGGATACTGTCAGGAGAATGTGAAGGTCAGGCATGTTATCACACGTTAAATTAATGTATGCGTGTGTGACTTAAGAGTTGTTTTGTCTGACCAGAGAGGAGCCTGCAGGAGCACGAAGCCTGTGCACCTGATAAACTTCAAGGCCTCTAAGCTGGAAAGCAGAGGCTGTTTTGGCCTCACCTCTGCCTGATAAGCTTCTAAATAGACAATTCTTTATACTGTCTGTGGGCAGACCTCGTGACTGGAGCTTAGACGTAACATCTGTGTAAGCCTGTTTTCAATTCTGCCCCCTTGCTAGTGAAAAGTGGGTTGAAAAGATCTTCTCGTATCCTCAGTGTGGCTTATTTGAATAATGAGATGATGAAAGGGTAAATAATTTATCCAACAGATACCTGCTTGATCCTGCATGGGGTCACAGGGAGCTGGTGCATGTCTCCATCAGCTAATATGAGGTTCACCCAGGACAGGTCTCTTATCCATTACAGAGCCACTAGAAACAACAACCCTTTATGCTCATGTAAAAGTGCCAAATGATGACATCATTGTACTAACCATGACAACAAAGATACCGAATCTTCAAAAAAAATTCACTCTTTCTAGATTTTTTTTTGGTCAATGCCAAAAATGTCAAGTTTAGATCCACTCATATGAGCATTTGGTGAACTAAAACTGAAAGCAGACATCACCTACAGCACATCTGAGATGAGGTCATGGTATATTTAACTCTGGAGACTATTCTGTTGTTTCAGCTGTGACACATTTTCCATGGGGATCAAAGCAAATGTCAGATTGATCAGAGAGCATAAGTAAATCTGGAACGTTCCATTTGGTAGTTCTCAGTCTGATTATAATGCAACGAGAGCAGCACAGTGATTAGCATAGTTCTGGTTGTTTATTTAAGACTCTGTTGGTAGCTTAAACACAAGCTGCTGGAGTTGAATTCACACACAGCTCTGCAGCTGAATGCACGCAGCATGACATTAGTAATCCCAGTGCATGGGGCCGTTTGCATTATGAAAAGTACACCCGCAGCATGTAAAACTGAAGTTTTGCAGTATGTAATAGTAGGAAGGTCTCTAAACTGATCTACATCATATCTTTTATGCACTTCTTGTATTTCACTGCACAGTTCTTGTGTCATCTGAGCTTCTTGGAGAGATTTGTCTTCTTCACAGAGGTGCTGATGTTGCCTTTAGGGTTGTTCTGAGCCTCAGCAGAATCCTGTTCTGTGATCGAACAGCGAGAGGGGGAGGGGG
>JAVCKU010000071.1:12931094-12943045 GCA_032273985.1 Hypsolebias coamazonicus
TGTCAAAACTGAGAAAAGGCACTTCTGGGAGGACAGCTCATGCAATATTTAGTAGTGACTGACAATAGCTTGAGGACTATAGCGGAATGGCTGACCTTCTCACAATAATGTCCCACTGAGCAGACATGTTGTTGTGGCCTCTCGGAGCTCTGTCCTTTAGGACAGTGGTAGCCTTCTGCACAATGGCCACTTGGCTCTGTCATTCCTCTCTGTTGGCAGTAGTGACCTGGAGGACACGGCTGGCAATTTTCAACCGTGGATCCGCCAAGGGCACCTGGTGGGCAGACACACTGAATAAAACACAACTCAAACATTGACTGAAAATAATAATAATTGAACAAAGTTGGTCACAACTGTGCATATGCAATGCTCACTTGCTTTTGAAAAACCAAACCCCAGATCACTTTTCAAGTTCAAATAATTAAAGCATTAAAGTAGATAACAATGTAATTTAAATGCAAACCACTACAAAGTACCTGCTTCATCATCTCTTTCTAATTTACAGCCATACAAAGGACCTACTGTGCATTTTAATGTTCTAGTTGTCCGCTGTGAGACAGAAATACAATTACATGATAAAACCATTTTTTGACAAATATTTATAAGAGCCCAAAGGAGGAAAAATGCTTTAGTGGAAGTTTTCATATTTTTCCACATGACTGAGCTGCAAAGAAGTACACCAGTTCCTTTGAGGACATCAAGGGGGAAAACTGACAACGTGTGCAGAAAAAGGATTGGCTTTGTTTAGCTGATTAGACATTTTTATAGTTTTTAGACTCTGAAAGAGCTCCTCACTTGTTTTGAAATGGTTTTGCAAGCAGTTTTCATTTGAGAATTATTTCATTCATAAAAACAATAAAACTTACTGTTAATGAATTATTATAGTAATCACAGCTAATAATATGAGTATACACACATACTGCATGGTAAATGGACTACACTTCTATAGCGCTTTCTATCTAATCAAGATACTCAAATACTCAAAGCACTTCACAACACAATCTGTGTCCTAGGTTACCCATCCACACATTCATACAGCCCTCTACTACATCTCTACAAAGCTAATCTGAAAAAAAAAAAAAACATTCTGTAGAGACTAATCAGTATTTTAGATCACATTCATACACCAATGGGACACATGTTGGAAGCAGTGAGGGGTTCAGTGTCTTGCCAGGGACACTTCAGCATGTGAACGCTGGCAGAATCAAAACCCCAACTCTCCCATTGGAGAAAGACTGCTCTAACCACCCAGCCACAGCTGCCTATGTATCTACAGTAGTGTATGTGTATACATATTCTTTAAAAAGCTCACGTTTTATGGTTCCAAGAGGACAAGGGACTGGAAGTGGAGTTCCCATGGGACAGTAATGTCCAGTGGGACAGGGCTTGACATAAGGATCTGAGGACCCCCAAGGACAGTGAAATCCAGCTGCACAGGGCCCTGCAGGGACATCTAGACCAGTCTGGTTACAGAAGAAACCTGCCTCACAGAGATGAGGGTAAGCAGAGCCTGAAGGACAAAAGAAACCTGGGGCAAAAAGGAAATGGTTCATAAAATTCTTCAACTGCAGTCACAAAATAGACCAATCAAGATGTTTTTTCATGAATGCTCTCCATCAGCAGTAACTGTTTACTTTGTATTTTCAATACAAAAAAGTTTATTTAGCATTTCAGAAGAACTAATTTTCATGCTGCACAAGTACAAATCTGTTCTTTTATTCTCTGATATCAGCAATTATTTCATGATGCTTTCATGCACATCACTGCCCAACCATCTACATCTCCTTTTCAAAAGGGGGGCCATGCATTCAGTCTTTTTTAGTATTCAAACAGGACAACTGAAGAGTGAGGTGCATCTAATGTAGAAAGTTGATTTGTATAAAAATCAGCATCTTCTGCTGGTTTGACCGAGTTGCTGAACAACGAAGATAATTCTGTCGTGAAATTTGTATGTAAGCACCTTTTTCTTTTGCATTTCAACTCATTGACATTAAAAGTTAAGCACCAAGAATGAATGATTTGATTTGCATGTATACTTTGGTTCAAATGTAGACAAGCACTTGGTTTTAAATGATTTGGTTTATAAGGAACTGGCATTTCTACAATTTTCACCAAAAGGAATAGGAGATGGAATCATGAGTAGAAAGACTACATTTTCAGATTATTGCCAGAAAATCTAATTGTCAGCCCAAACACTAAGTGAAAGTCACCAGACATTGTAACTCATGATGTGTACCCTGAAGCCCCGTGAAAACTGAAAAACCGCAAAGTAGGAATAGTAGTACAAGTACATAGTAAGTATTACTTTATTTTAGTATACAGTATATATATATATATATTTTTTTTTTTTAAACCCTTCCCACACTCTTGCAATAGTCTAAACAATGTATGTTTCTAAACTCTAGTCTAAACACTCTAAAAAAGCACAATGTCATGAATTCAGCTCCCTCTTGGCCACGCCCACTTCTACGCTCTGCATGGAGAACAGCTGATCAGCAGCAGCAGGAAGTTTATCCCCCCCAGTATGGGCTAAACAAAGGTGCATGAGGAAGCTTTTTCTGCAGCTCTGGGCTGTACACAGGTGCAGCTGGTGCTAAATAATTTAAAATAATTTATTTTAAACAAAAATGCCATGTTGATCTTGCACCTCATCCATCAGTCAGCCAATTGTTTATCATGTCCAATCTTATTTTGAAAAACCGCAATAGAGCAAGTCTACGAAAAACAAACACGAAATAACGAGGGACTACTGTACATACACACACAGAACCCCATGACATCTGTACTTACTATCAAATGGTAAATGGACTGTACTTTGTACTTATACATCACCTTTCTAATTTATCAAGAAACTCAAAGTGCTTTACAATACAATCTGTGCCCTCATTTACCAATTCATACAGCACTCTACTATATACAAAGAAAAATCAGCACTTTATCACATTCATACACCGTGGGACACACATCGGAGGCAATGAAGGCGTCATTGTCTTGTCCAGGGACACTTCGGCATGTGACTGATAGTGGAATCAAACTCTCAACTCTTGCATTGAGGACGACTGCTCTAACCACTCTCACACAGCCGCCCCATCTTCACTATCAAGACACAGATACTAGACACATTACAACCCTCTTAGTCATTCTGCACCATGTCTTGACAAATGGCATGTCTATCTAGACTGCCATTAACACCAAAGTATTGTCGACTGTATTTGGAGTGATACTGTAACCATGAAACGTCAGCTGATAATTAGTGGTCTTATCTGATAATTAGTGGTATTATCATGTGCAACTTTGAATCTCAGTTTGCACATATCATTGCCCCCAAGGAGAATGAACCAATCTTGCCAATGTTATGCAGAAACGCAAAGGTCATACTTCTGGCACCATGGAATGGTAATCCATAACAATAACATTATTACATCTGGTTTCAAGCCATCTCTAGCTGTGATTTGGGTGACCCGAATACTTGGATTTGTCAGTGACATCATATATTAGAAAGTCTTACCCCTCCTTCTTCACCAAGTCAAAGCCTGTCCACACATGTGTCCACTGACTGCCTACATCATGTTGAGATCTTCTTGTTATCAGCCAGGTCCACAACATTTTCCAAGACAAAGAAATTTGAGATCAGCTTGTACACCATCTCTGACCCTGATGTGCCAGATCTTACAAATTGCTTACAACAGCCACAGTTTAACTTGTTGCTGAAGAGGATCCCAAAGCTGACTGACTGTAATCTGCACCAAATTACTGTTTGTATCTAGACCCAAAGATCACTCCCTATTGATATGGAACCAGTAGTGTTCTCACACTGTCAACTCTGGTACAGTACAGCTACATTATCTTTCAACATGTGCGGCTTCATTATTTTTTGTAGGGATGGTATCCCTCTGTCAGTCTCCCTGTGTCTCTCCTTAATTACCCTGATCAGTTCCACCCACGTGTCCTCCAGGTGTTTGTAATTAGGTCTTGTCTAGTCTGTGTATATAAGCCCTGGTCTGTGTCTCTGTCACTGTCAGTCCATCGTCTGGTATCCTCCTATGTTCCCAGAGATTTCCATGTCCTGGTTCTTGCAAGTTTATACTGTCATGCCAGCTTGTTTATTTATTTGTTATTAATAAAGTATTTTTAATTTTACATCCTGTCTTTGAGTCCTGTCTGCAACAATGGTTTATTTCCAGCTCTGCCTGCCTGAAACTCCTGACAGTTTTCACCATTCTATCTGGGTGCTTATTTTTTGTCATTGAGTCTATTTTATTGTAATTAAACAAATCATCATTTAAGAAAAATTCTGTAATAGAAACTAAGTAGTTCTCATTTAAAGAAGTTTGTCCTGATTTGACATGTTTTTTATAAAGAGAGTTCAAAGAAAATCCTTCAGTCAGCCAATCAGGAGAAATTAGTCATATGTTACAGTAATTTTATTGCTCAACTAATGAGTAAAGATGATAACACTTGTGCCTGAGGGGAATGAACAAAGTCTGGCATCACTGCACAAATTCGCTGTCGGGTTTACACACCTTTAGGACATATATCTCCTCTGTAGGTGGAACATGCATAATGTGGACTCTTGAGATGTTTCGCTGAGCGTTTCCTATTGTGATATGAATCTGCCTGTGGCACCGCAACGCCTCTGGTCCCGCTAATGCTTCTTCCTGTAAGAGATGGTGGTAGGCAAAGCACAAAATGTTGCAAAGCTGACTTCTTTGTCTAACACACATTACACTAAAGGCAACCATGTATTCTCTCTACAAACTAATGTTCTTAATTTCTTAAGAAAATAATCTGTTTCTAAGGCAGCACATTACTACATTTTTTCATTATTTCTGAGCATTTCTGGTTATAACAAATTTAACAAATTCCTATTTTTTACCAGAATTATTAATGCAGGACAGGTTGCTCATCCACAAAGATGTGTCTATCTTCATGGAAGAAAGCTCCAATATTTCCAAAAGGCAGCTAAATAAAGACGAGTTGGCTCGAGGTGTAGGGCTATCAGCACCTCCGAAACAGAAGAAACCTTTATAACACAAACCTAACGCACAGGAAAAACCAGAAACAAAGGTTGCATTAGACCCATAAAATGATGTGTATTTTTCATTATTATTATCTATTTTATGTGTATCCTGTAACAAAAAATTGCAATATTACATAACTGCAGTGAACAGTAATGAGACAGGTAGGTATCCCCCACCTGAGGGTTGTGAGGCTCCAGGACTCATGCAGTATTTCCCAGAGGGACAAGAACGACAGTGGAACGGGGAGAACTTTCCAGGCTCTGGAAGGAAACTACCAACAGGACAGGGTTTGGGTGTCCCACTACCCTGAGGACAGAAGTGTCCCATGGGACAAACATCCCCATAAGGCTGGGAGACAGGTGAAGGCTCAGTGGACCCTGAGGAACAAAAATGCCCTGTAGGGGACAGTGTGTTTAGATACCCCACCAAGATTGCTGAAATAATTACAATTCATGAGATAAATGTTGTGCAAAGGAATCAGCACGGGCTCAAGCTATTCGAGTTAATGTTTTAAATTTTGAATTACTGTCTGCATTTTTTTTTTTTTTACTTGACTCTCAAATTACAAGAATAAATTGACCCTGCCTTCACATTTCAAACTGACTGAATACAAAGAGCTGTCAAAAATCAAGACGTTCAATGAAAGGACAAACAATTTTTTAACCTTTAGCTCTCCTGCAAACACACATTTTAAGCAGACAAGAGAGCATTGACTTATGTCACTTACGTGTGTAATACAAAAACTTTGAAACTCAAAGCAATTATTTAAAGAAAAGAAAACTGAACTTTCAGTCCTTGGATATGCCATTTTGATTTTTGACCATGTAATCTTTGCTTCTAGCATATTATCTCTTTTGATTTATAATGATGACTCTAACTTGAGCCCAGAAAACAATGGCCGTTGTTTAATAGAGACATTTTAGTTGCTCAGGTTTCAGACATGCAGGTTGTGAGCAGACAGACCTGGGCTGCAAGTTCCAGATGGTTCTGTCAGAGCACTGCTGTTACAAAAGAAGCCAGATGGGCAGAGGGAGCAGTCATTCAGGGACATCCTGTCAGCTAATGGGCTGACATGACCCACTGGACAAGGAGTGGGCAGAGTTGAACCCTCCTTACAGTAAAACCCTGAGGAAACGAGGCATATTAAATTTTATTTTAACGATATGCATGTTAGAGTTTGCAAAAAATGTGAGCAAAGGTAATTCACCTGGTGGGCAGCTCTCACAACCTGACTGTCCTGATAAAGACTGAAAAGTGCCTGGACTGCAAATGACAGGCTCTGCACTGCCAGCAGGACAAGCATGACCAGGGGAGCACTGGTATCCTATGAAATAATTGGATAATGAAAACTCCAAAAAGGGTGCGTTTCTGCAGCAATGTTTACAGCTGATACAAACAAGTAAATAAAAAATATGTTCTTTTAAATGCACTGGTGTGGCCAGTTTTTAGTATAATTAACCATGCACAATGTGGCATCGTGGAACAATGCAATGAAGAAAACTGGCACTGAGCAGTATTATCGCTCCATAAATATCCAGTGGAAGAGAAAGAGAAGAGAGCGCAGGCTCCACTGATGGGTGCCCCAGTCTGACAGACACAAGCTGGAGACTATTTATAGGTTCTGGGCCAATTTATGGGCAAATTAGCAAAGCTGTTTTCAGTCAAAGACTAAAAGAATGTTTGGCATCTCCCAAGCTTGTGGAGAAAGTGGTGAAGGAAATGCCCATTGAATCACATTTACAACACACGTGGAATAGGATTTGCAACATAATGGATGATTGCAAGTCACATTTACAGCACCGGTTACAGCAGAGCCAGCTTTATGGAGCCAAGTGTTTTTCCTGGCAATGTTATCTATATCAGATTAGTTCAACTAAAGAATAATGAAATAGCGGCAAATATACTGTAAATATAAGCTGATTGAATATGTTGCTATGATATGTATTTTTACATTTTATATCAGATTTTGGGAACAAAAACAACATAAAAACATTGGCATGGGGTGGCTACTGTTAGAAATTGTGCTATGAGTTTTAACATTTCTTTATTTTAAAAGCCCTCAGATTGTCATTTATTTTGTTCCTGATGAAAAAAAAAAATGTTTTTATGATTCATAAAAAATTAAAATGCAGGAATCACTCCGGTGGGATGCACAATTTGATGCAAGTTTCATTATCTATACATGCAAACTAGGGCCCTTCAGCAAATGGCATCACCACTAAAATAATCTTATATTTAGACACTATAGCTAGCTACTACTGCTGTGGTTTGCACTTGCAGAGAAAAACCCATAAAATTCTCCGTAAATAACCATGTAATGTGAAACAGACAGTGATGTTAAAGTTTATAAAATTGCATTAAAAAATCAGAAATATTTCCAATTGGAACAGTTGTGAGGCGATAAAAATTTACTTTGATCTTGTCCTAAATCCAATGAGCCAAAATGTTGTACAGTCAAAACAAAGTCTTCCAAACCAAGGTTGTTCAATAACAACTTTTTACAATGATGATTATTATTATAATCAGCTCACAACTGTTAAAAAATGCTATAAAAGCTGATATTTAATTTTCCTTCAGTATACAGCAGAACTTTATTTTTCATCTATTATAAATCATTTGCACACCATTTGTGCAGATTCTGGCTAACCAAATAATAATATTTAGGCTTACTCTACAAAGTGCATCAAAATAACATTTTTTGACTTATAGCTCAAAAACAGGATAAAACTCCAAACAATATTAAAGATTACAGTGTGTACCTGGTTGAAATCCAGACACTGACCCTGTTGGGCAGAACCACCCAGGGGGACAGAGGAGGTCCGCTGATGTCTGGGCCCAAAGGGGGCAGTACAAACCAGAGGAACAAGCTTCACAGTCATCCTTGGACTCTGCTCCAGACCGCCCTAGGAATGTGCCTTTATAAAATAGATAGATTACCCTACAAGCTGTATAAATTATGTTTATTTGTCTCTTTCATATGCACACACACATACACACCTGAGCAAACATACAGAATAATTGTCAAGTGTGTGCCACTGCTCCATTCATTCACCTAATTAAGCACCCATCTGACCATTCTGACAGTTTTATTGGACCCCCATTAGGTTTTACAACCTTTCCTAAAGTTCTGGATACATTAGGCCATCATACTGTCCCTCTGGGGGAATTATGGCAATTTACTCTACCGTTTCAAACAGTATATTAAAAAGTGAGAGGTCAAACAAACATCTTTTAAAAGGACATGACAAAGGACTTAAAAGTTTGTATAACTTTTTTTTTTCAGAAATAAGTGTGAATCCTTGAGCTTTTACTTTTTTTATGTACTGCTTTGCCTGCAGTTTATGTTTTATTTTTTTGTCCTTACCTGGAGGACAGGGACTTGGGTTTGTGCTGCCTTTAGGGCAGTAGTGACCTGCAGGACACACGTCACCGTGAAACTGACCTAGACGTGGATCATCGGCAAATAAAGCTGCAGGTGGCAAATCTCCTGTCACAGAGTTAAACTTTTATTAGGTGTCTTTATTAATTATATTTGTGGGAGAACTAGAAAAATAAAATAAAAAATGTCAAGAAAAACACAAAAGGCTTGTGTAATGTTCCTTTAAGGATTTCACAGCACTGCTAAGTCAAAAGCCATGCAAAGGTTAAATAAAACCAAAAAGGTGCTAAGAACAAATTTGCATTGCAAAGTACTTTTAAAGGCTGTGTCAGATTATATTACCTTTTCATTAAAAAAATGTACTACTAAAAGTTGAACATGCTGCCATGAATCTATTTAACATTATGTGAAGCGAAGAATAAGTTACCCGTGACATTTCTCAAAGGTGTGGCAGTTCTGGACCCCTCTCTGCAATAAAAGCCAGGATTACAGGGCCCCGACGGGGCAACAGCACCAGCCTCAGCACAGTAGTGTCCAGGCAAGCAGGGCTGACATGCACCTACAGAAACAGCCCCTACAGAAAATAATAAAATAAAATAAATAAATGTGCAATTGATACTGAACAGACATATAAAACAAATGTGTCATTTCTACGGCATGTCTGTCATTATTTTTCAGTTAGCTGTAAATCAGGTTGACTCCAGAAACTAATAAGCTGTAGATGTACATCCAATGACTGCTGTTTTGTAAAAAAAATAATAAATTCAAACCCAGTGGATCATGAGATATTTTGCTAACAGACAGACAAACGTGCACACATACAGACACATGGCACGTGATTGTCCACCTTTCTTTACAGAGGTGATGAAAATGACAGTAAAATAAAATAGTTTCACTTTGGTAAATGTTCAAAAATAGCCTCAGATTATTTTGTACATACAGTAGTCACTCCTTACTTTGTGGTTCGGCTTTGGCTGTCTCGCTCTTTCGCGTTTTTTCAACTATTGTTAACTTTAAGATTATTCACGTGATTGGGATGGTACGGGATAAAAAGTTAATGAATTAAAAAAAAAAAAAAAAAAACTTCGGACAGGCACCGTGAACTTGTAGTTTTCTTTCATTAAGCCTATACTGTAATGCTAGTCCAAAGAACTACACTATCTAGAAGCCAGCAGGGCTTCCAGCCACTGCTTTTTGATGAAATGGAGAGAAAGTTTTGCAAAGCAGATTCAGAAGTAACAATTGATCTATTAAGCTCACAGAATTGGCAGGAAAGTCTTAAAAAATCCTGAAGCTCAATTATCCACGAGCACATCAGCCTGGACGGGGAGGTGGACTTCGTCGCTGCAGGGTATGTCTGCAGAACTGGAACCAAGCCCAACCGGAACCAAGTTGCTTGTTTGCAGATCTGGTAAGTACCCATACAAAATTTTATATCAATGTACAGTACATATACGAATGTTGTTAAAATTATATAGGTTTAATGATTTTGTAGACAATTGCATTAGGTAATACATTCAGCAAGTACTTTTACTTTAATACATTAAGTATTTTTAAAAGCAAGTACTTATTTACTTTTATTTAAGTAAAAACATTAATATGGTACTTCTACTTTTACTAGAGTACATTTTTGTCTGTTTATTTGTACTTTTTCTTAAGTACAGTGTTTGAGTACTTTCTCCACCATTGCTTATAATAAACATTGAACCAGTCCGGCCCTTGGCTTGTAGCAAATTTGTTTATTTGGCCCTCGGTGTATTTGACTTTGACACCCCTGCCAAAACCCAAAAAGGAAGAAGTGGGTAAAGTTAATGGATGGATGGATGTTCTCTGTGGCGGAAATCTGCTAAAAATGGAACTTCATTTTGACATTTTATCAGTTTAACTCCTATATAAGATTTTCATTGTTCCCCAAGACCTAATTCTACAGCAGGCGAGGTAAGAACCATTAATGAATGGACTGTACTTATATAGAGTCTTTCTATCTTATCAAGACACCCAAAGCACTTTACAATACAATCTGTGCCCTCATTTACCCATTTATACAGCCCTCTACTTTATCTATACAAAGACTAATCAGTGCTTTATCACATTTATACACCAATAGGGCACACATCAGAGGCAACGAGGGGTTCAGTGTCTTGCCCAGGGGCACTTCATCATGTGACTGTTGGTGGAATCAAACCCCCAACTCTCATATTGGAGGATGACTGCTCTAACCACTCAGCCACAGCCGCCCTGCTTGATAACCACTTCACAAAACACAATTTCAAAGAATCCGAACTACCACTTTAAGTCACACTTGACTAGCTGACTACTCCATCTTCTGCCTGCAGTTCTTACAGGTGAAGGACGGGTAAAGACAAGAGGAAGTGGAGGGTAAAGGGCATCTTAACAGCTGTAGTGATGATAATCCTCTTCCTTCTCTTTTAAGTCGATCAGACAAGTGCAGCTGATTAAGACAGATGAGTGGACTCATTTACAGCTAAGCCTGTTCATGATTCCTTATGAACCGCTTCAGTCTGGGTTAAAATTTCAGTTTTTCTTGAGGTCGTTAATTCCATCACAAAAGCTTATTTCAAACGTGTTCTTTAGGACGACTTCTTAGTTTTGGTTCTGATGGAAAGTCTCACTGAACATAGTATGCTGGTAGAATGGTAAACTGTAACCTCACGTCAAGATGACACAGGAAGTGCTCGTGACTTACCACCTGACCACGGCTCGCAAGATTGGGTCGGGTTATAATTAGTGGTTATAAATCAGCTTTGACTGACGGCGTGGATGGATGAACTTGAAATCGAAGCGGTTTTCCAGCTCACATCGTAAAACGTATAGGATCCATTACGGTGAGCTCGTTCATATATCCCGCACTTTCTCCTCAGACGTACGTGTTCAAAAGATTTATGCGTTGTTTCAAATTTGTGCGTTAACGTTGCCGCTTCTGACGATTGCCACAGTGGCAGAACGTATGAAACGCTCTGCTGTAGAGACGCTCGTGGGAAGAGTGAACGTAATCAAGTCTGTCTTATTCTCTTGGCTTTTTGAGCTTCTGTGAGACATTTATGTTTGCTCCTTAAAACCTGCGATTCATTTTCCCTACAGGTGGGATTTCACGGACAGATGAGCAATGTGGTGGGAGTGTTGATAGAGGGAGCAATTACACTCGCAGCAATAGAGAGAAAGGGAGAGACAAGGAAGGCAAGGGAAGTCAAGGACAGACAGGCGTGGAAAAAAAAAGAGGATGACATACAGTTTGTAACAGACAGATAGAGAGGATGAAGAGTGGAGACGGCAGATAAACACAGAGACTTACAAATGCACAAACTGACAGCCTCTCCACAGGAAAGAAGAGGGGCGCGAATAAAAGAGAATAATAAAAGAACGATAAGCATGCACTTATTCTTACACACAAAGTGCAGTCACTGTGCACATCTGTAGTGCCAGTTGTGTGTTTATGTGTGCTACTAGATCTTTCTCGGGCCGGAAAAAAATAAAATACAATAAAAAGAGAAAAAGCCTGAGACAAAAAAAAAAAAAAATGTGCACAAGTC
>JAVCKU010000071.1:12986052-13001777 GCA_032273985.1 Hypsolebias coamazonicus
TTGAGGACATCAGACACCTCAATCAAATCATTTACATATAAAATAAACAATTTAGGTCCAAGTACTGAACCTTGTGGTACGCCACATGAAATACTGCATAAATTAGATCTCACATCATCCATCTGGACAAACTGCTTTCTTTAAATAAATGCACTTACAGTATAAACAATGACTAAAATAAAATGAAGAAAAAAATGACTGCACTTATATAGCGCCTGTCTTATCAAGATACTCAAAGCACTTTACACTACAATCTGTGTCCTCATTTACCCATTGATGCAGCAATCTACTGTAATTATATACATGTACACTGATGGGACACACATCGGAGGCAATGAGGGGTCCAATGTGCTGCCCAGGGACACTTTGGCATGTGACTACTGGTGGAATCAAACCCCCAACTCTTTTATTGGAGGACACCTGCTCTAACCACTCAGCTAATGAGTCCGTGACTCACTGAGATTACCTGTAAATAAAGATTAAATAAAATAATATTTTTTATCGTCTTTTAATCATATTAGCTGTGCGTGTATTGTTACATTGGCTTTTCGATCAAGTTCAGTTTGAGTTCCATCAGACCCTTTTTGTTGTAGTTTCTTTGTTTTAGTTTGTTCTTAGTTCAAGTTCAAGGGTCTATATTGTCATTCACATCACATATGGTGCATGAGGTGGAACAAAACTGTGTACTCAAGGTCCCAGTTACACCCAAAATAGCAAAATAAAAAGTATAAAAAGAAACAGTATATAAGGATCTAAGATATCCGCTAAATGAATGCTAAACAAGATGCTTAACGATCTAAGATATACGCTAAACACTAATAATGTAAAATAATGTCTCTGAGCAGGACACATAATCCCGAATTGCTCCCCGGGTGCATACCGGTACATAGCTGCCCCCTGCTCCACCTGGGTGTATCCCAGGTGTGATGAGTTAAATGCAGAGAGCCAATTTTATCTTTGTATGGGAACATACAATGATGACAACACACCACTTTATTATTAATACGGTATATTAAAGCCTACTTAGCCTACTTTATTAAGCTTGTTCACATGTGATTTTGCTGTATTTGTTTATTTGATGGTTCTTCCTTGTATGTTTATTACAACTTCTAAAACATTCACCTTCAAAGTCAACCTTTTTGTTTTTAAACATTCTATCGATCTAAAATTGACATTGACACTGACCAAGAGTAGGACATCAGAAAACTTATAAAATATTATTAAATTTAAAACTGATTGCAAATGACATTTTAGTATTTACAAAGGTTAAAAACAGCCGTAAAACTAGCATTCTATTAAGAAATGCACTGTCTTGCATGCCAAAATTTAAAATCTTGCTCAGTCTGGTTAGCATTTGGAGATTGTGTTGAGAGCTATTCTCAACTACTACTACACCAAATATGAGCACAATGCCTGTAAAATTAAATGACAGTACGTATAGCCATTTGGTTAGCTATTGTGATCATCTTGAATCAAGTTGACTCTAAAAATAAGTTGTAGATGTATATCCAATGATTATTTTCTGAGTGTTTCAGTAACATCCATTCAGTGGTTCACAAGATATTTTGCTAAAAGACAGACAGACAAAGATCAGACACAGACATGATTTTATTTATTTATTTATTTTGCTTTCATAGCAGTTGGTGATAAAAAATAAAAGTAGTACAAAAGAAGTTAGGACTGCTTGTATTGCCATTATGCTCTTTGTAAAAGCAATATTTCTACAGAAACCAGCAAGGGTTGGTCACAAGCCTCTTTCTACCACTTTAATTTTGTGTCGAAAGAGGAACATTTTTGAAACCACTGGTCAAAATTTCTTGACCAATGTATTTTCTGTATTCTAAAACAGTATCATTATGCAGTTGTGACAGGGTGTGACATTTTTTTAAAAATGCAGTGTATTTTAAATTAACCCTGTGCATTATAGTTTAGCATTACACTTTAACTGACAAGAGAGTTTCTTGTTCAATAACCTTTGTATGAGAAAAATGTGATAAGTAGACCTCGACACAGCACTAAATCTTAGCTCAGATTTTCAGTGTCGAGGATGAGAAGAAAAGGCAGAACTATTATTCCTAACACCACCAGCTGCAGAAGGAACGTCTCAGGTTCTAGTTGAGTCTTGATGAAGCTTAATAATAGTCAGTTTTTTTTTATTTTTTTTTTACTTTATTCAGTTGTATATCAGAGGATGTCTCCTAATTCTATTGATCATAACCTGTGTTCATTTTGTTTTGCTATTTTGTACTTTTTAGAGAAAAATCTAAAGAGTCCCAAACTGAAGAGGAATCAAGTCACTCGTCAGAAGCTTCATGTCTTTCTACTCAACCACATGTCTCTGAAAAACTTGATTCAACTGAAAGCACAGATGAAGAAGAAATGAATACGACAGAGAAACTGTCCATTTCAGCTGAAGAGGGACGCTCAGAAATGAAATCTGTTGCAGACAGGCAGTCAGATGACGAAAACAGTGGAGACAAGACAGAAGACCCAACAGAAACCACACTTGAGGAAGCTGGCAAGGCAGATGTGGAAATAGATGAGAACCATGATCCAGATGAAAATGTACCTCTGTTTGACTCAGAACCCTCCATTTCATTGTCATTTAAAGACATTTCAAATGTAGAAGTGACCACTCATGAGTTGGGCCTGCCTGATGACGGAGGTGTTCAACAAGAAAGTGAAACGGTTGATAAAGAGACTGTTGACCCAAACAGAGAAGATAATACTGAAAACAATGAAGCAGTTGAGTCCTTTCCATTATCTGAACTGGTTGATGTGGATGTTTGTGCCACAGAGCTGGGAGAAGCACAGAAAACAACTGAAGAAGGCACAGTTCAGGAAAATACAGATGTTGTTGAAGAGGACAAAGATTTAACTCCCCAGCTAGAAAAAAATGCTGAATTGTCACAGTCCAAACAGGATTTTACTCAAGACAGCCAACAAGACGATAATGATCAGGCACAAAAAGACAACAAAAAGGAAAGAACAGAGGCTAAAGCTTCTTATGGGGAAACTAATGAAGCGTTGGCACCGTCTAAGAACGATTTAGATGACAGTGTTATGCCAAAAGATTCTTCGGTTGAAATGAGCTTTGAACATGCTCCAGAGGCTCAGGGCATTCCTGAAGTTGAGGGGGAAAATCTTGTGCAAGCTGCTTCAGTGGAGATCTTACAGAATAACAAATTTGAAATGCAACAAAAAGAAGAGTCCATGGAGCTTACTGCAACTTCAGCATATCCAAATATGTCTGATTCCGAAGATCACCTTGAATTCAAAACCGAAAAAGACACGGAGGAGAGTACTTCAGAAGAAGAGGAAATCCATGCAGCCTTTGCTATATCAGAAGAAAAGATGGATGCAAATAACTCTAATCTAAATGATAATGATGGTAAAAACGAAGCAAGCGTTAAAGGAATCAGCTCATCAGATCAGCCCATTACGGAGGCAGAAGATGAAATTCAAGAACATGAAACTGATCACAAAGACACTGAGGAAATATTAGAGAGGATATTTTCCCAAAACCAGGAACCCAAGAAAAAGCAACAGTGGAAAGACTTTGAACAAGCTGAGATGGCAGACACAAGTGAAGATGAAGAGGGTTACAGAGAGATGAGCAGTCATGAAGTTATTGATGGCAGGGTGGAAGAACACTCATCACACGCAACCAAGTCAAATACATCAATCAGTGGAAAAGAGGCAGAGGTGGAAACCTTCGATGAAGCTCTACCTCTGGAGAACAAGCAAAGCTCCAGAACTGGGCAGTCGCAACCAGAGGATACCTCAGACGTAAAAGAGATCACATCTGAGGAAGAAGAGGAATGCATGAAGAAAACGACAGATTCTGAAGTACATCAAAAGAGTAAAGAAACAGACAAAGAGGAGACCTTCAACCTCGCTCGTGGTGCAGAGTGGACAGCTGCTGACCTTGAAGAGGAGGACAGGCCAGATGAGTCTGAGGAGCACACTACAGCATCTGTAAACAAAGTTGATGAGGTAATCTTGCTCCTTCTAACATTCCATACATGTAAAATTGATTTTCCAACATTTTTGTATGTAAAATTCCAGGTTTACAACTTGTGATGAAATAGTCTTGTCAATATGACTACCTTCATTGCAACTCCCTTCATCTTCTCCACACTTAAAAGCAGTCTGAAGGTGAATCTTTGACACAGAGATGACTTTAACTATTCTGGACTTATTCCATTTTTCTCACAGATAGCTTTATATATAAAATCGCTTCTAGAACAAGGGGTAGATCCCTTGGGGTGGATCTCTGAAATACATACTCCGTTTTCAGTTGTTTCTCTGACACTTTAACTGTCTCTGCAAGTCATATCTAGCCTTCACATTCAAAAGTTCCTCAGGATTTGAGTGGTTCTTTATTGAGGCTTTTGCTCTGATGAATGTTCATAAAAACTGTCTTAGGCAGATCAAGTCTCCCCTCGGGCACCAGCTCAGCCTCCGCAGACTGACGCTTGACTGGATAATCTGTCATCATGAAAGACTGACAAAACAATTTGTCTTGAGATTAGGCCTCGAACAGTTACTGCTGTCACAGGTAGCCCCGTCTGGTTTGTCGGGACCAACCAGGCTCCAAACGCACGGGGAGGGAGTGTAGGAAGAGGTACTGAGAACGTTACTATGGTAACTCCTCACCATCCTGCTCTCTCTCAGTGTCGTCATGGACTTAACAGGAGATGGTGATGCTGATAGTTGCTAGGCACCCTCTGTGCCAGCAAATCTACCTTTTAAAGCAGTTTCTAACTCTGATTAAAAAGTAAAAGATCTCTTTGCTGAAACCACAAAGCTCTACAATATTTAAGCTTTTTTGTTGAAGAGTTTTTTCAGAGCATCTGTAATTTAGTTTTTCCATGTGGATATTTTACTTTTATGCCTTGAACTTTACATTTACACAAGTCTCCATGAGTATACACTAAAGGCCTAATCACATGAGATAAATAATTTGATATTAATACTAATAATCAGTCAAATGTAATGAAAACTAAACGTATAATGATGCTTACAATTAAATACACACCACTTCCGATTTCTACGTCAACCATCTGATTGATGAGGCTGATCAACAGTTAGTCATGCGCCTAACTTATCATGTTGTTTAAATATTTAGCACACTGGCAGGTGCGTGTTACTGTTGAAGATATAACGCTGATAAATGGATGTTTTCTGTTTCTCCCTCTCTCTGACTTGTCTGTGAGGCTGGCAGAGGAGCGTGGGCGGCCATACCAGCTGGGATCAGAGGGATGGAGAGGGCTGTTAGCTCACTCTGCCTCTAATAAATTTATAACACCTCCTAGTGTAAAATAGCCCAAGATGCTTACACAGTTTTGCATTTCCTACTATTAGTGGAACTTGAAAGTCAGCAATTAATGTTTTTTGTTTATTTATGGCCATCTGGACTTTACATGATATTTCTAAGTTGGTCATTCTGTTTTTATTTTTGGAGTTTTGCTGTTGTGACTGAGAAACGTGGAATTTCGTGACGCTAATTGGCATGTGGTGGTCACTGGGTTTCTTATTCACATGGTGTTTATCATTTTCTGTTTGTTTGCTTTATTTGCTTTTCTTATGTCTTTAAGTTGTACTTTGTTGTTAATATGTTGCAAGTAAAGTGAACAGAGTGGGTCAGCAACCTTAATGAGACCGAAAAGATGAAACACATGCTGGTATGTTTGTAGGAGGTCTCTGTTTCCCTCTCTTCCTCTCTTCCTCTCCCTCGCTCTGTGCGTGAGCGGCTGTTACTGAAGATACAGCCACTGTTAGCGAGAGCCACTGAGGCATCTGTATCACATCGGAGACACATTTAAAGAGCACTTTGCCTGGCCTACGTCAAAATTTATCCACAAAAGTCATCCTAAGTCAACTCAGCTGAAGACTAAAGTCATCTCGGAGAGTAAGAAATGGACTGTCACAATGTAAGTAGATGCTTCAGATTTACTTTTGCAGAAAATTAAAATCACATTCAACCACATCTTTAGTTTGTTCAGTTGGTGCAGTATCTGGGTACTGGACTTTGTCACAAGTGCTGCCAAACTGTTTACTGCAGCTGTATTTGTTGTCTTCCTTTGTTTTTTGATCTAATGTATGTTAGGTATTGATCATTTTTGTTTCTTAAATGGCAAAATTGTCAAACCAAATGAGCAAAAAGAGGTTTATCGGAATAACCTTTTCATTAAAAGTGGATAACATTGACTATGATTTGTATGGGAATGTTTAAAATCTTTATCAGATTAGGACGCATGAGTCAACAACATCCCAAAGGATGTGTGTTGGCAGAACAATCCAGTGCAGCTGTGTATCTTTGCTCCTGTGAAAGAGCTGGCTGCTCAGTGAGCAGTCAGACAGAGAGGCTAATGAAAGCTGGCCGAACAGGTGGGTGGTCACACTCCTACACTGGAGGGGTTTCACTGGAGACATGATCTTCTGCTTCACCGAGATAGTGGGATGGCAGTGGGATCATCCTGTGGGCTGCCTGTGTATGAAATGCCAGTCTGTGTCCACAAGCAAAAGCATCAATGTATCCCTTATCTATTATCCACTTGATTTGAATAGGTGTTTACATAACTCGTCAATATCGTTGGCACTGTTCCACTGACAGTTTGTCACAAACCTGGATTTCTTTTCCGCCCACTCCTCACTTCCTTTGGGACAGTAGTTTAGCTACTTTCCATACCTGTGTGAGTGGCTGGTGTTGACGGCAGCAACATTTTTGCTGGATCATCCATTTTAGGCAAAACTTGTCAGCAGTAACTTTTTTTTTTTTTTGTACGATTACTTTAAATATAAGATTTATTTTTTTTACTGTAACCTGTGTTGCTATGGTAATAAAACTATTGATAATTACTCTACCTAATATTTTAGTTGTCTACTTTGCTTTTGCTATTTGATTTATTACTTTTTCCAATGACAAAAAGAGTATAAAATAAAGTGAGATGTTGACCCTTTGAGAACTCTGCTGAAATCATGTAATGATGTTGTATAACTAAGCAAGCCCAACTTGCTTTTAAAAATAAATTAATAAAATAGAACTGTTAAGCATAAACAGTTAACATTATGAAATATGGTCTCACAGTCTGTTAATGAAATACTCCCACTGGTGTTGCATGAATACAAACATCGTCACGTTCATAAAATCTGTTCTCCCGCTATAATAAACTACTTCTCGGTTGTCCTCCGTTTAACAGGAGGAGTGCAGCCGGCCCCAGGAGGAGGAGGACATCATGGACATCCCACTGGATGACCCCGAGGCTAACAGGGCTGCTGCCAAGATCCAGGCGGGCTTTCGTGGCCACATGACCCGTAAGAAGATGAAGCCAGAGGACAAAACTGAAGGGGAGGAGGTGAGCAGCACTGGGGATGTGCTCAACAGCAGCCAGGGGGTCTCAGGTCAGTGTTGTAGAGCCAAGGGGTAAGAATAAAGTCCCATAATGCTGCTAAAATGGGGGATAGGCTTAGTGATTGTTCATGTGGTAAGTTAAGCTCCCAACGCAAACTTTAACTACACTAAGGGACTTAAGGTAAGTGGTGAAAAACTCTCTAAAGTAATGTAGCCATTTATATTTCGATGAAGTTGTTATGTATGGTCTAAATGCTTTCAGGAGACATAGGCTTACCTCTGAGCAGCATAATGCAGAAATGAACTGGTTTACTGTCGTACACATTAGGAAAACAATCCACTTTAAATCCATAAATAATTCAGAACATCTATTAAACCCCCTTATGGCTTAACCCAAGTGTGATTAATGCAAGACAAGACTGAATGACTCATTTAATTATCCTGTGGGGTCTTCAGCAACAGATGATTGAATCAGTTCGTCGGTCTTTTTTATGCTTAAGGGCTTGGATGAATCCACTTTTAGATGTGCTGTTAAACAAAGATTCAAAAAAAATTTGAGATCCATTTGGTTAGAAAATGTCAAGTTACATTATGTGCTTTTATTTTCTACAGTCGCAATATATCGGAGATCACGCAGATATTGTACAAACCAAAGTTTATCCGTGTAAAAAAAAGAAATGTAGAAAGCTTCACTTTGACAGGAAAGAAAAGTGATGGTGAGAACCAACGGAAGAGGTTCTGTGAGTAAATAAATAAATCTTCAGATTAGTGCCACTTAAAGTGTGGCTCTTACCCAGTAAGGGTGCATTTTTGTAGGAATGATGTGGTTACCACATTATTGCTTTTCACTAACCTAGTTTTCGGCTGCTGTGAATCTTTAGGTAGAAGCTATATTTATAGCTCCAGGTGTGAATGTATGCTGTGCCTAAAAGGGCCGAGCATAATTAATGGAGCTGTCTGAGTGGAGCCGAGCATGTTGAGCTCCTCCCACTGGGGGAGACCCCCTTTTTCACTAGATGCATGCTCATCAGTCATATTGGCGGTGAAGAAAATACTTTAAAACTATGCTCAGTAATATTGCTTCACAAAGTATCATTCTTAATAAATGTGTGCAGAACGGTGTGTTTTTATATTAACTATCACTGAGCAGCTCGGTGTGCAGTTTTCTTAGGTCAGTAACAACGTTAGCCTTTTTGTGTTTGATCCTTTACCCTTGACCACATGGATGGATGCAGAACCGTTCCTTCTACGTTCATTTGTTAACTTTGCCTCGCCTGTGTCTTTTTTTAGAGACAGGAAGATCGGGGGCAGTAGGGAGAGACGACACATCTGTGCCGGAACAGTGACGCCCCTGTCCTGACCTGGATGGAAAGATGGAGGAGGAGTTAAGGTAGTGGGAGAAGTTTGGCTTAAGCTGGTGGAGCTGGCTTTCAGGCACACCTTTTTGCACCCCCGCCCTGCAACCTGAAGTCATTTTCTTTCTTTTCTTTTTTTTTTAAACACAAATTATCTGTAGAAAATGAACAGTTCTGAGGGTGTGTTATGTGATTTTCGTGAACTTTAACACTCCCTCTCTGCTTCTTCAGCAGCCTCATCCGTGCGGATGTCTTTGACCCAGAACTTGCGACTGGCTTGCATGTACTTGTGAAACTTCTGGTACTGTGCTAGTTTTTAGATGATGATCTGTGAATGTGAACATGAATGTCCTCTAAATGCTAAACAGGGCTTCTTTTTTTTTTTAATAGATCAGCGCATATATTCTGTGTACACCTTGTTATGCATCAATTAGTGGCTTATGCTGTTTGCTATTTTGACGTGCTTGTATCCTGACAGTTATCTGACTTGCTTATAAAAAATGATTAAAACATACAAATCACTAAAGGAGAAGTAGCTACGTATGTTCTGTTTGTTTACATCTAACGCCCTCATTGCATACGTCTTTTCACAATTCCAAACATTTTCTATAAAATCTGATCTTCCAGAGCAGTGAGCATGCAGACATCACACTTTATCCAGATGCATTTTGGTAAAGCTTTATGACACATTACCGTAGTTCCGTGTGCTCTGTTTTTCTTTTTTTTGTATCAGTGGGATTCGCTTGTACGAGAAAACAGTTGTAAGAGTTTTCCAAGCCTTCGGGCTTTAAAAGTAACTGGATAGTACCTGAATTTTTGGTGTCGAGTCACTAATAAATCCACTCTAAACATATGGTGAAATGTCTGTTTTAAACTACCGGTAGTTTGTTTCAAGCACACATCACATAAATGTTGTCCCTTGAAAACAAACAAAAGAAAAACCTGAATATCTTTGCATAACGATACAGAACTTAAAGCAGCTCGCCCTCCTGTTTAACGAAAACAGCTTTTATTTGGAAGGAGGAAAAAAAAAAAACTGTTTTCTTAAACATGAAACAATGTTCTGCCTCCCGTGTGGTCCTCTTACACAAGAAATCTCATAAATAATCCATGACATAAACGCGTGTTTAGCTCTTGCTGTGTTAGCTGCACGACACAAAGGTGCTCTGTTTTGATACCACCACACTTTAAATAATAATATTCAACGCCATAAATAAAATTGTATCGCAAAGCGTGATTGCATAGGGATGCGTGCACTTCTCAGGTACTTTATAACGTACAAAAAGCAGTTTTAATCACAAAAGCACACCTTAATTTCTCCTCATCTGCCGAGGCAGTCTTGTTGGCTTTATGAGAAGCAGGATAGAGCATCTTCAGTCTCCCAGCGCACCCACTCAGCCCACCCACACACATCTGAGCCACGCAGCACACTGCACAAGCTCGAGCTGCACATGCACTCTCACACAGGAAAAACACAACCCATACTTTAGCAGGCAGATCGCACTCAAGTCACTCTGTCGCGCCCGTACACGCACGTGTTGACGGGCTGTGTCATCAGCTGTAGAGACAGGACGACCAACATCCAGTTAGAAGTGGTTTTGCAGTTGCAGGGGGCAAACACTTCCTCCTCAGGCTGACATCCCTCCATTCTCCTCTTCCATCTCAAACATCCTCTACGGGTTTTATTTGGACCTGGTTTGTTCTCCTACTCAGTCCCAGAGGAGCCACGGCCACGTTCTGCTGTCTCTTTAATGACTGTGGGTGAACAATCAATAGCATGCACACCTCCAAACATAGCACAACACCCACTTTGTGCTGTAGATTGAATTCTGACGCTGGAAGGAAAGAAAAAAAAAAAAGACATATTAAATAAGAATACCCAGAGAATCACATCAGTCAGGATATTATTGGACCTACATGTGAAAACACGTTTGTGGAGCGCACGGTTGCCTTAAACGTCCAAGTTGCCCCCTTCCCTCTGCAAAGTTGGTCTATTTTAAGAGTACATCATAAGAACGATCTGCTTGGTTACCTTGTTCTACTTCTTAGACAGCTTGTCAGTGAGAAAAAGATCTCCAGTCTCCTGGGAGATAATTAGAGACGAACAAGGCAGTACAAACAGCAGGGGGCGGAGTCAAACGCTTATTTTTCCAGTGGTTCCACCGCAGGCCTCGCCATCTTAGACCTTTATTTGTTATTCCAAATAGGTTACACAGCTGAGAGGACGTTTTACAGATGCACTTTGAGTTTGAGGTGAAATAAAATGCTTCTTAGAGGGTCAGTCATAACAATATGACCCTGGCCCAACTCATCTCTTTACCATACCATTTTATTTATAGAGCACTTAAAACAGCGACAAGGCCAACCAAAGTGCTGTACAATCAGACAACACATAGGGAACATACACAATGAATTACAAAATATAGACATAAAAACATCTCAAATAAATATAACAATCAAACATAGATCAACTGGTGTTGAAAGCAACGGAATACAGTAGTAGTAGTTTACTGTCACAACAGTGGTGTCTGTCATAAAACATTCCCCTTAAACCGTCTGTCGCTCCCCCAGCTCTCCCTCTGCCAGCTGAAAAGTGTCCCTCTTGATTCAGAGCGCATTAGAAGATCAGACGAAGGGCTTTTAGCGAGGGCAAAGGTGGAGGAGAGAGGTTGGACTTTGATGGCTCACCCAGGAGACTGAACCCCTGGTGGGTGCTGGCTCCACTCCCAATGTCGGCCGAGCGTCGTCCTCTGCAGTGAAGCGGTCGTTGTTTTCAAACAAAACGCTGTAAAGTAATGTAAAGAAACGAAAGAAAAACGCTTGCGACAAAAGAATTCCTGGAGGTGGGTAAGCTGAATTATGAAGCTGACTCATCGGACGACGCTGGGACATCACAGGCTGATGTGACATCTGGGCATGTGACACGTCTGAAAATATAAAATCTGACAAACTTTCAACAACAAAAAAAAAAAAAAAAAACTGATGGCATCGAAGAAACATCCGAGGTTCGTTAATCTTTAAACAATGTTCTTGTGTTTTGCTTGCACCCGTTCTTTCTTCCAGGAGAGAACTTGATGTTTTTTTCTTTAATAAGAAAAGCACAGCCAAAGCTTTTGAAGGCTTTTATCTTTGAAACAGCCCCTCCTGCTGCTTTTAAACATCATGTGTTGCCTGTGCAGCTTCTACACCACCCAGAGGAAAAAGCAGGTACAGTACAACCTTCATTAGTCTGTTGTTTTGCTGTGCCACTGGTCAAGCTCCTGATAACTTAAACCAAGTGTTCTCAAACTCTTTGCAATCAGGGACCCCCTCGTAACTCTTATGTTTATAAAATAATTTTCTTCAGTTTGTCTCTGATGCAATGGAAATATTTGTGTAACCAATACTTAAGACCTGTTCTTTAATAGTGTTAATACCATTTTTATACTTTTAAATATGGGGTGTTTTTCATTCAAGGCACATTTAGTTAACTTTTTTTTAATTTTACCTTCCAAAAATTACAGTTTTGAGAAAATGAACTATCAAAAACCATTTTAAAACTTTACTTATTCACTTAATGAACATAAATGTATTGCCACTTCAAATAATTACAGAAAACTATTTAAAATAAAACTGAACAGGATCATAATCATACCAAGTAACAGGGCTCCATTTGTAAACTGATCGATGCAGGGATGCAAATAGCAGGTGGGGGGGGGGGGTCCTCCCCCAGAAAATTTTGAATAAAGTAGATGTGATATCCTGCATTTTTGGCGTATTTTAACATGTTGTTAAACATGTATGTGCTTGTAATTTTTTTTTTTTTTTTTAAACGGACCCCCAAGCACCAGCTCGTAGACCCCCAGGGGTCCAGGGACCCCAGTTTGAGAACCACTGACTTAAGCTACTGTGGAAGATTAGCACTAAACAGAGGTCGTATGTTCAAGGCTGACAGGAGGGTTGGCTCACAAGAAATACACTGAGTTTATTGGACGGGTCCAATTCAAAGGAGTTCAACAATGTGACTAAAGTGGGCCGAAGAGGGGGGCTTCAAGTGAGTTGCTCCCTCAGCTGAAGTATTTTTGCAAAGTAGCTGAACTTATTAAGTTTTTGATTGTTCACTTTGAGTTTATTTTAGAGCACATCTTTACTTGGGGGGGGGAGGGGGGAGCTTTAAATGATAACCACATCTGATTATGTCTCTTGTTCAACCATTTCTTTGAGCTCCTTTTTAAAGGGGCAAAGTTGAGCAGAAGAAAAGATCAGATCTACAGTGTGTCTCTGTCTCGCAGGAACACACATGCACAAATACAAACACACACAGTTGGCTGTTGTTAGCTGGTGACTGTGGGGAGACTGGGGCTCAGTGGGACCAGGCAGAGGCCAGTGTGGCAGGCAGGCAGTGGTGGGGAGAGCGTTGAAGCACAGAGACGTGCCCTGGGTGGATAAACCATGTTCACTAAGCGGGAGAAAGACTCTGCCCAGGATACAAGATGAAGGTGGAGAGGAAGTCCTCCTCTACAGGCGGCAGTTTCAGAGGCATTCCTCCACTGCTGACACTTTCTGGCCTCTTCCTCCTCCTCGTCTTCACAGGTAGGTCCAAGCATTCAGATGCATTCTTTTCAAGTAAACGTGTAATAAATGTATCAAAAAGAAGCCTGACTGGGTTCAGTTGACATTTCCTTATAGTTTCAAGGTCTTGGAGTAAAATCCGTTGCTTACATATGTTTCATGGCACTTTTAATCCCAAAAAAAGTTGAAATGAAGTCAGTCTTTAAGTTAAACGAGTCAGTTTTTGTTTCTTTTATGTTCTGCGAATTGACAGCTGAATAGATTTTCTCATGGGTGGTTCCCAACACTGAGCTCACATTTTAAAGCTTAAAAGAACATGAAGAGGTGAGTGAAGGGAGCTTTTAGTTTAAAGAGTGACCGTGTTGTCATTTTGTTGTTTAGTTTCAGAGAAGAGAGCAGTAAATCAGGCAGTGTTGGGTTCTTGTTTTACTGAAGCTGGGAGAAATAAAGATGAAAAGTTAAAAAACATAGTGTGGTGTGATTTTGCTGCTGTACCATGGGTCCAGTTTATCCAACTGGACTAGATTGGGCAGAATAACTGGATTGTGTATCCATCTTCACCAGTGACAAAGAATTTTTTTTTCTCTCTTTCTAACCCTCTCACTCTTCAAGAGAGAAAACCAGTCCCAACAATCGTGCCCTTTGTCTTTATTGCCTTGGCAACCCTTGTCAGGCGGACCAAATGGTTGCCACAGCGATGAGGCGATGCCCTGCTAACTGTCTCTCTGTAACGAATAGTGACTCCCTCTCCTCCCTCTCTCTCGCTCTGCTGGGCTGATCACTCCATCACTGAACAGTAGGATGTCCCCAACAGGCCTTTAAGCCAATGTCTGGGCCTGCATGTGCCCAGCTACAGCTGAGTTATAGGAACCTCCACTGTGAACATAATAACTTGGCTTTGTTTGGTTACCAAGACAGGGCTCCACTGTAAAGGTGAAATGTGAGTCACACTATAAAACTCTACCCCTGTGGGAGGGAGACAATAACTGAGGAAAACAAATCAAAATTAGTATATTACTTGTTCTCTGCAAGAGGCCAGAGCAGAGAGACTCCTGGAGGGTGTTTCTGAGAAACTGATTTATGAAGATGTGGCTGGACATTATGGGCCCAATTCAAAACCAGCATTTGTGCAATGATTAGGTTTGAATAGCTAAAGATTAAAAATATATATCTCAGACAAAACTCTTAAAGAACAATGACTCCTGTTTTACTCTTATCATAAAGCAGCCAAAGGTTCAAAGATCTGTGATTTTGATGCTGAAACAAACATCACTTTGTGCTTTTTTTTATTGCTACATTGTTGCTGCATAGTTTTATTACATAATATTTGAGCCAATCCTTTGTTTCTTTAATCGCCCACTGCCAAAAGGTGAAGGCAGACAACATTGTTGTTTTTTCTCATGTCTTTTTGTGTTCATCAGTCCGTTTCCAAAATATCCCAAGAATCACTGAACAAATTGCTTTAAAACTCACACAAAAGTGACAAACATCTACTGGCATATGGATTACATAGTTAGCCACACAAAAATGCCTATGTGTATTGAGCTAATAATTGGTGTGGTAATAGCTTAGAATGATTCCCAACATATAATTTTAGTACTAACAGATTGTGCAAAATTGTTGTTAAAGTAAATGCTTTATTATTTGGAGTCACCTCTATAGAAAAACATGTCAAAGACCAGTGGATGGATCTTAATGAAATGTTCAGGAAATAATCACTTAATGAAGCTCGACAACTGATTTGCTTTTGGAGTCAACTTGAATCAATATGGCTGTCACAACCAACTGACCTTGGAAATACAAAAATGGCTGTGACCCAGCCACTTGTATACTGTAGATCCTGTTCTAAAGTTTGGTGTGGTTGTAACTGAGAGTAATTCACAACACACACTCTGAGTGTGACATCACTTTGTGCTTTTTTTTTTTTTTTTTTGCTACATCATTGCTGCATATAGTTTTATTACATAATATTTGAGCCAATCCTTTGTTACTTTAATCACCCACAGCCAAAAGGTGAAGGCAGACGACATTGTTTTTTTCCCATGTCTTCCTGTGTTCATCAGTCTGTCTGGTTCTTCTTCTTTTGACCGTTCCCTCTTCAGGGGTCGTCACATCGAGTCATCCTCCATCCCTCTCTGTCTTCTGCATGTCCTCATTCCAACTTCATGTCCTCTCTAACTGCATCCATATATCTTCTGTCTTTTTTCCAGGCAGCTGCATTTCTAACATATTTCTACCAATATACCCACTGTCCCTCCTCTGGACATGTCCAAACCATTTCAGTCTGGTCTCTCTAACTTCATCTCCCATTTGTTCAACCTGTGCTGCACCTCTGAGGATCTCATTCCTGATCTTATCCATCCTTGTAGTCAGAGTCAGAGTATCTTTATTGACATTGCACCAGGTACAACATGATTGTGTACGTCATCCAAAAGAGTAGGAGAACCACAACATCTTCATTT
>JAVCKU010000071.1:13043289-13056018 GCA_032273985.1 Hypsolebias coamazonicus
CCGGTAACCGGCTTTTTCGGTATCCGGCCGGGCCGGTGTAACGGAACTACGCCGGAAACCGGGGGTTACCTGTACAGGGATATATGAGGGGAAAAGGTTCATTAGTCGCTTCGGTGGATAAGTTGCAGGACTTGCAAATTTATGCAGCTTGTACTGCGAAAAATACAGTAGGCTGAAAGTTACAGGAATTACCAAGAAAAACTTGAATATATCTGAGAACAGCTGAAATGATCTAAAAACATTCTTAAAAAGGAAGCTGAAAAGGTAGAACAAGTTTAAATTAGCACAAGAAAGCAGAAAGAACACATTTGCCCAGTTACGCTGAAAGAAGCAGAAATTGGCAACATAAAAACAGCTGAACTAGTAAGAAGGAAGTATTGAGAGCACATTTTTGCTGAATTAGGCTGAAAAAAGTTTAAATGGGTACAAAAAAATATGGAATTAGCTTAAAAAACTTCAATTAGCATAAAACAGCTATCGCTAAAATAGAAAAACCTGAGACTTGTAGAAATAAGCTGAAAGGAGCAGAAAGAAGTTATAAGAAGCACAAAAATGTTGTCGTTAGCAGAAAGAATCAGAAAGGAGCACAAAACAGCTGAAGAAAAAAACAGCTGAATGTAGCCGAAAGCAGCTGAATGGGAACAAAATGTGAAAGGAGATATGAAGGATGTAAAATGAGCTTGATTCATTTTCTATGAGGGAAAAAAAATGGCAGAAAAGACTAACTATTTCAAAAAGCTAAAGTTGCACCAATACAAGTCACAGCAGGATTGTCCTGAAAGAGCTGAACATTTTGAAATATGACAACTAAGTTCATGCTCAATCATCCAGGTATCGAATCCAATAATTTTCAGTCAGGTCATCTGGACAGTTTCTTTGTTATACGTGACTGAGAATTATTGGATTCAATACCTGGATGATTGAGCATGAACTTTGTTGCTTTGAACCACTTTGGCTGTGGCTGCCTGCCTGGGAGGAGTCGACGAGGGACAAGACGGCCTCCAGAAACCATCTTAGCTCCAGCAAACTAGTTGGGCCACTTAAGGAGTTTACCCTTTGGTGGGGAAACAGTTTACTGGAACTCCTCTGACTGTAGAAGCCTTCCAGATAGAGGGCGAAACGCCTCTATAAAAATGAAACTGTCCAGATGACCCGACTGAAAATTATTGGAGTTGGCACCTGGATGATTGAGCATGAACTTTCTTGAGAGAGTGAATGGTTGTCTCTTTTGTCTCTGTGTGTCCCTGTGATGGACTGTAGACCTGTCCAGGGTGTCCTCTGCCTCTCGCACGGTTACTGCTGGATATGGGCACCAGCAACCCTCCTGACCCAAAAAGAGAGAAGCAGGTAAAGATAATGGATGGGTGGGTGGAATATTGTAAGTATACTTTTTTTTTTCTTATAAACTTTTGTAACAGCACAAACAGCATTCTCATAACAAACATACAAAACCCTTGATGATGCCCATGTTTAACTATAGTTTGTTGGAGTAGTTGTGATAATATAAGTTTAATTCCATTCTGCTATTGAGGAAAATAATTTATATTTGATACCATTTTCATTACTAAAACGTGACATATGTGATAAAATGCACTAGACTTGTTTTCTTCTCAACTATGCATTTTATTTTCTTATCTGTGGTCAAGTCAAAGAGGCAACAAATCTAACAAGGAACTCCAAACATCCTCAGTTAGCAATGATCACTTCATTATTGGAATATCTAGATGAGATATGATTTCCTCAAATTAAAAAAAAAAAAAAAAAAAAAAGTTTTCCAAACATCTAGGAGTATTTCTTAGCACATGCTTGGATCTTGTATGAAATTAAAAAAAATAATAATAAATAAATTAAATAAAAATAAATAAATAAATAAATAAATAAAAACTTCCCAAGTTGATTAAGTATTTCTCTGTACTTCTTTTAGTACAATGCTGTCATCTGAGACAGATCAGCACATATGAAATGTTAACTGCAGTGGCACTCCGTTGTCCAGTTTCATCCTGAGAGTCAGACAGGTGTTCTCATCAGACATGAAAGCCTCTGGTGATGAGTGTCACTCCTGATTTCTCATGATGAAACCATGAGTTAAATAAACTGCTTAAATTCCTCTGGCATATAGACGCTTTTGACTTTCAGCACTTTTATACCTTTTGCCGCCAGCTCACCTTTTTATAGCAGTGGATAGTGTTCACTTTAAATTAACTAGATTAGCATGCTTTTTAAGATTTATTTTTTTTTCTTTGAGTATAAGATTATTAGCTGTTTTGCCATTTGTCTTTGCATGTGTCACAGAGCACTCGTTCTTCTTAGTTCATATTAATATGTGATTTGATTTCTAAGGTTGCTCTTTGTGTTTTACATTATCTTCTGTGTTTTCAAAGCCTATAAAGTACTTATTGTCCTCACATGCTCTTTTGTTATTTTTTTATGGGAATAGCTAAACAAAAAATGGAATAGTTAAAAATAAACTATGTTAACGTGTTTTGTTTAAGTGAAGCAGTATATAATAATACAAGTATGTCAATGTGGTATTTATTATAATAAGAATGATTTTAAAATGTTATTATATAAGAATATGTTAAATAATTTTACAAAACAAATGGAAAATAAGAAGTTTGGATTGGGTGCATCAGAGTTTCCTTTGAACTTTTTGCAGCCAAGGTGGTTCTGCTGGTGTCTTTGTGCCTTGGTGATGATGGATCTGCAGAATGAGGTTTTGTTTGCAGTCTTGAATTTGTTGCTCCGATCTGTTGTGGTGAAGAATGAACAGAGCTGAAAGGCAAAAGCTCTTGATTTACTGGTCTATCAACATCAATACCCTCACCTATTGTCATATGAACTATTACTGAAAGAACAAGATTCCAGATGCAATCAACTCATTACATCCATTACATTTAATGCATTCAGCAAAGAGCCCCAACAGAGAAAACCAGCCTGGACGATACTGACTGTTTGTACAGGATGAAACGAGCTTTGCAGTTTGATGGGGCAGAAGATGGCTCATGTAGACGGCTGGCTGCTCTTTTGGACAGCATGTCAGCGCTGCTACAGAAGCCACTCTGCCGCATCTGGATGATGCAGTCATCATTGTGGCAGGCCTGTCAGAATTAACTGGTGTGACGGAGACAAATGTGATCGTAGCAGTCGGAGAGTTTGCAACACATGCACCACCCTAACATTGAATATGTTCCCCAAACTGGCAAGCTGGTGGTAGGTTAAAGACAGGAACGAATTGTGACATTAAATAGAAACACGACTTTGCTTCACTTAAGATGTCTTAGAGAGACCATGGATCAAACAGACAGGGTAATGACCTAAAACACTAATGTAACAGTTCCTGGCATAAATCTAAGAAGGAAGCTTTGTCACAGAAAAAAACAGTTCTGCTTGACAGTATCAATTAAAAATATAGCCCCAAAGGGTTGCAAAATAAATAAAGGTCACTCACACAAGTACAAAACGTAAATTAAATTAGAATTAAAACAAAAGAACTGAAAGATGAATGAAGTCAGCCATTGCCAAAAGGGGTTTTACATTGCATCACCTGAGCTGCAGTTTTATTTGTGAGCCATTCAACCAAATTGACAGGCACAGTGGGAGAATAATGTATGATCATTAGCGAAGGCTTGGCAAATTATTTATGTAATGTAAACCATAATAATTTCATTTTACTTTTCTTCTAATGCTCCTATTAACAAGTAACTGGGAAACCAATAAATGTCACAAATGCTTTCACTTAATTAAAACAATAGGTATCATATTGCAAGGTAAGATGTCAGTCAAATCCCCGCTCTCGGCACATAGCAATTTACAGCTAAAGCATTATGTGAGAGGGTGACACAAATAATAGCTATTAAACTGTCAACTAGTGCAAGCTGAATCGCATTACGGAAATTAGCCCAAGACGCACTATTATAAACAAAGCCATCCTCTCTCTTTGCACAGCCATTCATTAACTTGTGCATATACTGTATACAGTGTAAACAATTCAAGAGCAAAAGTCGTGTTAAATTAATAAAATGGTGGTATGCTTTTGCTTAAAATAAATTGTTGACACATTTGCAAAAGTGTACAATATTACTCTAGCCCCTTTTCAAAAGCCAACAAATCCTGACTACCATATTTTGTGAAAGTGTAACAAAAACTGCACAAACTGCAGAACTTTCCTATTGACATTCATATGATATATAGCACATATTTTATTCAGACTAAAGAGCAAAAAGGGAGAAATAAACTACAATGTAAAAAAATAATAAAAGTTCTCATTTCCAAAGGAATGTTCTGATGTCAACAGTCACAGCACACAGTCAACACTGACACCTGCTGGTTCAAAAAATATTTGATTGAAATGTAGCTTGGCTCAGTCCATAGATATTAAACATACATTTATAATAAATGCTAATGTATTTAATGCATGCTACATTTTATAAAAAAAAAAAAAAAACGTGTGATTTTTATACTAGATGTTATGAGAAAACTTTATTATAATACAATTGTGTCAAAGCAAGCTCAATCATCCAGGTGCAAAATCCAATAATAGTCAATCAGATCATCTGGACAGTTTTTTTTTTAATGGAAAGACATTTCGCCCTCTATCCAGGGGGCTGAGGAGTCCCAAGTAAACCATTTTCCCCACTAAGTAGTACGCTCTTTTAGTGGACCAACCAGTTTGCTTGTGATGTCTGATGAAGCCCTCCGGATGGAGGGTGAAACGTCTTTCCACAGAAAAGAAACAGTCCAGATGACCTGAGTGACCATTACTGGAATATGGTTGTGTGTTTTGGATTACAAACTTGTGAATCTGTTATCAGCAGTTATGGTGGTTTAAATTCTGAATAGTGTACAGTACATGAACATCTGTGCTGAGTGGACTGGAGGCCCCACAGTCAAAGTGAGAGATGCCACCAAGGGTGGTGGAGGACGGCAGGGCTAAGATACTATGGGAATCCTAGATCCAGACTGGCAATCAGGTGATGGCTAACCAGCCAGATAATGTGGCTGTCGACACACTATAGAAGGTAGTCGTGATATAGCAATCAGAATCAACTGAAACAGCAGGAAGGAGCACGAGAAACTCAAAAAATGTCAAGGGCTGAACAAGGAAAAAGAGAAGTTGAGGAGAGTCAAAGCGTCCGTAGTCTAAGTGGTCACTGGAGCATTCAGTCACGTGACCCCCAAACTGGAAGGGTGTCTCAGACAAAACCCAGAATCAACCTCATAGATTTCTGTCTGGAAGAGTGTAATCCTAGGATCAGCTAGGATACTACAAAAAATCCTCAAACTCTAAGGCCCCTAGTAGAGGACTGTAGTTTTCCCATCATGTGTAGAGTGTTTGCTCACAGTTGAGCAATCTGAGGTCAAGAAACATCACTAAAGCAAATAAATCCACTATGTTGTTCAAGTTCTTTTTCTAAAATATGCGTAACCTCATGTGACCAAGATGCAATAACATGAAAGCAAGTATTCAGAGAACCACATCAGATAGGACACAGAAGCTACACCACAGTACACATGCCAGTACAGTATTCTGTTTTGAGTTTTGTGGGCTCTACATAGTTAGTTGTCAATGAGACATATCAAGCAAAACTTTTCTGTATAAAATGTAATTTTTTGAAGACTTACCAGCTCATTAAAGTCACTTAATTGCCTAAATTTAAACAATGGTCTGAGGGAAGTTATTTCAAATATTGTACATGGTAACTGTAAGGGCAGTACCTGCAGCCACACAGTGAACAAAGGTTGAGTCAGTTCCAGTGAAGATGCTGCTGGAGTTACCCTGCTGCAAGCAGCACCAGCTTTTTCTTCTTCTTCTCTGAGGTGTAACGGCAGCTTATATCCCTCAAGGTGTATTACCGCCATCTAAAGGTACTAGTACTTATAACTACAGGTAGTCCTCGGGTTACGACGGTCTCGAGTTACGACTTTTCGTGGTTACGACGCACCTCTCATTGACTTTGAACAGCCTTATTTCGAGTTACACAGTGCAGGAATCCATGTGCTGCTTTTGTGTGTGAGGTGTTAATAACTTTCCCCTTTAAGACCCTGTTGACTCCTCCCGCTCTCTGGCGTCCATTTTGTTGTGGGAAACCGTGCCAGCTGGAGGAGCTCATTCGGGAGTGACATGAGGGAAGTTGCTGTGTTTGTGTTCTAAGTGAGCTGCCTACAGCCTATAAAAATAGCAGCTCTTGTTTGTTCTAATAAACTCCGTTGGTTGGCCATACCTGTAAACACTCCTGACCGAGGTGGATTGGATTTTAAAGAAAAAAGAGAAAGAGACCAGCAGCGCACCAGTGGCAGAGGGATACAGGTACTGTTTTTTTACTGTTTTATTTCATTATGAAACGTACTGTGCAGTGTTTTGTGTGTTTTTTGATAATTATGTAGGGTACTGTGTTAGCTAACTGCTTGGAAATATAGTACTGTACATGTTTATGGTACAGAATGTACGCTGGTTTTGTCTTGCGTTGAAAAAACCCGTGCTTACAACGCCGCGTACCATGCATGTTCCGACTTACGTCAAATTCAGTTTACGCCGCCGCGTGATAACGGATCTCCATCGTAAGTCGAGGACTATCTGTATTGTGAAAGGTATTGCAAGATCATATGATACTAGAATTTACTGGTAGTTACTTTTCATGGTTTGACAAAAAAAAAAATACTATATTTCATGATTTCTCATTATAAGATGATCCTTGTTTAAAACTGACACAAACTGTGTTGGGCTTTATGCATGCCTTAAAGAAGGCTTTTATTTTAATTTGTGTTCAGTGTCTTCAGAATTTGGGAACTATTTTTTCCACTAAAGGCTATAGGTCATAACTGCAGTCCAGACTGGTACGAAAGGCATGGAAAAGTGACTGAACTGCTACAATCAGCTTAACATTTGCACCAAACAAGGATTTGAAACAGAATTTGGTCTTCATGCACACAAGAGGAGCAAAAACCAGGGTATTGTTTTAGAAAGGCAGGATGAGACACGAAGTAAAACATGGTCATGCATTTTGATTAGAAGTTGTGAAAATATCACTAAGTTCTCTGTTTTCTTGTAGGAACGATTTAGACAGAAATTACCCCTGGCTACAGAAGAGTGAGGCACCCACACCCCTCCTGAAACCACAAGCTGTCACTGCTACACTTTAGTTCTTTTGGACCAAACAAACAAGATACAGCATGCCCCTTTCTAGCCTCAAGTTACGTCTTATCTGGAGTAAATCAGATGATTCTCTCGAAATGTCAAGCCAGCCGCCGTTAAAGTTTTGTTTCTTTATTGTTTATGGGTGATTCAGTTTTGACTAATCAATAAAAATATTTCCCTAGTTAGCCCTTCTGCTGTGCTCTGATCTTTTAATCGGGACACACAATGGCATATATGGAACATCTTAACCGTTGAGTCAGCTCCACAGATTTGGTGTTAGTGGAGCTCGCCTGCCTCTCTGTAATTACCCAAAACCCCCTGGGGCAAATCCGTGTGGCTGACACAAACCTGTTTCCCTTCAGTCCTCCCTCTTCCTACTCAGAAAGTGTCACAGCATAGCGCCATGCGTCTGCAGTATGGGAGGTCTAGAAGTTGCGGCCTCTGCCCCCCATCCCCGATATGTGATGGTACTTGCCCGTGTCTGCTCCTTCCTTATACCTTCACTGTGATATCCACGACCCGTCCTCTAGTCTTGACATTCTCTTTAATCTTTCCAGCTTTTGTCTTCTTATTATCTCCAAATGAAAACCTCTAAGGGTTTCTAATTTCCCCTCTCTTTTGACTCTTGAGTTTTGGGAAACCCTCGAGCACTTCCCAGAGTTGCAATCAATATTTGCTCCCAACATTATTCTTCCAAAAGGTCAAATGGTATCGCATGATTGTCTTGTGCAATAGCCTGGATTGTATTGTACGCCTGCCAGAAAACTCCTCTCGCAGACAAAAGCGGCCCTTAGAATGGAGAAACGGTGATCTCGCAAAGTAGGCTGTTAAAAAAAACACAAAAAAAAAACGATGGTACGTAAACACTCGCGAGGCAGGATGTGTTTCTTTCTTGTCAGTGTTTACTGCTTTTTGTTTCTTTATCTGGACAGGAAGCAGGGGGGCTAAAGAGCTTCAGGAGGTCTTGGTGGCGTTATCGCAGAGTTGTTGATCTACCCCAGAGTTCCCTTCCAGCAGCGCCGGGACTGAAAAGTCCTCGAACTGCTCGCTGATCCTCAGCAGCCCGTTCACTTTCGGAGGGGTGTGTGAAAAGTGGAGGAGGGGTGTTTTTGGACAGTGCTGAAGCTAAGGAGAGAAGGGGGAGGGGGGTGTTGTCTGATGAATAGGAAGACAGGTCCGCAGCTCTGCTCTCTACACTGTTTGAGCTTCCCATCATGCTTTGCACCCCTCTGACACACACACAGAACACTCTTGGGGCCTTTGGATTTGGTGCCAGATCTCACCCAAATGTGCCAGCAGAATTTCACTGTGGTTTCTAATATCTACATTTTCCTTCATAAAACAGCTTGGTAAAATATGCCTAGCTTTTCCAGCATTGGTGCAATATTGGAAGGGTTGCCAGTAAACAGGCCCACAGCTTTAATGTGACAGTACAATAAACCAGAATGTCAATGGAGCAACGCTGAGCAGGCCTGCAGACAATAAAAAGTTTCAACAAACTGTCAAATGAGGCTTTATGGACGCAGCGAATATAAACCTTACTTTACTTTAGGCAGACGATTGTTTAAACATCTTTGAACTCCACATGCTGAATTACTCAGCGTCTGGAGAAGTACGACAATAAGTAGAGCAATGGAAAGAGTTATTTGCTGTAATCTGTTTGAGCTGCACATTTAAAGCGGTAAGTTATGGTAACCCTGCGTGTTGCACCCGTTCGGTGTCCTCCAGGTCTCATCTGTCCTCTCTGGCCTCTTTCAGGAAGTGAAGATATTTCGAGCGCTGATTCTGGGCGAGCTGGAAAGAGGGCAGAACCAGTACCAGGCGCTGTGCTTCGTCTCTCGCCTCAACCGCAATGAGATCATCCCCAGTGAGTCCATGGCTCGCCTCCGACAGGTAGGACGCAGCAGATAATCCCATTTTCAGCCTTTTTGTTAAAGAAAAACAAGCAAAGTCTGTTTCTTGTAAGTCTGCTTATGTAAGCAGAATTTAAACACTCAATTTTACACATTTAGGCTGTTGCTTTATTTAACTGTTAACAAAACAAACACAGATGCTGGGACATGAGCGGTATGTTTGAGGGACACCACACCTTCAATTAGACTGTACTTCGCTGTTGAATAGTGATTATTTTTTTCATGCGTTTGGTGAAAAGGTGATCAAAGCCATCAAATCCAGTGGTAACGTAAATAGATGGAGATATGAAAACGCAAAAACTGTTGTGAAAAACTGAATTAAGAGTTTGGAAACAAGTCAAGATGACCAACAAAGCTCCACAACCTGGACTGCATTGAAGACAATGATCCATTAGAAACTCTGAATGGGTTACGTTTAAGCCTGTTGCGCAAACAATAAATCAGTTAATCACATGATGAATTAAAATTATCGACCTCGTTTTCATTTACCGGCTTTATCATATCTTCGTCTCCCTCCTTCTGCTGAAGACACGGCTCAACTCCGGTGCTCTTCACTGACTCCTCTCTTTGCTTTTCTCTTTAAAATCTGTTTTAACCATCCAAAATCATGTTTTTGTAATGTTCAAAGCAGCTAAGCTGAAAAGCTAAGCTACGAGCTAAGCTAACAGGCCGACCTCGGAAATAAACCTCCGTCTTGTCGAGCTCCAAAATTCACCTTTGAAACCCGTGCCTTCATGTAAAAAGTTGTTTTTCTCTGCCAAAAGAAGCTGAGAACTTGTTTACTGTTTTTTTTATGAAAAGCTTTGTGTAAAAAATGCTGTGCTAAAGAGCTCAAATCACCGAGCGTACGCCATGTCAGCCCATGCCACGTCAAGGGCCCTCCCTATAATTTTTCTTAAAGAGACACGCTGCTCAACTAGCCACCCTTTGGTTCAAACAGTTTTATACTGCCATCAGGTGGTCAGAAAAGGTACTACACCCCACACAAATCAACTTTTCTTCTAAAATTTGACAATTAATTGTTAAATTTCAAACAATATTATCCTTTATCGCAATAATTTCTGAGACAATTAATCACCCAGCAAATTTTTTTATTGTGACAGGCCTAGTTATTTTACTTTCTGTGAATTCAAAAGAAAATAATTCAAGGAAGGCTAAATAGTTTTGCAGAAGTGGGTGCAGTTTCTAATGACAAATTAGGTGCTATACACAGTTCAGTCTCCAGTAAACCTTAATAATTATTATTATTATTTGCAGTTATTGGTGATAGATTTTACTAGACACTAGATTATTAAGATTCTTCTCATGTTTTAGTCGAGAGATTTTCAAAACATTAGTATCAACAACAGTCTAAAGACCAAAAGGTGCATAAGAGATGTATAACTAAAGTCAAAGTCTCACAATGTGACAGCACAAATAAAAAAAAAAAAAAGTTTTTATTTTTTTTTGCTGTAATATAAGTTCAGTTATCAACTGCAGGGGTTATTTTCCCTGTGGTGTCTGGACACAAAAAAGGTTAAATCATGTCATCTGGACGCGTTTCTTTAAGGGAGAAAGAGAAACGTTTCGTCTGTCATCAGTCTGGAGTTTCTTTCTTTCTTTATCAGACACACCTGTTACATTTTATCATAGATTTCTGTGAGGTTTACTTGCGCTGTCCCCTCAGAAAAACCCACAGGCCATTCGACTGGCCGAGGAGCGGCGAGGACTTGAGCAGCTGACGATGACGGCAGGGGTCAATCTCACCCGGGCCTGGCAGCTCAGCTCCCACATCCGCAACATGTGTAGTGAAGCACACGAGGCCATTTACACCTGGGAGGCAGACGTCAGAGACTGGCTGGAGAAAGGTAACGGGTTCAGATCAGTGAAACACAATGGGCTTTATTCTCCTCTCTTCTTCTTTTCTATCCTGAATCTTCTGCTTGTATGTATACATAAATGTAACGCTTTGCCTCTAAAACTGTACCGCTTCTTCTTTTGTCACTTGTACATGTCTTTTTATGTTTGTTTTAACAGCTTCAACTGTTGCCATCCTTTTTAACCTCTGTGGTTCCCAACCCTGGTCCCTGAGGAACACCTTCCGGCATGTTTCAGTCGGTTCTTGCTCCAACATGCCTGATTCAGTGATTTAGTTACTTCCTTAAGTTCTGCAGAAGCCTGTTAATCACCCGTTCACTAAAGTCAGGTGCCTCAAAGCAGGGAAACACGTCAAACATGCTAGTAGGGCGTTCCTCAGGGACCAGGGTTGGGAACCACTGCGTTTCCTGCTTGTGTCTCTCTGACTGGTTAGCTTTTTATTGTCCTGTTTTATGAAGAGAAAACCTTTTGAATTAGACATCATGGTGTATTTTCTATCATTCAGAGACTGAACACACTTGTTAGGGGCTGTTAGCAGTGAGACTAATAGAGCCTAACAATGTGGGCTGAGGAGAATCCATATGGCAGCTCTGTTGTTCTCTGACGACCATGCTGCACAGAAAAACAATCGTGGTGGTTCGTCTGCAGATGGAATCAGAGCAGTATCTTCTTAACATAACAAAGCGCCTTGACTGCACTCGCTTAAACCGTTTTCTTCAGCTTGTAACTGCGATTAAATGAAATTAAGCAGCAAGTGAGTCACTCAGCTGTCTGGTGGCGTGCTTCGGTTTGAAACACGACCAGCTCTGATCCTTGTTTTTGTGTTCCAGGAGTGGAGAGTTCTGTATTTGAAGCTCTGCCCCAGACAACAGAGACGTCCAGCTTTCAGGCGTGTCACTCCACTAAAGACTTGTGGCAGCCGTGTCTCTGCACGTACAGCCTGCGTCTGGAGTGGTACCCCTGTCTGCTGAAGTTCTGCCGCAGCCGGGACGCCGTGGGCAAAGGCTCCACCTACAAGTGTGGCATAAAGAGCTGCAGCAAGGGCTACCATTTTACCTACTATGTTCCTCAAAAACAGCTCTGCCTATGGGATGAAGAGACCTAGCTTCTTTTTTTTTTTCAGGATAATTAAGACAAGAAAAGTTTTTGCTCAGCCAGGCCAGTTCTTCTCCAGTGATTCTGTTCAGTTACACTGAACCTCGGTTCATAGGGTGGTAAATGAACGTTTCTCGTGCAGGGAGTGCATCTTAAAACAGAAACTGATTCAGGTTCTAACTTGACGCCAAAACAAAGGAAGGACAGATGCAGCGGAAACAGTCGCTCCACAGCTTTTCTGAAGTTTAGCTTTCATGTCACTTTGCCAAAAATACCACATTTGTGCCTTTTTCATTTTTTTCTTTTCTATTTTTTCTTTTGTTTTTTCCTTTTTTTTTTTTGTGAGGGAGAGCGTTTGGGAGAGAATGACACGTGACAACAACAATGACCTCTGGAACAAGTTATGGTATGCACAAAGCTTCACAGTGGATTTCTGCTCAGCTGAACACGAGCAGCGTAACAACACTCTCATGGGAGCTGGACTAACACAGTCCTCCATCCTGGTGAAGGAAAATACGGATGGTGGATTAGTCTTTGATTAAAATAAAGAAAAAGCTCTGTGAATTAAAAAAAAAAAAAAAAACTTTCAGCTAAACTTGGTTATAATAAAATAAACAAGTAAGGATAAAGAAAATGCTCTGCCACTGCTGGCTTTATTTATTTTGGTTGTGGAAGACAAATTTTGTATATTTTTGTCACAATAACCACATCAGATTGTTCTTTTTTTTT
>JAVCKU010000071.1:13115704-13126003 GCA_032273985.1 Hypsolebias coamazonicus
CTTGTGGGACCTCTGTGCTATTTGTCAAGGCGAAACAATGGTCGTTCCCCATTCTGACCACCTGAGAAAAGTTATGGTTGAGACAAAGTCAGACACTCTACTAAGAGCTTTTATTTTATTTACATAAAGAAAAATAATAAAACAAAACATGAAATACATTCTCAAATATAAAACTACACAATAATGTGTTACATTCAGCTGTCATCTGCCTAACTTTAAACTAGCAGTAATGAGTCCTCGAGGCTCAACGAGATTAACCTGCCTAAATAAAGGTTGAGTGAATGAAAAAACTTGGCATCATGGGTTAAGCGTGTATTGCATCAGAGCCAGAAGAGCTTGTCTTTGTAACCAGAACATAGATTTTTTTTTAAAAATACTATCAATTTGTTTTTAGGAAAAAATAATAGGATATCTGTTCATAATCTGAGTCTCAAGAGAGTAATGTGGCAGAAGCATCATGCAAATGTTACCAAAAATATGGTAGAAAAATACATAACTAACATTTATGCAGAGATAATATTAAAGGCAATAAAATCAAATGTTAGTGTACACATATTGAAAATATTTTTTAAATAGCCATACATTTTTCCCCCTTTTTGTAGTAAATGTATAATAAAAAAAAATTGAAATAAATTTTAGATGTAGGATTAAAGAGTTTAATAAATTTAGCAGTTTTGTATAAGTTCAGCATCCAGTTCAGAACATCTTCACACAAAGTGGGTTTATTTATTTAAGACATCAAAGGGATCCAAGTTAATCTTATTTATTTCAGATGTGATGTTTCTCAAAGTGCAGATAAACCTGATATTTAAACTTTCAAAGCTGCAAATGAGGCAGAGAAACATGTTAATATTTAACTGACACACAATTTCAAATTCTCGTTTTTCCCACCACAGCACAGAAAAAGCAGCCATTAAAAGGTTGCCATAAATCTTTTGTTTGTTACTTTTTGCATCATTTTCCCCAAGAATAGAAGCCAATTGTTTGGCTGTGCTGGGGCTTTACTTTTCAAATTAACCCTCCAAAGTGACATATGGCTCGTTCTCCAACTAATGCTCCTGCTCTCCTTCCTCAGTTTCGCTGTGAATTATACAATACATTTAGGTAAAGCCAACAGCTTCACCCTCTGTAGCGTTTATTTTACACTGAACCTCTTTTTCTCTTTACTCCACCAACAGTTAATAAAGTTTTCTCTAGTAACCTTTATCTCCTGACTGTTTCAAGTCCTCCCCTTCCTTCTCACTCCTCTCACCCTCCTTACACTCCACTCACCCAGCGGCATGCCGATTCCGTAGCCCTTGGTGTCCAGCAGGCCTCCGATCTGGGTCAGGTTACAGTTCCTCTGCCTGTAGTACTCATTCATGGTGCTCTCCAACAAGTAAGCATAATTCGAGTTGAGGACACGAGCGATCCCCTCCTCTGTGCTTTTCACGAACACACTGGGCTGCTTTGAATGCATGAAGTTCCACATCCGCTGGTAGGTCTGGTACCGAGAGTTCTGCACAGCAGTGAGAGTCCAGATACGATCAGGACAAACAGTCAGATGTAGACGTCAGGCAGCAAAAGTTTATTAGCTGCAGATTTAAACGTCCGACCTTAGCAGATATGGAAATAAAGTTTTATTTGTTTTCCTTTTTCATTTTCTTGACTGATGGATTTTATTCAAACTGATTTGCTGGAAAAGAAAACACCTCCGCTTTATGATTTGTTTTTTCTTTTACAGAGTTGTTCCTATTTGAGTATAAACTTCAAACTTCTCATAACCAAGTTTTATCGCGTTATTTAAGGTCCAGTAGATGTAAAAGCATGAACGAGAACAAAGCTTTTATCTTATTTATCCTCTCAATATAATCCTCTATGTTCCCTTTCTCCAGTAACACTCTTTGTGTCTTGCCATCTTTTCTCTCTCTCTCAGGTCAGATATGTAAAACATGACAAGACTTTCAGAGGATGATGAAGTGGATGGATAGATGGATGGATGGATGGATGGATGGATGGATGGATGGATGGAATGAATGAATGGCGGGCAGAGACAGACAATGCCACTAATGCCTAAACTATCTTTTGTTTAAAGCTGAATTTCTGACAATTGGGACCCAGTTATTTTACTAAACTAACAGTACATGTAGTCTAATCCTATCCAAGCCTTTAAATAAATACAAAGTATCTTTAGCTTGTGCAGGCTAAAGCAGTCAGCAGACACTCCACATCCTCATGGTTTAAATTACAAGATTGGAGGGAGGTAGATAAACTTGAGTGACTTCTCTGGGACTCCTTGGTTTGAGCTCATTTTGTACATTTACCCTTTTCTGACTGGACTTAAATGTTGTTATTTTGAAAGTCCGCTGCAAAGACTGAAGTCTGTTTTGTGCTTTTAGTCCATTCTTTTTTATTTGGACGTGACACAAAGTCTATAGTATTTATTTATGGTTGAGAAATATAGGTTGGCTTTTCAACCATTAGTATTAATCCAGAGGTATTTGTTTGTGACCATTGTAGGAGAAGTCAAGTTTATTTGGTGTGGAAATACGGACATTTTAAATATGCCTGACATGCAGAAATGTAAATTTTAAGTGTTTTAAGAACCAACCAAAAATAAAACATTTCAACAGTATGCACAAAAGAAAGAACAGAAATAAAGGTGTGCACAAATCTATTGAGTACTGCTCACACCCCAGTACTGTACCTCAGCATTGATATTATTGGTTGCTGACACAACGTAAAGCAGTAGCAACCCATGACTAAATAAGATGGGGCTATCAGATATAAATTGTGGCAATCTGATAAATACTAATGCCATTAACACCACAATGTCATAGACCAATTAGCATTTTAATTTCATTGTCACAATTCAGAAACTCAGTACTTTCGCACGTTTTTATACATCATGTGCAACATTTGAAGTATGGTGTAATTTGTTTTACAGTGACTAAAAACAACCCAAACAAAAATGCCAACTCATTATAAAAGAGAACAACCAGCAGGTACAATCTATCTGATCACATAACCCAAAAAAGTTCCATCCATTCCTGTTCCAAGGCTACCCAGCATCCCTTGTGGCTCACTCAGTCTCTTGCATTCAAGTACAACATGTAGTTTCAATAATTTGCTCTGAAATTTAACAGTAACACACAGAACTTACTGTTTCTGTGAAAAAGATTCATCATGTAATGAAATTAAAATACAACTGACAGAAAAAAAAATCCATGTAAACTCGAATGGGGCATTTTATCTTCATTTTTTAGAGCAACTACAATGTCAGTGTAGATTCTTGGATTTACAAGTTGCAGCTGAATGCATCACAGAAAAGTTTCTTGTTCAACTGCAAATTACATTAGAAATATATGCTTAATATAAAATAAATATAAAAATGTTCACACATTTCTTATGTGCTGCATTTAAGGGTCTTTTTGACAAAGCTCTGGGTGCAATGGTGGATCCTTGCTGCATGAATCCTCCAACAGGGAACCAGAAACTGTTGCCAAGCGAGTACTGGTTCATCAGCAAGTTACAGCGTCCCTTTAGACGGGGTGGGGGTTGTACCACTCATAAGGTGTCAGTCTGAAGAGAAGAAGACAATGGAGGTTATATAAACAGAGAGCGTTGGAGGGAATGAAGCCGTCGGAGTGAAAACCCAAGATAGAAATTGAGACAGAAAGAGGAATGAATACCAAAGAGCAAAGTGACTCTAACAGCGATGTGAGCTCAAAGTCACCTTGGCTCTCCAGAGAGAGAAATAAAGCTTCTTTTTACCCCTCAAGTGCAGCCGACTTTAATCGTGAAGACAACTGATGTGTTTTCTGTATGTTCAGATGCTGCTGCAGAAACTCATATTATGGAGAGGATTATTAATGTGCAGGACTGAGACGTCCATCCATCTCCAGAGTCTTCTACGTCCTTAAACTATAGGAGATAAGTTACTTCTGAATGTGATCCTGTTACAAGGACCAAAGCAACACTTCAAACATACCAGATCAATCTAAATTTCAACCAAATTTGATCTTAGTGGAGAGCACAAGACTCAAGAGGATTCATGACATCCTGCAGAATTACCATAATTAAATTACACCATTCATATTTTCATATTATGTCTCTTTAGAGGCAGAATACATCAACTGATCTGTGAACGGATTTACTTCTGTTATCTGTTAATGAAGATATTTGTCTCTCTTTGTCACTAGATCCCACTGCATGGATGAATTTCAGAGGCAGTCGTGTCAGTACCCTCTATGACCACCAGGTGGTGGTGTGGTTCTGGTGACCTACTGCTTGCAGAAATGATCTTATTCTGTGACTGGAAGATCAAGCTCAGAAACTTAAGAGCAGCGAAACATCAGACACCTGTTTCCTGCTCTGTTGATCCCTCAGACAAGTCTTTTTGTGTTTTAATCTCTGTATACAAGCCTCTGGTTGTCTCTTGAGCACGTCTGTCTAGAGATCGAGATCTTTACCTCGCCACTAGAAAGAGGACGCAGCTGACGGCCAAGTAGGCCAGAAGCATGAAAAGCCAGACACCAGGGGAGAAGGGGTCCAGGAAGGAGAAGTAGCCAGGCCTTCGTCCCTGAAACACAACATCACACACACTTGAAGGACTGAGCAACGAGAACAAGTGAAATCATCAAGGTTTCTTCAGACAGAGGGAGCATTTGATTCTAGTTCAAACTTTATAAAACAACCCAACATGGACTTTTACTGAAGGAGGTTAAAACCTTCTAGTCAAGGTGACAATGAACTAACCAGCATGTGGAAAAACACGTTCAAACACGTTTCATAAAAATAAGGAAGAGGAAATAAAGTCTCTCAATTTGACAGTTAAATTTCTTTTATCAGACTAGTTTGTATGAACAAACCTCACCTGCTGTTTGTTTAATTAGGATCAGATGGAAAAAGGTGACAGTGACAGTAAATACGTACAGAGATTTTGATGTTTGATGATAAGCACAGATTTTGCTGTCCTAAACAGATCGCCCTATAATTATATGAATCTCATGTGTATGTAAATATTGGAAGCACAAACTCAGTCTCCCATGAACTGTCAACAGAACAGAGCTGTGCACAGATAAGAGGCTTTATTACCACATTCTGCTGCGGAAACTATAGCAAACACATATTTTAACAATGTCCTCTTAATTCTGGTTGTCTTTGCTTTTACTTTAAAGTTGGATGATACAGTTTGAAGTTGAACTATTAAGAAAAACTTGAGGTCAGAACCTTAAAAAGAAACAAATACAGGCTGAATGCATCAGTGAGGAAAAGTTTAGATGCTCAGCTGAGCCGTTACAACTACATTAAACATAAATTCATTTCCACGAACTAGTCTTGGCTCCCGGCACGACTGGGGGTGCACGTTGGTCCACGTCTGAGGTAAAAACAGGAAGGTGATTAATAGGTTTGGCTCGAGACTCCAGGCCAGTGGTGGTGAAGCAGCTTTGGGCTGTTTTCTACCAGTCTGGACTGGGTACGAAAAGATAAAGTGGCTAAAAAAGGCCAGCAGCCATTAGAGCAGTGGGAATACAGAGGGTCATTTCTACTGTTTCATTATCCAACACCAGCAGCTTTTATCCTCTTTGAACACACTTACTGATGAACCAGCGTCAGGATGAGTGTGTGTTTATTTATACCAGTTTGTGAATGACCACACTGCATTTCTAACAGCCTGTCAGCAAGGGAATATTAGCAGTTCACACACACATGCACACCATCCATGAGCTGAAGGGGGCTGTTGGTGCCGGGAGGACAGCTGGAGAGTGGAGGTGATCAAACAGCCGACAGTCTGAGTGTTAGGAGACAAACGTCCTGCAGAAATGACTTCTCTTCCATTTCTGCAGCGCTCTGCAGGCCACGTGCACAACTCCAAATCATTTTATGGAAATATGCTCAATTACATGTTCCTGGGAGACCTCATGCAGGCCAGGGCGTTACAGAGGAAGATTTCTGAGGCACGGCAAAATTAAATTTGAAGCGTTTGTTATGAACAAATCCCCATTTAGACTCGTGCGGAGGAAAACTCATGAATGTGTCTGTGACGAGTATTTTGAGTCTGCCAGAGTCAAACAGAGAGATTTTTTATCAAGATTCAAATGAGCCCATCATAATGAACGTCCTTCTATCCACAGAGCGTTGTCTAATGTGAGGATGATGACGATGATGGCTGTCTGAGGAGAGAACAGTGGAGAGCTGAAGCACACAGTGACCTTCTCAGAGGTGGAGCACACAGTGACCTTCTCAGAGGTGGAGCACACAGTGGTCTTCTCAGAGGTGGAGAGCTGCTGTACAGAGAAACTCTGCCGAGGCGCCTTCACTTCACTGAGGAAACAGCAGTTTGTGCTGACACGAGTCCTCCTGTTTAGTTCAGTTTGGTGCATGCTGAAGGAGCGCTTTGTGGACTGCAGGCCCCATGTGGCCACTTGTGAAGTTTCCACCAAGGTGCTGTTATTAAGAGAAGAAGAAGTGAGGAGATGTGGGAGTCCCTCGCTGACAGATGGCAGAGAAGTGATGGTGCAGGAGAGAGGCTCGGAAACAAGACAAAGATTACACAAACAAGAGGAGAACAGCAGGCGTCTCGTCTTTGTAACCAGTTTGTTTTAGGACTCAGATGAAGGTTGATGTTCAGGACTTGGAGGTAAGATCATTCATGGTGAAGCTGCTAGAGGCAAACTAATGAGCGCTCAGAGGAAACGACAGAAAATGTTCCACATCTCCAAAATATTTTCTCTGAAGACGGTTCTTTAAACTGCACTTGACAAATGTTTCACATCAAACTAAGAACTGAAGAAAAATAACAGAATTAAACGGGTCCTCTTATTTTAAACAAGTAATATATAAAATAAAAAATATATATTTAAATATTTGACACAAATGATGAGTCAAATGACAAACGTGATGCCAACCCAACAGATATTATCCACTCCTGCCTGGAGCTCCTCTCAGCCCTGCTCAGGGTTTCTACACCTTTTAGCTCGTTGTTTTGATTTTATTCTTGTAGCTGAGCAGGTCTGGTCGACTTTCATCGCTCCTAAATGCCTCGTTTTTACTTCACTCTTGTCCCGATAAAATCACCTGGTGCCACTTGCTCAGCCACAAACAGCAAACCTGAGGTCAGTGACTGTCCAGAGGATTTAGCAGAACATTTACAACCGGAGTTGTCAGATTTAATGTGCACCAAAATGGAAAAAGAAGGAGGGTGGGAGATTAAATGTGCAACAAAACGACCAGAAAATTTAGTCAGTAACAACTTCACAGCCGTAGAGTCAGTGTTTCATAGTTTGGACAAGATGAGGGACATTTATAAAACTGGACATCTTATTATTTTAATACACAAGATCTGGTTAAAAAATCCTGCAGAAATAAAGTTTTTTTTTTTTTTTAAGATCTGCACCTTCTTGATTCAAACAGTTTAGTGCCACTAAAGCAGACTGCCTTTGTCAGAAACGTACCAAAGGTTGGAGGCTTTCTGGCTTAAAAGCATTTTGTAACAACAGCCAGTCTCAATAGAAGAGCTCCCATGGTGGTGGAGGTTAGAGACACAAGGACCTCCAGATGGTCTTGGGTCAGTTTAAACACCATTTTTACACACGTGTAGGTGGAGAAATCACTTTATTTCATATGTTTGTTGTGTGGATTGTTTTGAGTCTGCTTTTATCAGATTTTGTCTGATTCATCTTCAACAGGACAGACAGAGGACGAGCTCAGACGACCCAGAACAAAAGGAGAACCTCTGCTCAGCATCAGTGAATCAGGTGGCTTTTAACTGTCTGAATAAAAATAAATAAATAAATAAATAAAAAACTAGCACTGTGTTTTTCTCCTTTTAAAGTGTGTTTCAGAAAAATAAATGCATGAAAGAGCCCGAACGCTTCATAACATAAAGACCAAACAAACTCATATTAGCAAGAATAGTTGTTTTAGAGCCATGATTTAGATCCAAGAAGATCAAAATGTGAGTGTGAATGTGGAAAATGTGAACACTAGAGCCATAAACACACCGTCCCTTCACACAGAAGCATGCAAAGTGTTTTTATTGAAGCAGTTTATGGAAGTTCCTTCTGTTATGATGATAAAGGCAAATAAGAGGAAGTGAAAAGATGCAGAAGAGGCGCAGAAGGTGAAAAATATTTTAGGACCTTGATATTTATGAGCTCATCTTAGCTCCTCCTTGAATCACCACCTTATCTTGGTGGAGGAGTTTGTGTGTTTGAATGATCCTAGGAGCTTTGCTATCTGGAGAAATTTTAATTGTCCCTGGTAGGGTCTCCTAAGACAGATTGGTTTTAGGTGACAGGCCAGACAAAGAGTGATTCGGAAGACTTATAAGGACAAAAGAAATCAAGGAACTCTGTGTCCCTTGCCCGGATGTGGGCTACTGGGGCCCCACCCTGGAGCCAGGCCTGAGGGAGGGGCTCGTCAGTGAGCGCCTGGTGACCGGGTCTCTACCCATGGGGCCCGGTCTGTCTCAGTCCAAATGAGTAACATAAGTTTGCCTTCCTGTGCAAGGTTGTCAGTGCTTCTCGTTGTGGCCATCCTCAAACTTGGTAGTGGACACCATGGGTTAGGGAGGCTGTCAAGCTGAAGGAGTTCCATTAATCCTTGTTGGCCGGTGGGACTTCAGAGGCAGCTGAGAAGTATCAGAGGGCCAAGCAGTCCGCAGATTTGGCTGTTGCTGAGGCAAACACTTGAATGTGGGAGGAGTTTAGTGAGGCCTTGGATAAAGACTCTTGGTCAACTCCGAGGAGATTATGGCAAACTATCAGTCAGCTGAGGAAGGGAAATTAGCTCTTTACTAACACTGTGTTTAGTGAAGGTGAGGTGTTGTTGACCTCAAGCATGATGTTGTCAGGAAGTGGAAGAAATACTTCTCAGACCTTGTCAATCCCACCGACACATCTTCCATGGAGGAAGCAGAGTCAATGGACTTCGAGGTTGGTCTGTCCATAGCAGTGGCTGTAGTCGCTGGGGTAGTTAAAAAGCTCTGCGGCAGGCAGCAGGGCTTTGGGGGTGGATGAGATTTGCCCTGATTTCCTTAAGGCTCTGTATGTTGTGGGGCTGTCTTGTTTGACACACCTTTGCAAAAATGCGTGGACAATGGGGGCAGTGCCACTGGATTGGCAGACTGGGGTGGTGGTACCTCTCTTCAAAAAGGGGGACCAGAGGGTGTGTACAGTGGCATCATTCTCCTTAGTCTTCCTAGTAGGGGCGGCCGTGGTACAGTGGTAGTGGCAGCCGACCCCGATTGGAAGGTTGGAGTTTCGAATCCCGAGTTCCCATACCATGTGTCGTTGTGTCCCTGGGCAAGACACTTAACCCTGAGTTGCTCCCGGTGGGACTGGCTGGCGCCTTGCATGGCAGCCTACTGTCACCGGTGTGTGAATGTGTGTGTGAATGGGTGGATGGCTGGTGCTGTAAAGCGCTTTGGGGCCCCTCAAAGGGGGCTGGAAAGTGCTATACTGTATAAGTAAGCTCCATTTACCATCACTGATTGAAGTCTACCACTATACACATGTTGATAAAGTGCTGCTTTCATCGCCTTAACCAAAGTATGATTTAACATATCTCTTTGAGCTTCGCAAGAATCTCTGTCCAAGGGCTCACCAAACTCCTCCCATATTGAAGCATTTACCTCAGCAATAGATAGGGCTGCAGCTGTCATGGCCTGCTGATAGTCCATAGCTGCCTTCAGAATCTTACATGCTAACAATTCCCGACAGGACTCCTGGAGCTTGACGGCCTCCCTAACCCAGGGTGTCCACCATGGATTTTAAGGATGGCCACTGCGAGAAGCACCAAGAACTTTGTGGCCTCTTCTCAATACAGCCATCTCAACAATGGAGGCATGGAACATGGCCCACTAAGACTCAATGTTCCCAGTCGGAGCACCTTTTAGCACCCACGCTAACTACCGCAAAAAGGATGGGTACTCCAAAATGATGTTCGGCATGTAGGCACAAACAAAAGTCAGGGCCCATCTCCCCATCTGAAGGTTCAAGGAAGCTTCCCTCTTTTCTACCTGAGAAAACTTCAATTTTCAGGCAACAAGATGGTGGCTATAAGTAAACCCACACCAGCTCAGCAACATGGGCAGAATAAGCTCCAGCTCCTCTCAAGTAGTTTGGTTCCAGAGCCCATGATGAGCATCGAGGTGAGCCCAAATATATCTAGTCTATGCCTCTCAACATCATGCACAAGCTCAGGATCCTTCCCCAACAGAAATGTGACAATCACAGACTAGCCACTAGCTGATCAAAAATAAAATCTGTCTCCAAACTTGACATTCAGTGAGCTACCTACAAAATGTAAGATGTT
>JAVCKU010000071.1:13179286-13191658 GCA_032273985.1 Hypsolebias coamazonicus
TTTTTTTTTTTTTTTTTTTTTTTTTTATTTTTTTTTTGCTGTGAACGGATCTCTCCCTCTCCTCTCTCTCTCCCTCTCGCGCGCGCGCTCTCGCATCACTTCTTTGGGATGCGGGTTACGCAGCATCACCGGCATCATCAGAGTAAAGACACATCTTCCAGCTTAGAAGAGAAGAAGAAGGCCTTTTCACATTTTGTCCGGCTCGGGAGTGAAGAAAGGGACGCAAATAAAGCCGGCTCTTTTCTCCATCACCAAGTGAAGAGGAATATTTGTTCTTTCTTTCCTTCTTTTACCGGATGTATTTTGTATGTATGCGGACTGCTGCCCCTCGAAGCAGGAGATGTTTGGATCGTCCGAGGAAGAGCAGGCATCTCACAGGACTGCTGCTGATCTTCAGGGTGACGCATTTCATCTGTCCGTGTGTCCTAAAGAGTCTTGGTGAAGGAGGTGCGGAGCTCCGGAGACCACAGAGGGGGGGTTGACTTAACGCTTCTTTTATGGGAGGAATGTTAGCATCTGTTTTTCCCTTTCTCTGCCACAGCCAAAGTGCAGGAAATTAGATTTTCAACCCAAAGACGACGCAGCACAGGTAAGACCATATGACGCGTCATGACACTTGTTCCTCGCGCAGCTGAACTTCATTTAAGTGACAATCCATCATAGTGAGTGATGCTGAACCTGTTTGATTCGTGCTTGAACTCAGTCAGCAGCCTGTATTCGTTTTGTGGGAGCACATTGTTGCCAGCAGGGCTGGATGAATCCGTCCTTGTGCAGCTGAGCACAAACATGAGTTGGAAGGAGGCAGAAGGACCGTCTCAGTCGTGACACGTGATGGTTAGGGCGCACAGATCTGAAGTCATGATGGCTCCAGCTGGGAGTCCACATGTTGAGGAGACTTTTTACTGCTGAGGTTACAACTTGAATACAGTAGATGACTACTGTGATATTGTCATTTAAAAGAGGGCACATTTATTTTTGGCACCATCGTGTGGTTCAGTTTAGCTCCTGTTTGTTTGTTCCACTGGTGGCATCCACAGGTTGATGGTATTTAAAGCAACAGAGAAAAAAAGAATCCAACGTGAAGTTAGTGAGAGGATGCTGTGATGAAAACCACTTCGACCTTTATTCCACTGCTCCCTCATGTTTTATCTTGTTTTCCATGTTTCGTAAATGAACACGGATGTTTGTATGGATGCAGGGACGGGACGACAGCGGCCTTTGTTTTCTCCCTTGTGCAAACATTTGATTCCAAAAACCTCTTGGCAGCCTCCTGTTAGTGCAGCTCCTCTGCATGCTCACTCTGTTCTGAATGCAAAGTGTGGAAATGAAGCATCACGAAACACAAAGTGTTTTGTTAGCTTTGTGAATTCAAGTGTTTGGATCAAATCAGCTTGAAGTTCATAATATTATTTGCTCATTGGCAATTTATGTTGAGGTATGTCATGCCTATTTTTATAACTGCACATTCAGACATTCAGAGGGAATATTATAAGGGGGTGTGGAGTGGGGGGGCACTCAGATCCTCCAGTTAATGAAAAATGCCACAGCATGGAGAAACTGTTCAAATGCTTTTATTCGACAACTCCTGACTTTCGCATTAAATCCTGTTTGTTGAAAATGAAGTCACAAAATGATCAACTGGTGCTTTGCTTTAGATTATTGAGGATTTTTTATTTTTTTGTTCATATTATAAAAAAAAAACATTGTTTATTATTAAACCTTTATTTAACCAGATATTAAAAATCTAATTTTCAAGAGAGACCTGGCCAAGAAATGTGACAGCACAGAGACAATTACCAAACATAAAACCACACATATCAAAACACAATTATGAATACATCATGGTAAAGGACAGGAGGTAAGGGGGGCGTAAACCCAAGATGAATTTGTAAATAAAGTTCTGATAGAACCTGCAGGTGGATAAGGCAGTCCATCCAACATGAACAAGACAGTGTGTGGGTGAGGGCTCCAAGAACAGTGATAAAATGTAAGGCTTCATGATGTACAGAGTCCAACACATGCAACCATTGAGACAATGCATGTACATAATCATGTCCTTGAAATCTGATGAGCAAAAAGTTGGTGGCAACATAACATTTTCTTACCTCTCATGATAGATAACATCTAATTCATGAATTAAAATCCAATTTTTGCAACAACCTTTTTTTTTTTTTAAACATCCTTTGAACGTGGGAAACAAAAGCCAGAAATCATCAAGAATAAAATATAAGTATTTATACTGAGAATAATTTGATCAGAAAGCCTTGAAAAGGGATAATGGGCAACAACAGTGGTTTAGACATGGTCTTCATATTAGAGAACAGCATTATTTTTTGATTTATCATCATTCAAATCAAGTTTTATGTTACCAATATTGGACTGAACAACATTAAAAGCTGCTTGAAGCTTTTCAAAAGCACTTTGTACAATTGACAGCACAAATTAAGACAGTGTCATCAGCATAAAAAATGAAAAATTACACGTGGCACACTTTTACCTAAATTGTTACCATAATTATAAAAAGAAGAGGACATAAGATAGAGCCTTGTGGGACTCCCTCGGATATTACAAGTCAAGTGGAAGAAAGACGTTCTACCTGCTGTGACCTGTTGGACCATAAGTTCATAAACCATTCTAATTCTTGCTAAGAAAGTTTAGTGTCAAGAAGCTTTTTCAACAAAAATCTCATTGTCAACTCTATCAAAGGCTTTTGATAAATCAATAAAAAGAGCTGCACAGTGTTGCTTTTATATAAAACACCCAATAAAATAATTAGCTATTTTCAGGTAGTAGTACTGTGCACTGCTCCAAAACCAGACTGTATTATCAGTTAAAATACTATTAAAGGTTAAAAAGGTATGTCAGTTGTTCACTGATTGACTCCAGGACCCTGGCCAGATCAGACAGCTTGGATATGGTTCTGTAGTTATTTAAATTATTCAGGTCCCCACCTTTAAAGAGGGGAAGTGCAAAAGCAGACCTCCAAACCAAAGGGATTTGGCCTGAACTGAGGGAAAGACTAAAAATCTATGTCAGCAGAAAATTAATATAATTAACAGCTAGTTTTAAGAAAAAACCCTCCAGGTGATTTGGATCTGCTGATTTTTTTAAGAGTCTAAGCCTTTAATTGCATTGTGCACCTGTTTTTAATTTTTGTTTTTGAATTGTGTAATGTTTGTTTAATAACTGAACTCCATATTAATATAAATAGTGCCCAAATGGCCTCATTTGTCTTGACTTGGAGTGAATACGTGATGCCTCAGAAGTGTCCTCAAATGGGGCATTAAGTGTACATTTTTACAAGTTCAGTAGTTATAAAGGCTGATCAGGTTCAGCACAGTCACACTTTGCTCCATGTGACTTTAATATGTAATATAAAAGCATGATGTTTTCTGTTTGGAGTTTGTCTGCTGTTGGAAGCGGTCCTGCTTTTAGCCTTCCACTGTGTATTCATCTTAACTTAAAGGCTTGTTCACAACTCCCCACAGTCTGACTTTGTTTGTTTCTCTGAACATACAGTGAGGAATACTTTCACTGCTTCACAACAAAAAATGTCCTGCTAAGTTGAAGTCTCCTGGCACATACTGATAATTTAAGTGTATCCAAAATGAAAAAAAAAAAAAAAAAACAGTGTTTAACAGAGAGACAGTTTAAAATAATCCAAAGTAATGGTCAAAAAAGCTTAAACAGAAAGTGATCATAATTTTGGTTCAAGCTAAATACTCAAACTCTCATATTTGACTTCTGTAAAATAATAACGATTTCCAGTCCTAAAAATGTTGTGAAAATCATTAGTGTACAAGAGTGAACATAAATAATACTTGGAGGGAAAAAAGTTTAAAACGGGCGTTTGCTTTCTTGGATAGGATGGCTGCAATTGTGATTTGGGTGCATTTAAAAGATTTATTGTGCTCCTTAGTTTCATTCATAAAAACAGTTTTTGTTCCCATTAGAGTGATCAAATAGAAAAATGTAGCAACTTTTGCAATAATTGTTGTGTGCTGCTAAACCGGTGAAAATAAATAAGTTAATGAAAAGTAAGCTTACGATTGTTATTTATTTGCAACATTGTACAAAGAAAGCCAAATAATCCAATGCTGAGTCAAATCTTAATCTGTCCAGATTAAGAACACTTTTTTTTTTTTCTTGCATGAGGACGCATTTTGTTTGTTCTCAAATGAATCAAAGCCATTTCTGTCACTCTTAGACACTGTGGTGTTTTATGAGATATGGATGTTACAACAAATACCAGCGTGTGATCTTCTTTGTAAGCTTCTTCAGCTGTTGCTGTTTGAACGTCTGAACATGTCTGATCCTTTAGTTGCATTTTACAAAGGCATATTTTAAAGATCTGTACATCATAGTTCACTGAACACACAAGTTCACACAAAATAACAATCAAAAACAAAACAACAGCCGTTAAGACACTTTAAACAAAGAAGAAAATATTTCTGAGTTCATGTACTGTATTTATAGATTTATTGTTGGTCTAAATGGTCAATGAAAGCCTCCAACACTGCTATACAGTATATATTAATGTAACTAAGGGCTGAGCTGATTTATTTCAGTCCTCTTCAGTTGAATTACTGTACATTAAATTCCGATAAAATTATCTCTGGTCGCAGGAACAGTCAAAAAATACAGAACAGGTTCAGATATGTCGACCAAGTTCAGTTCAGTTCATTTTAATATAGTGCTTTTAAATCCATTTTCAATCCATTTCAGTTCAGTTACATTCAAAATTAGTGGCACTGTAGTTGGTAAAGCAGTTGCCTCTCAGCGAAAAGGTCGCAGGATCGAATCCCAGCTGGGGACCTTTCTGGGTGGAGTTTGCAAGTTCTCTCGTGCATGTGTGGGTTTCCCCCTGGTGCTCCGGTTTCCTCCCACAGACCAAAAGCATGCACGTTAGGCTGATTGATAACTCTATATTGTCTCTAGGTGGGAGTGGGAGAGTGAATGGTTGTTTGTCTCGTTTGTCTCCATGTGTCCCTTGGATGGTCTGGAGACCTGTCCAGGGTGTCCCCCGCGTCTCACACAGTGATAGCTGGACATGTGCACCAGAGATCCTCACGACCCGAAAAGAAAGAAGCGGGTAAAGATAATGGATGGATATATTCAAAGCACACACACAAACATTTTCAAGATTGTTTCTATAGCAGGACCCCCCCCACACACACACACACACACACACACGCACATAAGTGTGCACGAGGTTCACTTTGAATCATTTACTGTTACTTTGTATTTTAACATGCATGTGTGAATGGAATAACCACATATGCACGGGGAGAATATGTGAAGCACACAGAGCAGAGCTCCAGCTGAGATATGAATCTTTGTTGTGAGGTATCAGTTCTCTAACCCACATTACACTGCACAGCCCCATTCAAGCTTAACCTGTTCTATGATTAAAACTGCTATTAAAGTCAAGTTCAGTAAAATCAAATTCAATACATTCAGTAAACTGATTTTTATTTTATTTTATTTGTATCTAAACATCAAAGACGCTGCCTATTGAGCTGCTCCATGTCTTTGTGACCAGCTTCAGATTTTAACCAGTGAAACACACGTTATCTCCCAATGAAGCCCTGTAGAGATGTGTTACTAAAGAGCATTGGCTGCTAGTTTAAATCAAGACCTGGTTTTTCAGCCAGATTATGGCCCACACTCAGCTGTCGTTGCAAAGGCAACATTTTAGTTAATCATTTTTTTCTCTCTTTGTTTATTTGACTCAAACAAACGCATGTGCCCATGCAACATTCATTCTAAGTAAAAAGCTGAGTCCCAGTGAAATACCCATTTTTTTTTTTACAGTTTGTCATTGACCATACTTTATTGAACTGCAGAGTACAAAAATACATTTTAGAAAGAGCAACTTTAAATTCTTAGCCTCATTTCTACTGGCGGTGATGGGCTTGGGAAATTCCAAAAATATCAACATGCAAACTTTATGAGAATGAATATTCATGATTATGATAATCAAATTGCTTTCCACTGACAACATTAAAATTATCATAATTTGTAAAAAGGTTACATGATTAATACAAGAAACACATAATTATAATTAAGGCAAAAGCACTTTAAAAGAAAGGATGAAGACCTCATTTGGAGCAGGAACATTTTCACACTTAGGGTCCACCAATCCAAAAGAAAGTTGATTGTTTGAGTGAGAGGTTGGAGTTTAGAGATGCTGAGAGATTTGTAATTCCAAGATATACATTGTAATTGTTGATCTTTATTTTTCTACTTGTACGTTCGAGTTTCTAAACTTTGGTCAGAATAAATTATAGAGTAAATACTGTAAGTTGGGTGGTTGAACGCAGTGTCTCTGGATGCCTTCTCCATGTGTTCCAGTTTGTCTTGTTTGAGTTGTTTAGGCTAGTAATTCATCGGTTGATCACTTTTTCTGTTACGGTTCTCAAGTTACTGTTATGGTCAGCGATGGTTATCCTCTGAGGGGAGGTACTGTTGAGCTAGGATTGTGTAGGCATGTACATATGTTTGCCTTCCCTTGGAAGCCAGTTGCTGTCTGTTAATGAATAACAGGTTTACTTGGACGCAGAGCAAGCGCTCCAGCTTGAAATTAGCTCTCAGAAAAGGATTTGCTAGCCCCACGTACGTCAAATGTGTGTTTTTTTTTTTTTTTTTTTTAAACTTTAATCATTTGTCTGGAAATAAAGGCAATGGCATCAATTGAGAGTGGCCATTGATAATTATTCAAATTCTTTTTATTCAACATTTTGACCCATAATTGATCAGTCAATACACCATAAACCTATCCACTATCCAAACATGTAGAAAACATAAAACGATGTTTGGCAGTGAGATATTTAGTTCATTTTTTAGTGTCCATCATTAGCTAAGATATGTACATATTTTGGGTTTCCAGCAAGTCAAACAATTCTATCAAATAAATAAATTGGACTTTGTATTTTTATCCTTTTCTCTGAGGCATTTCAGCTTCGCCAGTTGAATGATAGCAGTTCATACGAATTTGTATGAATGTCAAGTCCATTCACTTGCAGCTTAACTACCAATCAAAACAAGGGTCGTAAGCTCAATCATCCAGATAGATAACAACAAAAATGGATAAATTGTTTCAGCTGGACCAGTTTATTTAAGTGAGAAGTGTTTCATCCCCCATTTAGAGGACGTCCTCAGTCTGTGGCCTGTCAACCAGAGCTGTCCCACTAACCTTCATTGCTGTTTCAAGTCAACATCCTGTTGGAATCTCAGAAGTAGGCTTTTAACACATACAGAACACACCCATACAAAACAACCAATCATCATGTACAACAATCAAATGTTTTAGGCCAGATGGCAAACTTGCTACTCACAGAAACAGCCCGAGGACAACCAAGGTCAACGTGGTCCAGAAAAAGGGATGTAACTCAATCATCCAGGTTAAAAAACAAAAGGTTAAAATAATCAATAACCAATCTAAATAATTTCTCTCACTGTATGACCTTAAGTTGACTAGTTTTACTGTGTTGGAGGGATAAGTAACAATCTCCTTCATACCTAATGTTGTATATTTAGCTAGTAAACAGAGATAAACCATCTTTAAACAGAGGATGTCTCAGATTTCGACTGTCAAGAACCTATAATGCAGCTTTAGGCCTGATACCCAGTCACTTTCACTATCTAGAACTTCATTTATGTGACCAGAGTGGCCCATCTATGAGTCAAACTAACAAAGACCCTAACAAACCTCGGTTATGAGGAGTGAGAGGGCAATCTGCACATGTAACTAGATTACAGAACACCTCGCCTTATAACTCAAACGCCACACTCTCCATCCTTTGAATTGAGAAAGTTCCTCAGATGAGGAGTGAAACACATTCAGGTACAAAATAAAGTCCAGTTGTTGTTTTTAACCTTTGTTTGGATTTACCCAATGGTGTGCTACAAACATAAGATAAAAGAAAGATCCTTCAGATGATTTCTTTTGATTAAACAAGTCATCTTTTACCGAGAAGACTTCATCAGTCTGAGGAGCCACAACAAACTCATCAGTCCCTTAAGTAACACATTCACATAGTGGGCTAACCAGTTTGATAGTGATCAGATGGTTTTTGGAGTCCACCCTCTTCGCCCATCGTTGGATTTTTTTTTTAACCTGCATTATTGAGCATGAACTTTGATGTTTTGAACCATTTTGGTCATGGCTGCCTCAGAGGAGTCGACGGGGGAGAGGGTGGACTCCAGAAACCAGCTTATCACCATCAATATGGTTGGCCCACTATGTGAGTGGGCTGCTTGTGGGACTGAGCTTGTTGTGGCTTATTGGACTGATAAAGTCCTTTGGATGAAAAACAAAAGATTAAAAAAAAAAAACACATCCAGAGAACCTGACTTAACTATTTTAGTATCATACATCTTTTACTGAACACACACCCTTGATGTAAACACTCTAAATTGATTTAGAGCTATACAACTTGTGTACTATAAAATTTGCCTGCATTTTGTAATAAAGACAAGGAAGTAACATTTGTCATTCTGTATCCTCAACAACCAAGAACAGTACAATTACACATACTTTCCAGCTCAACCTTTAAATGCAAAGATTTTTTTTATTTATTTTATTTTCAGTTTACTTTTGGCTAATTAAAGTCAGTCGTTCCATACAAACTTTTAGATTGCAAACAGTCTGTGTTATAGAAGCTTTAAGGGTTTGAACAGACATTTTAAATGCTCACCTGCAACTAATCTGAACTGTGACTTGTTAGAAATCAGCTACACCTACTACAGTGCCCAATCTTCACAATCCACCACATAAAGTAGAAAAATACTTTGAGGATGCTCATAATTTTTCCATTTCAGCTCACAACAAGCTCCTTGACCTTGAGGGAAAAGTTACTGGACCCTTTGTGAAACTTTTCCTCTTTGCAGTATACCGGTAGTCCCAATGCTGCTGTGGTGGGAAGCATTAGACCTATCTCAGATTGCATAGCCCCTTCTCTAGGGACAGCCAGTCCATGGCAGTGAGTCTAGAAAAGGAAGGCTATGAATAGCTAAAATTTCTCAGCCTTTTACTGGAACAAGCGGGATTCTGTAATCGGTGTCCTTAACACAGCTTGAAATGTGCTGCTTGTTGTAGCTCGGACAGCTGTGAGCTGTGCAAACACTTTGTGAAACAGACAAACTGCCTGGCATTGAACAACAAATTTGTTGTTCCTCAGTTCTGTATTTTTTTTAATCCAGCTGCAGCTCAAAAATCTCAATGGCAATCAGAAATCAACAATAGTAACTAAATGCATGAACCATTTGTCTTTTAAAGCTTAAAACATGGTTTAAATTGTGTTTTGGAGAACCCAACATAAAATTAAATTGAATTTTTGCTGTATGTGCTTTAGCTTGCTCACACAAGTTTCATTCATCTGCCTCTATTCTTAGTCCAGCTGGAACTGTGAAGTGGGCAAAAATAGCTTTAAGGAACAGAGGAGGGCAGGTGTGAATTTGTATCTTAATAGAAAATGTCAGAGACCAAACACAGAAAACATTAGAGCTGTTAGAAAACAAGAACAAATTATTTAGTTTGGAAAACAGCCTTCTTCATCATTGTGAAAAAGAAAAGAAAAAGGAGATATTGTTTCAGGAGAAAAAGTTGAAGTTTTCCAGAAAAGAACTACATCATCTGCAGCATCTACAGTCATTCAGTCATCATAACAAAAAGATAAATTAATTCAAACCAATATACTTTTACTTGACTAGTTAATCTCCTATTCAGCTAGGAGAGAAAAAAACTGAAATAATAACAAATATTTAGATATAAATTATAATAAAATATAGTTCAGTGAGAGCATAACTCTGAACAAGACAACATAGGATCCACTTTACATAAACTCATATTGTTACATGAAACTCAGCTTGTGTTAGCAAAGATGTTCTGGTGACTAATTAACAAAGCTGCTAAAACCATATTACAAGCCATATAAAAAGGATTATCCAAATTTTAGGGATGCATGATATATCGTCATGATGTCGGCATAAGCCAATATTAGCGATAAAGTTAAATATCGGACATCGGCCATTCCATCAAAATAATACACAGATATAAAAGTTGCTGTTTATATATGTGTATGTATAAAAGGCGCTGTTTTTATAGGACAACCAAGTGCCAAGGATGCCTGTAGCGCCAGCATCACGTGATGACATCACACACGCTTTTGAGTTTAGATTTATGGAAATGTACAAATTTGCACTGTCCTTGTCATTGTGTTAGAGAGAGTAAATGTCATGAATAAATTGGACATTAAACATAATCCAAGTTGAAGTGTTACATCATTTTCAGCTCCTTTTTGGCATTTGCATTTTATAGCAGGCCAAATTGACAAAGACCATGCAGAATAATGTGGTATTTTAATTCCACATCAGATAAAGCTATATAGTCTCTGTAAGTAGGTCTAGGGAAAAATATTTTGTATTGGTATTCGTTATCGGCCAAAAATCAAATATTGTGCATCCCTACCAAATTTGCTTAAACTGAGAAAAATGTGATTTTGCCATGCAGCGAGTCGCAGTGTTTAATTTAATTAGTCCTTTTAACTTTGAGTATCCCATCACAATGTTTTCTATATAGTGTACAGTACTTCTGCACATAGAGAAAAGTTGGTGAAAACAACTACAGATATACCAAGAAGAAACAATCTATGTCAACTGGAAGTAGATCAAAATAATCTACCGGTATATACAAGTATAAACTAGTGTTTGACAATTTTTAGGCTAATGTCTTAGAAACAGCAGGAAGAAACTATGCTAACTTGTAGAAAACAAAGAAACATTAAAACAACTTTCAGCAGAGCCACAATTAATTCAGTCCATTAAAAAATGGCTCAATACTGTATAATCAAAAACCTTATGTTAGAAATGCATGTATACAACTGTTTATTGTAAGGTTTACTTTCACTCAACTATACCTGAGGTACAAAATATCAAGTCATCTGTAAACTGATGTCTAGATTATGTAGGTGTAAGGAAAGTGGAGAGAATAGTTGAATGGGAATCCTTAAAATTGAAAAGGAAAATTAATGAAAAGTGATGCTGGTTGCTGAGCAACCGCAGAAAAACGTCACACTAAGAGCATGTACATGAGCCACATTGGATCCTGAGAGAAAAGTATGATATCCAAAAGTCGGTTGTTCAGAGACTAAAACTTAACAAGCTAAAAAAAAATAATAAATTTAAAAAAACTTTTTTGTTAGTTTTTGTTTTTTCTGTACTGACACTATATTCAAACTTGTAAACAGACAAAGGAAGATGAGGATGACATAACCAAAGCATGATATGCTAACAAGACATGTCCTTTGTGTTTGTTCACATACAGATGTACCTTAAGCTGTCCAACAACATTATGCTTGGTTGCAAAAGTATGCAAAAGCAGAATTGTTAAAAGCCTGGACTGACAAAAACCTGAGACAAATGTACAAAGTTTGAATTGTACAGAGCTTTCAAGTTAAATTGTTCTGTGTGTTTAGGGCTGGCAAAGATTATAAAAGCATTTGTCACTCACAGACAATTCTGACAGATTTCCTCACTTTGCATAACATCCCATCAGTGCCAATTAATTTGTTAAATCAAGCCAATCTATAAAAATCTTGACAAGCTGTTTTATATCTAATTTGTAATGAATACATTTTTTTTTACTTTTGCAGTAGACAAGCCAACAAGCAATGTTAAATAGCTTTAACTCTTCTTACTTGCACTTATTCACAAGACATCAACAAGTTTGCTAATGCTGCTTTTATGTTGGTTTAATTAATTTTAGATAAATAATGTGTTTACACCTTTGTGTATCATTGTAAGTAAAAAAAATTAAATAGGTAGAATCAAATTGTGCATGTTTTTGCTACTATTGTTAAGCAATTAATGTAACTCCATCTGGTTACATGTTGCTTTGTTATATTTTCTTATAAAGTTGACAGGGTTAATTATTTGCCATTTAATTAGATAACTGCCTCTAATTCTAGCGCCACGATAAGGAGGGCAGGAGTTGGTTAGCTTAGCGCTAGTGCCGACAGTCAACAGTGGGGTTAACGGAGCACTACATTTGTATTGCACGCAGTTTGGAGTCTGCACTGAGTGCTACAATCTCCGCTCCCTGTCCATAAGCGGTGGAGCTGTGTAGGGGGTGGAGGATTTGGTAGGCAGGGCGCTCGGTTCTGTTGACAGGGCGGGGCGCACTCCTTGAATAATGGTAGGGGAAACACTGCCTGGGAGCTATGTTGTCGGGGGCAATTGTAATTTCCCCCTGGTAGGGTCTTCCAAGGCAGATTGGTCCTAGGTAGGGTTGGGCATCGAGAATCGCTTGGAACCGAAACTAACCGTCCGGTTTTCCCGAAATCGTTCAAAATATTAATTTGCGATTCTTAT
>JAVCKU010000071.1:13305791-13316235 GCA_032273985.1 Hypsolebias coamazonicus
AAGACGTCCAGAGACTAAAGTTTATTACAGGAGACCTCGACTAAAAGACGTCCAGAGACTAAAGTTTATTACAGGAGACCTCGACTAAAAGACGTCCAGAGACTAAAGTTTATTACAGGAGACCTCGACTAAAAGACGTCCAGAGACTAAAGTTTATTACAGGAGTAATCTGGCTCAACGTGGTTTAACTCAGGAAATTAGAAAGCATTGATGTAGTGAGGCGGAGCTGGATGGTTAACAGTTTATTTATCCTCTCTCCTCAAAGACTCACTAAAAGATGGATGCAGAAACACTGGACAAAGAAGTACTAAAAAAAGAAAAAAAAAATCAATAATCATAATAAAACAAACAAAGACACAATAAACAAATTATTAGACTTTTTACTATATTTTATATAATAATATATTTTTTAACGTTTTCCTTTACAAGTTAAACATAATGTTCTGTTTCTGTATGTGATTTTTTTGAGCTACCAGTGTTACAGTGTGCTCTTACAGGTACAGTGTGTGCTCAGGTTCAAAGGTCAGCTTCAGGATCTCACAACAGCTTCTTTTAAGGAATATTTAGTTTTTAATCCTAATGGTTCCCTTTCAGCAAATATTGAAGTGATTCAATACTTAAAAATTAGAAGAGAAAACTGTGACTCCTTCAGATTAATAGAACCATCACTTGTTTGATGTAAAGTTTTTAAATATTTAATTATGTTCAAATCTTTATATAAATGTTTAACTTTGTGCAACGTCCCCTCATGCAGTAATACGAGCAGTAAAAAGCTGCTCACGCTCCGACTCTTCACTGTTTATGATTCATAAATGTCATGTGTAATAAGACATGAATCAAAGGAATTGTTCAGGTTCTCTGAGACTATTTCTTTTGCTCGTTTTTAAAATAAACTCCCATCCGGGGAGAATCTCCTTCATTACGCTGCCTCTCGTCCCACAGGAGACAGGAGACGTCTCACACCTGAACATCCTCAGTCTGAAACTCACCTTCATCTACATTTGTTCCCAACAGTAAAAAGTGGAACAACTGGAGTGAACTTAGTGAAGCAACACGTAGATTCACTGAAACACTCCAGATGAGCTCAGGAGGAGATGCTGCTGCAACAGAGCCGAGCACAAGGAACACTGATCGAATCTTCCAGCTTCTTCTAATGGGATCAAATCGTCTCGGTAAGAAAATCCATTTGTCAAATCTTCACGTCCAAAACAGAAAGAGGCAATAAATCAAAGTTCTGCTGCAGTAACAGTTTTATGGATGTTTTAATCAGGTCTTTTAACAAACTTTAATATAATTACTGTATTTATACAACAGTGGTAAACTGTTGTTGTTCAACTGATCAGTTTCTTCCATCACTCGTGAAACAAAGAAAACGTGGAGATCCAGAGGAGCAACATTAATGGATGAATTAATTCTCCAGGATGAATTCTCCTTTTCCTTCTTTGACCTTTGTTCACCACATTGTGTCTGTTTCTCTCATTTCAAAGTCTGATAACATCAACCTTTAAAACACATAATGAGTGTGTTAGAAATTCAGAGCCAAATCTCTCCTTGAGCATTAACTCTCATGAAGCACTCGTGGACTCACCAATGAGAGCAATTAGCTTTTTCTCATGCTGCAGTCGACCTTTGACCTTTTCCACTTCTGACATGCGTATCTTGCTTTGACCTTCCTTTAAACCACTTCCTGCTTTGCAGCCAAACACAGGTTGTACATCTGAGTCACATGCGGAACATTCTTCTATTTCTTTCTCTCTGTCAGGAGCTGGAGGAGTGATTAAGTGCCTCCATTAATAAACTTAATTAATGACTCTTTATCGCCAGGAACTAAAAGAGTTTTCAACTCACTGCTGCCTGTAAAATACAGATATGTGTATGTTTTAATGGAGAACTGTTTGTACAAATACACACATACTGGAAAACAAACAAAACACAAACTGATGGAGACACTTGGATTTGGTAGCATCCTCTTTTGAAATCTCACACACACTCACACATCAGAGCCCAGCGTTACAACAGGAAACAGCTTGTGTAATCCAAACTGCAATAATTACTGATTGTACAGCTTCCTCCAGTTAATCAGCAGGCTGCCGTCTCTGAGCTCCAAGCAGAAAACGAGAGGCCGTTCACAGAGAGCAGAGGGCTGCTGAGCGGCTGGAGCGTTCTATCATGTGTGCTGTGATGGTTTACACTCAGGGGGTTTGCTTTGGGAAGATCTTTAACTGCTGATAGATCACCTTCAATAGTGATGGGGCTCATAAATACACTCAAAAATGAAGTAAATGTTGGATTTACTTAGCTGGAAATGTGTTTGTATAACATGAATATGTTTGAGCAATTAACTTTCATGAGCTGCACAGAAACTCATACTGCACTGATTAGACTGTTCAGTCTCCTACAGGCTGGGATTTTCTCTAATATTCACTTTGTCACACTCGAAATGTCAATCAAGGAAATGTGAAGATCAGTTTCTTGCTCAAGGAAACTTCAACATCTGGTGATGGACAGCAGGGATCAAACTGCCAATCTTCCAGTGAGCAGACAATAACTCTTCCTTCTGAGCCACAGGCGTCAAAACGTTCATGACTGTGTTTGGAGCCAACAAGCAGGCGGCAGGAGGTGAGCCCAACACCACCGATGCTCATTTAAAGAAATCTTAACACCCACAGACCCAGTTTAAACTTAAAGACACGCAGAGCAGCACAAGGAGGATGGAAACAACACAGAGATCCTGAGAGAGGTCAGGTGGATCAGTCACAGGTTCTACAGCATCACAGCTGAGAATCACAGCAGAATCATCAACAGCAGCTCTCACAGAACTGATCCCAGGTCAGTAAATGCTATAATGTGTTCAAGGAACAAAGAGGCAGAAAACTGCTCGTCTTTTGATGTTTGTAGAGAGAAAGTAGTTTTTTTTTTTTTTGTTCTTAAAATAATATGTTTTACAGTGTAACTCTAATGTTGAAACCATCTGGAGCAAACAGCCTCAGGAAAAGGTTCAAACCAGAGCCTGAACATGTTTTATTCCTTTTATTATGTCTTTATGGAGCTCATTACACCGTCCTGTGAAATACAGAGGATGACAGTCAGCTCTAAAATAATACGATTATTCAATCCTTCAAGAAACAGAGGTGAAGGTCGCTGCAGGAGCCTTTTGTTCCAGCTCTGGTGGCAGATAAATCAGAACAGGCATTAAAATCAGACCTAGGTGAGATTTTATTTGTGTAATAATTTTTTTACCTTTTCTCACCTTAAAGCTTTTCCTTTTCTTTTCTTCTCATGTTTCTTGTGTTTCTATTTTTGTCTCATTTCTTCAGACTCATGTCCTCTTCCTTCATAACTTTTTGTTTCTGGTTTCTTTCACCTCCTCTCTGGATTGTTGTTGGTTTCAGGGACCGGTGGAGCCTTGGCCGCAACACGGACTGAACCGGGTCTGCTTCAGCATCACTGCTGGCCCACAGGCCTGTCATCAGGAACAGCTTAGACTTTGAATTAAAACTGATTAAACTTGACAAATGATTTTTTTTTAAACCCAGCTTCAGCCTTTCCTGCACAGAAGATGGACTGTTTGTTTTCAGGTTTTGGGTAATCGCTGGAATTTTAGCTTTAGATTTTACACAAGTTTGTTTTGACAGAATGACTTGATTAAAAAAAAATCTTTGTTGTGAGTCCTGCTCCGTGCTGACAGGGAGGAATTGAAATAAATTACAGGTGTTTTAAGAATGATCATCTTCTGCCCACAAACATCATGAATGATTGTCAGCAAAATACTGGAAGTACTTATTGTTTGAGGAGAAGAAAACCCTCTCTGCCCTGAAGCATCTCTTAAACATATCTGAGCAGAATATTCCATCTGCTGCAAACAGCATCTTTCTGCAGCCCGGGAGTGTAACAGCTGTGACAGACAGCCTCAGGTCCACATCTCCCTCTGAGTCAACCAGCTGTTACACATGTTGCCCATAATGTGCACAGAGGCAGGAAAACGCAACCCAAAGTATGTCTTACAATAACCATAACCTCAGAGCCACGATCACACAGAAAGTGCAGAGGCTGGACTGGAAGACAGAATTCAGGCTTTAGAAACATAAACTTCAAGAGACCAGGGGGCAACTTTACTGTTTGGGCCAATTTACCATCTGGTTCCACACATAATAACAGACAGTCAGAGGGTTGAGACTCCAAAACCACGCGGCTCTACAAAAACAGGCACAATCAGCTAATTTCTATAACAACCACAGATGTTCATCAGAACCAGTGCAAATTATGTCTGAGCCCTCAGCCGAGCAGAACCATCAATAATCAGAAACAAACATGTATGAACTGTTTTTGCTGCTACAAATGTCTTACAAACAATGACCCTTTTTTTTTGTTAATACAAGTAGTCCCCAACTTACGAACGAGTTCCGTTCCTACGCCCGTTTGTAACTCAAAAATCGACGTAAGTCGGAACATACATACATACTGCACCATATACATGTACAGTACTGTATTAATAAGTACTTAGCCTATCCTAACACAGTACCCTACATAATTATCAAAAAACACATACATTTGTGAGCCATAATGAAGAGAAAAAAAGAGTTAATTTCCTACTGGGATGCTGGTGAAGCAGTTTTCCTCCGTCCCTCCTCTGTATTCACCATTGCGTTTACGTCATAAAACCGGAAACGGCGTAACTCGGCTTTTCAAAATAAAATTTCAGAATATTTTATTTTATTTATGGGAGATGCGTTGTAACTACGAAACGTCGTAACTCGAGACCGTCGTAACCCGAGGACTACCTGTAGTGGCATTGGAAAAAGACGATGGGATAGACAGCTTTCTCAGTTTACACATGTCCCAGGAGAAATTTGACAAGTCGTCCTGCTTCCAGGCCAAACGGGGAGTCAGATTCAGATGAGCCACAGTTGTTGGGTTTTTTTTCAGGCAGACTGTTGTTTCTCGTCAACCTTGAGTTTTATTGATATTTTTACAGGATCGACAGCTTTGCCATGGCCGAAACTGATGCTGCCAGCTTCTTTAATAGCCAATAACCGGTACCCGCCGGTGCCAAAAAGCAGAAACCCTGCTGTTATGATTCTGATATATTCAGTGTCCTCCTGAGACAACACAAAAAGGCACATCAGATCCATGACGTGTCCGGCTGCGAGTGTCTCAGCAGGGCACGAGGGCTCTCCAGGGCCTTACAGTAGTTTACGTTTTGGATGGTGTGTAAACAGGAGCGTCGATACACAAGACAGAGCAAAACAGGAGGAGGAGGATGGGAGAGAAAGGCGTCCGTCTTGCACGAGAGCAAATGATGGTAAAAAAAAAAGGTTAATGATTTAACTCGTTTTCTGTTAAATCAATCAAAAAATATTCATCAGGAGCATTGGGTGGAGGTGCGCGTCTGAAAGCTGGGAGAGGTTTTTATATCTTTTTAGTTATTGCTGTTAAAAAAGGTCTAAACAGATTTTATTCAGCAGAATCCTCCTCGTAAGAGGAAGTGTTGTTTGAACTGCAGTTTCTTGCAAACAGTGACAGAAATGTCCTGTCGTCACGTGTTATTATGTTTTAAACAGCGCGTTCGAGTCCCTAATTAAACAGGTGCCTCTCCACGGTAATCTGACGCCAGCTAAACGGGTTTAATTGCCTAAATGAGCATCCTGGTGTTTCACCGTAAACTTTCATTCTTTTTGTTGTAAACACCACTTTCAGCTCGTCACAAGCTGAAGTCTGCCCTGACTGTACGAGCGAGAAAAAACACGGAAGAAGCCAGAAAAGTAACTCCTTCATCACTTCAGCCGTTCACTAAGTTGAATCAAGTAGAAAAACAACCTCTTCCACGAGTAATGTCTCTGCCTTCGTCTTTTTGTTTGTTTCTTATCAAATATCTCATGAAACACTGGATGGATGACAAAATGACCGAGTGTACATCTTCACCAAAATGATGATAACTCCGTCACTTTCACACGTGTTGAGCTATAATAAGTGATGGTAGTAGCTGAGAGTCATCTACAACGCATCCTTTGAGCGCAGCATCTCAAGAGGTTGCACGTGATGGCTACACCCACTCTTATTAAACACGCTGCATCATTTTGCACCATTTTTAGACGCTTATTGCGTTTTCCATCCTTGTAGGTAAAAATGAGGTGAAACCAGAAGGAATTCAGTTCAATTAAAAAAATACGTACGTTATTAATCCCAAATGGAAATTAAGTGTTGTCGTGGCTCATCCTGGTGTCATTCAAGAGCTGTTATAGATGCTGATCGCTGTGGGCAGGAAGGATCTCCTGCAGTGAATCTGAAGAATCTGGTCACAGATCCAGCTTGTTGTCAGATCCGGCGGGCCTCTCGGTCCTCCTGGGCAGCCGGACGCAGGATTCCTCCCTGAGCGGTGGTCGCTGCTCCCAGCAGTCTGCCGAACCCTTCTTCGCCATGAACAGACAGCTGAGCCAAGTTTCCCACCATCTCCAGGATCTCGGCGGTCAGGTACTCGAGCACCGCCGCCAGGTTGATGGGAATTCGTCCACGGTGCCTCCTTTTTCAACTCATTTGAGAGTTGGGGCTGTAGTTGAGGTATTTGAGCTTTTGCGATGTGAATCAGCTGCTCCTGGTTGTTGCCATGGTTACGCATCGCAACAAATGCCCCAAAGTAAAAAGGTTTCATTAAAAATCCTTCCAGCTGCACAGCATCCGACACCGGAGGAAGTAATCATCTGAAAGAAGTGATTTACATCCAGAAAACAAAAGAGGAATTAACGTTTTCCAAAGCAATAACTCAGTGAAAGTAACAGAGCGACTCCAACATGCAGCCGCCCCGAGCGGCGCAGTTCTGGAACGAACAGGAACATAAAAGTGACTCAAGCCCAAACGGCGGAACGCCATAGTTTTATCTGATTGATGAAGCCATCAGTGTTTGGAATCTCGCGTCTGAAAAGCTTACGTGGAGCTGTTTGCGATCCAGTTGTGTGAACAGTCGTCGGCTTTAGTCCGCCGAGCGACTCGTCGTGCCCCTACACGCTTCCTCTTTGCTCTCCTCCTCGGCTTTTGTGGCGTTAACTTTTGTCAGCGTCGGTCCGTGTGTCACGGCCTCTTGTGTGCTTCTCAGGGACGGAGGATTCCTACACGGTGACCTGTGGAACGCCTCTGCCCTGCTTGGCTGGCGTACAAAAGGACAACAGCGGCTCGCATTGCTTAGGCAAGTACGAAAGCTCGCAGATTTACATCTGTCTTTCTGCTCTGTCACACACAAGCGGCGCCTCCGGAACAGCTAAGGCTCCGTGTTTGTTTTTCTTGTTGATGTATAAATAGATCCAAATGACAAGGGTTCTCCTTTTCTCTTTTCTGTCCGGCAGGTCCAGAAAAGCCCCGAGTCCCACGCATTAAGACCACAGCCACGTTTAGGTCTGGCACGGCCAAGTGCAATTTAAAACGAAGTCAGGAGAAAGTCAGGGAGAGCTCGAACCCGGCACACTCAGGTACAGAAGCTGCTGAAGAACAACAACATCTTCAAACACGACTTCAATGACACATAGACAAGGAGCTGAGTTATAGCTGTTTTTTTTATTATTTCTGGTTAAAAAAGTACTTTGGGTTTTTTAAGAGCTGCCGACATCTAAAGAAGATAAAGTAGACCTGAAAGCTGCTTCAAAGAAACCAAAAACCAAAGGCAAATGTGAAAGACATCTGTGGGGAAAGTGATGTGGTTTGCAGAGTTTTGAATGTCTCGGAGCAGCACTTTGTCTGCCACTGACAGGGGAGGATGTAATTAACCAGAGAAAAGCCTTTTTAGTTGGGTTTGACCCAGCCATCAATCAAACGGCTTCTTGATTGTAGGATGATCGCGCCTGTTAGCTCAGAAAACCGAATTGTTTCAGACGTGTCTGTCAGCGAGATCTCATCCTGTTCAGCCTCCGACACACAAATGTTTCCAAAACATAAAATGCATTTTTGAAGAAAATGCGGTATGAACACCAAGTGCTGAATGACCGCTGAAATTAGGTGAAGAAGCTGAAACGGAGTTGGTAAAGTTAAAATGTTTAGGACAAAACTAAAATTAGCATGGAAAAAAAAAACAATGCTAAAATTAGCGACACAATGACTAAATGCTAAAAACAGTATATCAGTAGCTAACAATCAGACATACGAAGACCAGCCGGACCGTAGCTGCTAAAATCAGCAAAAAGTTGCTAATGCTAAAACCAGTATAGCAAAGCTAGAACTAGCTAAACCGTAGCTAAAAGTTAAGACTGGCAAAACAGTTTTTAACAGTTAAAACTAGATAAACAGTAGCTAAGTTCAAACTAGCAAAACAATAGCTATAATCTAAGACTAACAAAATATTGTTAAACATTAGGATTAGTAAAACAGGAGCTAAATTTATTTATTGTTGTTATTTATAGATGATTATTGTTTGAATTGATTGTTTGAATTGATTGTTTTAAAAAAGGGGGCAGATATAATAAGATTTTTTTTCTTCTTTCTGCTGCCATTCATTTTATGTTCTGTTTTCAAATCGTATGTGCAACTGTTTTGCGTTTTATTTTAAAATGAATAAATTTATAAATAAATAAATTTAAGACAAGCAAAACAGTATCTAAAAGTTCAAACTAGCAAAACAATAGCTAAAATCTGAGCCTAACATACAAAGCTAAGACTAGCAAACAGTAGCTAAAAGCCTAAAATGAAGCAAGTATTCAGAAGTAGACATAAAACCATTTTCCATTTTATTTCAATTGTAAAACAGATTTAAATAAAAATGCATATTTGCAAAATCCATAGAAGTTCCAAGAAAGAAAAGTTGTGGCTATGAATGATTAAAATAGCTGAAAGTAGCTACCACTCACAAAGTACAGACTAAACTACAGTAACTCCTGACTCTGTAGTTTTATTTGAGAGGACTCGTCGGTTTGAGCTCGGACTGAGGTTTGTTGTAAAAGTTTCACGTTTCCTTCAGCGCGTCCATGATGTCTCTGCTTCTGTGGCGTGGTGTCTCCGATGTTCACAGAAAGCCGGTTTCTCTTCACCGAAAATGTCCAGTTCAGCTACGTGAGCCTGCGCTGCACCTCCTCGGCTGGACAGCGAGCGCGCGGCCGCCACAGCCGAAGAGCCGGAGCGGAGGACGGCTTCTCCATCACAGCTGAGTTTGAGCTGGACGTTAACCTTGAGGAGGTAACAGGTTGGTCTCTCTGCGCTTCCTGCCTGCACGCTCGTCACCCTTTGCTTCTTGTTCTCCGTCTGGTCTGCCTTCCGCTGCTGTTTGTCACTAAACAAAGCAAAATGTGAAAGTATCTCCTGTTTTGACTTGGCTCTGGCGCCGTGGGGCTCGAAGATCAAGGGCTTTCTGTTTTATTTCCTGAATTTACACATTTTTGGTGGTTAAGGGCTTTTTTTCTTCTCCTCTCTTTGTTTTTGTTGAGTTTGAGCATGAAATTCGAAACAGTTGTGGTATCGAGTGTTTCTCTCAGCAGAGACTTGTGACCTGAACTGTGTGCGTCGACGTTCAGAGAAGAGGCTGAGGAAGACCATCAGGACCTTAAGGAAGTCCATCAACAGGGAGCAGTTCCACCTCCACTTTGCCGGGGCGGACTATGAGCTGTCCAAAAGTCTGGCTCAGCCTGCAGAGCTGCCCGGACACTGTCTGGTGGGTCAGGTGCTGCTGGGCAGGAAATGTGGTGAGTTTGAGTCAGTCGTGTGCTTTTTATCACGCCCTGCCTCTGGAAGATGTTTTATTGAAACTTGCAGAAAAGATCAACATCTACTTGAAGTACTCAATTTAAGATGGCTGCCGCAGCCAACTGACGCTGGAAGGTGTCGATAACTCAGTAAATCTTACACAGATTGTCATAAACCTTGGCGGTAGCCGAGATATATCCCCAGCACATATCTGGAGCTCTAATAGATGGTGTAAGATCTTTGATTAAATGTTTGCCACTAACGTTTCAGTCATTTCTGTCGTGTCTGTTAGCAAAATGTCTCATGAACCATTGACCTGAAAACATTCACATACATAATAAAAGCCAATCGGTAAAAGTCCTCTATCTAAGGAAGCAGCAGATTGTGTCAGGATCTACAATATAAGATGGAGCTAGGTTGTTGAGAGCTTTGTAGGTTAGAAGTAAGAATTTGAATTCTATTCTGATAATCAGTGACTATATTACAGCAATCGATTAACCTTTGGAGCTAATCCATGTCAAGATGGCTGCTACAGCTAACAGACATTAGTAAACACAAATATAGCTCATTATAATAATATTGAGCTGGAATTTGGTGTGGTAGTACCTGAGCATGACTCCTAACAAATACAGGCAGTCCCCGACTTACGAACGAGATCCGTTCCTAAGCCCGTTCTTAAGTCGAAAATCGCCGTAAGTCGGAAAATACGGCCAAACGGCCCCTCATACATACAGTACTGTATTTTTACAAGCACTTAGCCTATCCTAACACATTACCCTACATAATT
>JAVCKU010000071.1:13387200-13398436 GCA_032273985.1 Hypsolebias coamazonicus
ATCGCATTAATTGATGGATCAAATATAATTCAAGTCTCTTGTCACATTCATCTTCCAAATGGTCACACAGAGGAAAAAATCTTTAATCTGAAAAAGAAATGAACCCGTTTTTGAGTCAATAATTATTACCCTGAGACTCGAATGAGTCTTGTATGATTATTGAAAAGCATAAGGTAGAATAACACTCCTTGTTCTACTACACAGGGTAGTGCCATTAGATTGGCAGACTGGGGTTGTGGTTCACCTCTTCAAAAAGATGGATCAGAGGGTGTGTTTGCTGGGAATGCCTGGCAGAAGAACCCGTCAGAAATATCTTCAACTCACACCTCCGGAAAAGCTTTAACTACATCCCAGCTGAAGCAGCGGACATTTGAGTCCAAGTGGGCCATGTTCTGGACCTCAATTGTTGAGGTGGCTTCCTTAAGCTGTGGCCGTAAGGTTGTTGGTGCTTCTCGCAGAGGCCATCCTCAGACTTTGTAGTGGACGCCCCAGGGTAGAGAGGCTGTCAAGCTTCAGGAGGACAACTATCAGGCCCTTTTGGCTGGTGGGACTCCGGAGGCAGCTGAGGAGGACCAGAGGACTAAGTAGTCCTCAGTCTTGGCTGTTGCTGAGACAAAAGCTTGGATGTGAGAGGAGTTCGATGAGATCTTAGATAGACTCTCTGTTGGCTCCAAGGAGATTCTGGCAAACCATCAGGCGGCTGAGGAGGAAAATCAGCACTTTACTAACTCTATGTTCAGTGAAGGTGGAGTGCTGTTGACTTCAACCAATGATATGCTCGGGAAGTGCGAGGAATATTTCTCAGACCTTCTGAAGTTCATCAGCACGTCTTCTATGGAGGAAGCTGAGTCGGAGGACTTCAGTCGGTTGGTCTGTCCGTAACCTGAGGTTTCTGAGGTAGTCAAAAAGCTCTGTGGCAGCAGGGCTCCTGGACAAGATGTGCCATGATTTCCTTAAGGCTCTAGATGTTCAATTCAATTCAATTTTTTTATATAGTTCCAAGTCACAACAGAAGTTGCCTCAGAGCACTGTATAAAAACATTCACATACATAAAAAAAGCCCATTAGTAAAATTTATCTATGGAAGCTTGCAGATTGCGTTGAATTTTTACTTTTTCTCAGTCTTTCATCCTAAGCAAGCACAATGGCAACAGTGGAAAGGAAAATTTCCCCTTTAACAGGAAGAAACTTCCAGCAGAATCAGGCTCAGGACAAGTGGCCATTTGCTTCGACTGGCTGGGGTTTTGAGAGGATGTTGTGAGGCTATCTTGGTTGACAAACCTTGGCCATATCATATGGATAGGGCAGTGTCACTGGATTGGCAAACTGGGGAGTGGTGCTTCCCCTCTTCTAGAAGTAGGGCAGAAGGTATACTCCAATATAGAGGCATCACTCTCCTCCCTGGTAAGATATATTCAGGAGTACCAGCTCTTTACCCTCACTAGGGTCCTCAAGGGTTCATGAGAGTTTGCCTTTCCAGTCTACATGTGATTTGTGGACTTGGAGAAGGCATTCAATAGTGTTACGTTGCGGTAGAATGTTGAGGGATGCTCCGTGAATATGGAATTGGAGACCCTTTACTACGGGCCATTCTGTCCCTATAAAACAGTGCAAGAGTTTGGTTCACATTGCCAGCAGTAAGTCAGATTCTTTTAGGTTGGGAGTTGGATTCTGCCAGGGCTGTCAGTTTTCACCGGTTCAGTTCATAATGTTTATGTACAGAATTTCTCAGTGCAGCCAGAGGACGGAGAGAGTCCGGTTCCATGGCCTCGATTCCATCTGTATTTGCAAATGTTGGGGTTATTGTACCATGATGTTCAGCTCTCACTGGAGCGATTCACAGCCAAGTGTGAAGCGGCTGGGATGAGGATCAGCACCTCCAAATCTAAGGACATGGTCCTCAGTCTGAACAATGTGGATTACCCTCTCTTGGTAGGGAGTGAGGTTCTGCCTCAAGTGGATGAGCTCAATCATCTTGGTTTTGTTCACAAATGAGGTAAGAATGGAGTGGGAGATTGGCATTTGGATTGGTGCAGCATCTGCAGTATTGTAGACTCTGTGCTGGTCCATTGTAGAGAAGAGTGAGGTGAGCTGTAAGGTGAAGCTCTCTGTTTCTGTTCCTACTCTCACCAAAGGAATAAGGCCATGGATGCAGGTGGTCAGTATGAGTTTTCTCTGCATGGTAGCAAGACTCTCCCTTAGAGATAGATTGAGATGTTCAGGTATCAGGGAGAGACTCAGTGTAGAGCTGCTGCTCCTCCTCATCAAAAGGAGCTAGTTGAGGTGGTTCAGGCATCTAATAAAGATGCATGTCTGACTGGGAAGTGGCCTGCGGAAGACTCAGGACACACTGGGGAGACTACCGTATATCTCTCAGCTGGCCTGGGAACACCTTGGAGTCCTCCCAGAAGACCTAGAATAGGTGGCTGGGGAAGGAGATGTCTGGGCCTCCCTGCTTAAGCTGTTGCCCCTGCTACCCAACTACGGAACAAGCAGAAGACAATGAATGGATTGGATAACATAAGAAGTACACTTGCTGTTCCACGTCTAGTTTTCTATTACTTGTGTCAATGTTTGAAGAATTTACCATTTACACCTCTGTGAATATAGTTTTTGACTTCACCAAGGATTATGATCAGTGGTTAACGTAGACACAATCCATCTTCTCAATGTTTATGTGCATTGTCCCATAACTACCCAGTACTTTGAAAATCAAACTTATTTGATATTTGTGTCTGTTTTCTGGCCCACATCAGTCACATGCCAAAGTTTTCAGATGACACCAAAGGTCAGAGCAAGATTACTCAAATAAACTTCATTTGCAAAGACAGTCAGTTCCTCACAGAGCTTATTCTGAAAAACAAAATTGTCAGCATAAGTAAGAAAAAGGTAACCCATGCACACGGTCTTCCTCGTGCCTTACTAAACTCATGCTACTGCGTATTTGTTCCTAGTTTTTCTTGTTCCGTTCTTTTTGTCTCAAGCCGGTTTTTACTGTTTGATTTTTTTTTTTTTTAAAGTAAGGCATTGTTCCTATTCACCTCCAGCATACTTTGTCATACTTGGTTATTGCAGTCTGTCAAAAGAAAGGCAAGATGTTGGTTGTTTTATAGTTTTTATTTCTTTTACATTTCTACACACAATTCAGTTTTAATCAGTTTTGAGCAGGAAGTAGCTTCTCTGTGGATGCTGGCTGTTCCTACACCAGTTTGTATTTCCACATAAAAATAATGCTGCACTTTCTGCACTCCTGTATGTCCATGTTTATTCATTTAGGTATGTATGTTAGTAAATTATGTTTCCAAACCTGTACCCTTTTGTTTTTGTTTGTTTTTATAAATTAACTTGGGTCATGCTGTGTATAACCTGTACTGTACTTTAAGAGCCGTACTACACAAAAGATTTGTCACACTTTGTCATTTATTTTAAACAAGTCAGTCTAAACCTTTTGTCATGTTGAGTCAATCTTTGTTTTAATTCATAAACATGTTGTTAATTTTTGTAACTTTGTTTTTTTTTGTTGTTTCCGTCTACTTAATTGTTGTCTCACATTTTTGTGTAACACATCTTTAGACATTTGTTTTTTAAACCATTTAAATGAGAATTTTAATTTATTTTACATATTTGCATTTAGTTTTATGTAATCAAAGGTTTGCTCACTTGCTCAAATGTTTGTTTGCACCAGTTTTCTAGAAATTATTTTCCGTGTCTAATTGTTTTTTTTTTTGTTTGTTTTTTTTTTGCAAGTAACTGAAAATTTCCGTCTCTCCTCAGTTACATCTTTCGACTGAGCTGCACACGGCTGGGCCAGTGGGCCATCGGTTATGTGACGGCAGATGGAAATATTCTCCAAACCATTCCCCATAATAAACCCCTCTTCCAGGCCCTCATAGATGGTTTCCGAGAAGGATTGTAAGTATATTTTTTGTGTTCGGCAAATTCGTATATGCCATTACTTGTGGCTTTTTCGTCTGAACATCTGAGTTGCTGTTGCATCTCTGTCTGGTTTGTGGTCTTGATTTGATGTATTTTTTTGTCTGCAAAGGTTTTTTTTTTTTTTTTGGTCATTTCTCTTTTTATTATCTCATATTTCTATTAAAAACTACATTTGTGTGAATTTTGCAACCTCTTTTTTTCCATATCATCTTTCTTGTTTCCATCTCTCCACTGTTTGTACAACCAAAGCAGAGCTCATGGTTTATATTGTGGGTCACAGTTGGGAGTTTAGCCGGATGGCACAAAATTCAGCTTTTATTGCCAGTGTTGATTCCTTTATTGAAAGTTGTTTGTTTACAACTGAGAAAGCGTATAAAGTATGATGCCTGCATCTACAAAACACTTATCAAACAGTAATTTAGTGCCTACCCCATTTGTAAACTAGTCATGTCCTTTACATCCATCAATTTACATTGAGTAAATGAACTGAACAAATGGTTTCGTTTCTGAAGCTCTTTAGCTACACATGTAATATAATCGCACTAACTAATAATGGTGTTTAAATTAAATCACATACTGTATTTAAGAATGCTTTCAAGACATTTCTTTAATTACTTTTTAATTTTCTATGTACCGGTATGTTTCAGCTATTTATTCCCTGACGGACGAACCCAAAACCCTGACCTGACAGGACTGTGTGAGCCTTCCCCTCAAGACCACATTAAAGTCACACAGGTGGATTTATTGTATTTTTTTTACTATTCATACTGGTTTTTATTTGACACTCAACCTTAAACCCTGCCACAGGCCAGATAGCATCTTATAAATCAGTAATGGGAGAATATTATGTATGAGCAAAAAAACAGAAGTTGGGAACCTAGTGAAGCACTGAGAAACTGACATAAAGGAGTGCACGTAATAAATAATCTCCTTTTTATGGTTGATAAATTTTATATTACATATATTTGATGATTAGCGGAACAACGTTATGAGCACTTTGTTTTAAATTTACTAAAAGAGACAAGGAAAAATACATTTTTTAAACAGATTGATTAGTTTCTGAGTTTGACAATCTTTAACATTTAATTTGTTCACTTTAACACTGGCTTGCTTCTTATTTAAAAAAGATAAAATTCTAACAACTCATTTTTAGAATTTGTTTTTTTTTTTGGTAATATGGACGTTGTCACATTTAAGGTCACAACAGTGGTGCAAAAAATGTGTTTGTATGAGAGTTTCTCAGAGATTTTGTAAACGTTATTCATGGGCTCGCAGGGCTTGAGCACAAGACTGAAACTAAAAACACGCCTCCGCATTTTGAGTAACGCTCTTGATTTTCAGCAGCTCGTTTCCGAATGTTCTCAGGTGTTTGCTCTTTGTGATGTTGCTGTCTCACCATGTTTTTCCTCCCCTCAGGAGCAATATGAGCTGTACTGTGAGATGGGCTCCACTTTCCAGCTTTGTAAGATCTGTGCTGAGAATGACAAGGATGTGAAGATCGAGCCCTGCGGTCACCTCATGTGCACCTCCTGTCTCACTGCCTGGCAGGTATGAGCGTGGGTGGAAGCCAGCGTTGGCTCCTTGGTTAGATGTCAGAATTTGTTTTGTTCAAAAATTGACTTGCTGAAGAGCTTCTTTATGCACATCCACATGACATCATCCTCCTTTTGTACTTGTTTTACAGGAGTCAGAGGGTCAAGGAACTGGATGTCCCTTTTGTCGCTGTGAAATTAAAGGTACAGAGCCTATTGTTGTTGATCCTTTCGACCCCAAGGACAACAGCGGAGGCTTATCTAGGTGCATCATGGGGGCCGAGGGCGCACCATCGCCCAGCTATGATGACGACGATGATGACAGACTTGAAGACCCCCACCTGGTGATGAGCAAACTTGCCTGTACAAAGGTAAGATTGTGGAGAACTTCGACTCACTTTAATTGGTTTCTAACCATTAAGAATACACTGTGGGACCTAACAACCAGGGTACAACTGTCTTTTTTACTGTCCTCTCCTTTTGTTAGACTCATTTCTGTACAGAGACAACACTCCCTACCTCACCCTTCTCTTTTTTTCTACACTTTTAGCTCCCCCGTTTTATTTTTAATGTCTTTCATCTCTTATCTTTCATGATGCCAAGGTAGCAGCTTTTTTCATCTCTCGGCATTTGAAATCTGGGGCATTCTCCTATCTTACATCTTTTATGTGCCTCTGAAAAATATCTGTATGCATTATTCCAAAAATATGTGAAGGCCTGAGATCACACACACTTTGTGTCCCTGGAACTTACCTAGCGCTGAACCTTTCTCTTTGACATGAGCGTTACAGTCATCGTAATTTTGCACTAAATAACAATTTGGCACAAGAGAAGGCAGATAATTAAGCATGAAAACATAATTGGACATACGTTGTGGGAAATATTGTTCTTTTTGTCATAGAAATTGGGATATAGATAAAATCTGTTTGCTTAAGTTTTGATCAGAAGTCTGTGTTTGACTGACGCAGGTGGAGCGCCCCCCATCACCCATGTCCATGCCTCCTCAGTCATCTCTTCCCCCAGTACCCCCCAGACTTGACTTGTTACCACACAGACCTGCGAACCCCGCTGGTGCCTCCAGTCCAGGCGTCAGCAGTAAGGTAACTGAATGCCACTTTATTTGTGATGTTAGTGTTTTGACGTGTCTCTGTGTTTTCTTTATAGATCATAAACAAATGATTGTTTTCTTTGTATTATGTTGGTAAAATATGCTGATAAAAAATTCCCTTTGTCTCCGTTTTATTTCTGCAGGCTCCGTCTCACCACAAAGACAAGCCTCTTCCTCTTCCTCCTGCACTGCGGGATCTCCCCCCTCCTCCTCCTCCAGACAGACCCCACACAGTCGGGCCAGCCCCTGATGCCCGGTTGCAAAGGCGGCCCTTACCCAGCACTCCAGGGGAGCCCCCACGAGATAAGCTCCCTCCCACACCCCCAAACCGTCCTGTAGCTGACTGGAACGCTAGGCCTGTTCCCAAGGCCCCCACCTCCTCTTCTTCCTCATCCTCATCATCCTCTTCATCCACACAAGTCTCCAGTCTGGGAGGGGACATTCGAGCAGGAGTCAGGGAACTATCCAACAGACACTCCCTCCCCTTGGCGCTGCCTTCTGCTCTGGACACCCGCTCAGACTCTCAGAAGAACAACAGCTCCGTCAGTCTGGACCACCAGCTGGTCAGAACCACCTCCACACATCACACTGAACATGGTTTCACTTACAGTCCAGCGCTGCTGAGATGAATGAAAACTGTTCACACAAGTCCTAAAATACCTCCCATCTTATTTTTATAGGTGCTGTCAGACACGTCTGAACACAGCGTTGTAAAACTGCAGAAACAAACCGTTCTCATTTGTAAACTCATAGAACTGATAATTCTTAAAGATGAGAATTTAAAAAATGTACAGTTTTCAAAATAAAATATTTGTTAATGGCATTGTTTACACATCCAAACTAAACTAGTTTTTCCAGACACAATTTATTTATATATTTCACTTGATAAATTATATGTTCTTGTGTTCAAAATTAGCCAGCTAAATCTACTGAGTTGGTTAGAATCATTTCCAACCAGTGACTCTTTAGCTTTAAAAATCCTAGAACTTAAAATAAATAAATAAAACTGTTTCCTTACTTTGTTTTGCTGCTACAGCTGTTCTTGGATTTTGTTTTGTTTTTTATGGATCTTTATTTCCTTAGCTTTGTGTTCATACGGTGAAATGTTGCTCTTTTGGGTTGAAGGTTTATCGACTCAAAGTTGGTGGAAAATCTGCTTCTTTGTAGGTTTTATTAGAATTGTTTTTTTTTTTTTTAATATATAATTTGCTGATGTTCTGGGAAGTTCTGCAAAATCAGATTCAGCAGTACAGATGCAGCCTCCTCAGATGTCTGAGTCTGTGTTGACAAAATACTTTTCTACACTTGAGATATCTGGAGCTTCTTTTGTCTTCAGTGACGTCAGTAACACCATTAACTGCATTAGACTGTATTCTCATGTTGAACAGACACTGAACACATTAGACTGTAAGCCATTCAAAGTTGTCTTCAGGTTGTTTTCTGGTTTTAGGTTGATGTCCAAATACTTCACATCCAGCTCCTAAAGATGGATTTTAATGTATAATCTGGTCACTGACGCGTCTTCTTTGTGAAGATTGTTGTTAAAAAGTAGCTTTTCTTTAGCACAGAGTCTTGTGATCAGACTGTGTAGACCTTTTAGCTTCTCCGTTCATTAGTTTTCATATTAGAGTGGAACAGACTTGTCTGCTCTTAGTGTCTAATGATCTCTGATGGTTTTGTTTTGCAATCCTAGGATGGTCTGTTGAACTTTGCATTAAGAGCTCCTTTTATCGGACGTTGTGCGCTCACAGTAAACCACTTCCCAATATAAGAGCTGTACTTTTTCAATTGAGCAGGTACTAAAAAGATGATAAAGGAATAGGAAATTGTGTTATTATGAAACATTTTTTGAAGTCAACCCTGCAGTTGATTAGTTTTCAGATGTTCTGTAAATACGTAAGAGCTGCAAGTTTATTATTATTCCTGAAATATGTGTCTAAATGTATTTTTTTTTATCAAAGCACAGTTTCTGTACTCCATTATTCACAGTGTAACTTTAAAATTAGTTTTTGATCAACCTGTTTTATTAACAGACGTCTAAATAATTTGCAAATTACCATCAAGATTCAAAACAAGAAGATAATTCTCCAACAAAACGTGCACCTCTTAAGTTCACTGCTCACCACATACCCTCATTAGTTTTGTCAAAAGTGAGTCAAAATTTGGGCAGTCGGACAACAGTTATTTGCATACTGGGTTTCTCGTCTTCAAGTAAAAACTAAAAGTTCATACATTAATTAGTTAGCTTTCCTGTTCTGGATATATATTTTTTAACTAAAGTAACTTGAACTGACTGGCTGCTGCCACCAGCTTCCCATGTTGATGTCAACAAGAATCTTACAGAGCAGATATTATGAAATGCTAAACATTAACATTTTCTTTAATTATGTCTATATACTGTACAGTATATCTGAAGTTTCTAACATGTGAGTATTACTTTGCTTCCCAGAACTTTGCTGCATTAATGGGTCTAGAATATGACAACCCCAAAGTGAAACCCTCCGCTTCAGCCAACGCCATCTATTCACTGGCAAGCAGGTACATTTAACTGGTCCTGTGATGACCTACTGGTACTTTATTTACTCGTCATCTCAAAGCAAGGCGTTCTTTTTAAGAGGGATTTTCGTTATGTTGGTGTTTTTTTGTAAATATTTGTGATGTCTTGGTTTGCACTCAGACCATCTCCAGTTTTGAGAGCAGTAGCAGGAGAAGAGCCATGTGACAGTGAGGAGGACTCAGACTACATGATTCCTTCCTCTCGGCCCATCGTGGCACCACCCGTTGGGGAGCCTTTACCGGCGCCAAGACCCCCACAGCCTCAGCCTCTGTCAGCACTCCAAGCACAAGCCCAACCCTCTGCACTCAACTCGCGGTATTTAAACACCCAATGAATCCACCTCCAGCATATCAAGAAAATACAGAGGGGCTGTTTATCTGAAGCGTAACTTGTTGGTATTGTTGGTTGTTGTAGGCTCTCACTAGCCACTGAAGATGGACCTATAGATTATGAAGCCATGTACAACATCCAGGCCCGGTCACAACAAGCCAGAGATTCAGGTAGTTCTTTACTTTAGGTTTAATCCTGTGTTGCCTCCTTCAGAATGAACTTTGCTCTAACCAGTCAAAATGAGTTCTACCTCTGTGTTTCAGTATAATGTCCATTTTGACGTGCCAACACATTATGCCTTTCACCCTTCCAGATTATTCAGAGCTGCCCCCTCTGGGGATGACAAACGGCCCCAGAGACTCTGCACCCGAGGACAGGGAGGAGGATGACAACGGCTACGACTTCCCAAAGTCCCTCCCTTTGCCCCCTGCACGACGAACACTCTCAGAAATGGGAGGCTCTTTATCATCTTCTTCCTCCTCCTCATCATCGTGCGTGTCCTCCACAGCTGCTTTCAGTCGCCTTTCCCTTGATGTAGATGCTGGAGCTGCGCCATGTAAGTTTTCTTTTTTTTATTATTATGGACAAACATTAGTAATATGAGCTAGTCATTCATGTTTATAAATGTACTGTATGTGCTGTTAGTAGCCAACGCCCTGGCATCAGACACAAGTTGTGACTTCTGTCTGTGCTGATTAAAAAAACAATGCACAAATTTAAAGTTTAGCATTCGACTTTGTCCTTTGTTATGAATTGATGTTTGTAAAATGTCGGGTCCAACATGTTGAAACGAAATGTTTCAACTGTTAGAACATCATTGATGTTAAAACTACAGATGCAGATTTTGTCAGGCTGCTACACATCTACCTGCTGTATCATTTAAACTAAATACTGATTTGCTAAGAACGTCCTTATATGGGTACATCTGCGGTGTTGTGTGGACTGTAACTAGCAGGTCAGTTGTACTTGAGAATAATTTATGACCACATCCTTTACTCTTGCTATTTTTATTACCAATTCAAATAATTGTGTTAAAAATAAAACCATGGGTACATTTACATGTCACTGAATCACTCAGAATAGGCTGGAAGCGCCAAAATACGCCCCCTTTTTTTTTTCTTCCGTCCTTTCTTTCTTTCAATGTGCTGCTACAATCCGCGTAGCTGACCACGAGAGTAAAACTCAAAAGTGCAGACACCTCAGTCACTCACACCTCTCTGCCTCTGATAAGACCGATAAGTCACTTTTTTTGTTTTCCTCTCACACTTTTCTTTAAGATTCACAGAACATTAATGTTCTGTGTGAACATACAGATGCAAAATGAGGGCCAGATGTGCTGCAACAATGTTGTTTTCCCCTGGCTGACCCTAGATAGCTGGCTGGTACACACCAAGATGTCAATAAGCTGCATATGAATGAATAAATGTCTTTTATTGTCACCATGCCCATTAACAATGAGATTAAAAGCAGCTTCTTTCATGGTGCAAACATATACACAGGGGCTGCTGTGGCTGAGTGGTTAGAGCAGTTGTCCTACAATGCAAGAGTTGGGGGTTCGATTCCACCAGCTGTCAGATGCCGAAGTGTCCCTGGGCAAGACACTGAACCCCTCATTGCCTCCAATGTGTGTTCCATTGATGTATGAATGGGTAAACGAGGACACAGATTATGTTTTAAAACACTTTAAGTATCTTGATAAAATACAATCCGGATTCCAAAAAAGTTGGGACACTAAACAAATTGTGAATAAAAACTGAATGCAATGATGTGGAG
>JAVCKU010000071.1:13488385-13505755 GCA_032273985.1 Hypsolebias coamazonicus
TATGCCAAGTTCGCAGATTTCCAGTGACGACACCACAGCGCCAAATTTAAAATGACTTTGAGTTAAATTTTAATATATTTATAAGTTTGTTTGCAAAAACAAACATTGTTGAATGATAAAATATATTTTTGTTGTGCCACTTTCTGCAAAGTTCATAAATCATGTCACAGACACTTTAAAGTTTAATTCTTGTTTTGTGATTTGTACAGCTGTGGGTTAGAATAAAGTTTAAAGGTCGTAACTCTTCTTTAAACATCCATACATCCATTATCTTTTACCCGCTTTTTCCATTTTGGGTCACGGGGTCGCCGGTGCCCATGTCCAGCAATCACTGTGCGAGGGGCGGGGTACACCCTGGATGGGTCGCATGTCCATCACAGGGCCACATTGAGACAAACGAGACAAACAACCATTCACTCTCTCACTCACACCTAGGGAATATTTAGAGTTAACAATCAGCCTAACATGCATGTTTTTAAGTCTGTGGGAGGAAACTGGAGTACCTTGAGAAAACCCATGCATGCACAGAGAGAACATGCAAACTCCACCCAGAAAGACCCCAGGCTGGGATTCGATCTGGCAACCTTCTCACTGAGAGGCAAAGCTCTATCAACCCACTCCCCCACAGACTTTGTAATTTTAAATAAAACATGCAAACATGTAACCAGAAATGGCCATGCATGGGTATAAAAACTTCAATTCAAAAATAGAAAAGGGTCTTAAAATAAATCACATAAAATAAAAAATAATGTACGGGTCATAAAGCATAAATGAATGAATTCATAAATTTGCTTTTGCAGTGCAGCACTGTATTACGTCAACTAAATCATGAAGCTGATTAAAAGTCTCATTAACATAGATGCAAAAGGTTTACAAACTGTAATTATATACATGTGGGGTGCAGACATTCATCCCTCACTCACTTGCAGCTCTTAGGTCACATTTTAGAACATAACTGAATGAAGTTTGCTTGGATTGTCCCTGAGGCCTTCCTTTGATATAAATCTTACTGTACAAACGTAATTTAAAAAGGAGGCAACATGAAGCACTAACTTCATTTTTAAAACTTACTGAAAGGTGCCGTCTCCTCTCTAGGAGGCGGGTTGGAGCCATTTATTATCAGCTCGAGGAATATCTAGTTTTCCTTAACGCTCGAGGTTCTGCGCCCTGATTCCAGACATCCAGAGTTTTCTGATCAAACTTTCAGTGATTTGGATGAACAAAAAATAAGCACGTCTCATGTATAGTGTTTCAATGCAGCGTTGTTTTTGCAAGGATTTAGTGAAATATCTGAGTTGAGTAACATAAAAACAACAGCAGAGATTCTTTTTATGAGCACAAGCAGAATATCTTTGGTCTTTGAAAGCAGACCAGTGAAACCTTCCTCCTTCATCTGTGCTATAAAATCTCCCACACACTGAGAGAGGATTGTGTTTTTTATGTTTAATAAATTCTGCAGCCTCACACTTGGTGCTCAGTTATATAGTCCTACAATAATTATATTGTTCTGCATCAGTAATTGTACTTGATTGTGCCTCCTATTTCTGCATTACAGTCTATACTTTTTCTGTTTATGGTATGTGTGTGTAGAAGTGATCTCCTGGTGTGTCGCTTTGAAAGTTTTCAGAATTGCTTCTGCCTCTAGACTCCTTTTGTTAGTTGTTTAAATTTTAGCATCTCAGTCAGGGATTTCTGACTTGCCAGCAACAACATATTTTCTTATTTAGTTGAGAAGCAGTAGAGATGAGTTCTCCTTGGGTTGCTCTGTGTGTTTTGCCAACAGTCTTTTTGTATTTTGGCTGCCACGCAATAAGATGAAATGAGCTAATTTTCATGTCATAACATTTTATTTTATACTTTTACTTTTTGACCTAAGCAGAATTTAAAGAACAAAAATTAAATTTGTATTGCTTACTTAAAACTCTTAATGGTCTTGACTTTATTTAGCTGATTTAGTACCTTTCTGTGAGTATGAGAGGACCTTACAGGTCAACCAGTACATCATTTCTTGATGTCCCAATGTCCAAATATAAATGTTGGGGTGATCCAGACTGTGGAACCAACGTCCTCATGACTTGTGCTCCATCACTAACATGGCCCTTTTTTTATATCTAATCTTAAAACATATTTTATTCAGGCAGGCTTTTAATACCTACTTACACTTTTACATTTGTTGTTTTTATACACCCAATGAAAGGCTGAGATTTAATGACAGTCTCCGTCTGTCCGTCCGTTTGTCCTCATTTCTGTAAATTTTTCTTTGTCCCACCCATAACTTCTGCTCAAGATAATTTTAAACAACTTCATACATGTACATAAGCACTGGACGGCATGTTGTGTAATATTTTCGTCGCCCCAGCTTTAACATCAAGGTCACAAACCAAGGTCAAAGTTGGAAGGAAGGAAGGAAGGAAGGAAGGAAGGAAGGAAGGGAGGAAGGGAGGGAGGGAGGGAGGGTGGGAGGGTGGGTACGGTAGGTAGGTAGGTAGGTAGGTAGGTAGGTAGGTAGGTAGGTAGGTACGGTAGGTAGGTACGGTAGGTAGGTACGGTAGGTAGGTACGGTAGGTAGGTAGGTACGGTAGGTACGGTAGGTACGGTAGGTACGGTAGGTAACTAGGTACTGTAGGTAACTAGGTACTGTAGGTAACTAGGTACTGTAGGTAGGTAAGGAAGGAAGAAGGTAAGTAAGTACGTAAGGACGGACGGACTGGTTTCTCAGTTTGATATTTATGCGTGTGTGTTTGTTTAGAAACTGTTTTAATGTAAATGGATGTGTGGAGTACAAATGAGGCTCTTAGATCTACCTAATCTGAATTCTGCTAATGTTCACTCAAACAAGAGTCTAATTATTTTATCAACTGAAGTTATTGAAGTTCCATGATTTGGTAGAATATAGTATTTTATATTAGGGCTCAGAATAACGCATTACCTTTAAATATCCAAATACATTTTGTTAAAAGACAAAGTTGTTATAATCTTAAGGGGACAGAGATATTTGTAAAAATCAAAATACAGAACTACGGTAGTTTGAAGGGACGGTCCACCTCAATCCAGGGAATGGGATTGTGGAATGGTTTGGAGAGTGAAGTTAAAAATGTCAAGTCAATGTGTACATTTAAGAAAATGATCAACATTGAATTGTTTAAAAAAAATATGAAGTAGCGTGAAGATTATTTTTTTATTGAACTAATTGTTTGAAAAAAGGGGCAGATAAAATAAGATTTTTTTATTCTTTCTGCTACCTTTCCTATTTTAAATATTATGTATGTTATCGTTTATGGGCTTGCTTTGTATTGTATTTAAAAAAAAAAAAAAAATGAACAAATTTTACAAAAAAAAAAATAATAATAATAATGTGTTGTGGATGATTTGTGTATACACTGTAAATGTATAATCATGTGACAACATGCAAAATTTGAAAAGCTAGAGCAGCAAACCTAACTAGTCTCATCAATGTGCCGTGTTTCTGCCAAGTCTAGCAAGATACTAATAATAATAATAATAACAATAAAAATAATAATATTAATAATAATAGTTCTGTGACGTTTGAAGCTTAAACAGTCAGCAGAGGAGCCTTAAAAACTACTGTAATCCTTCCAGTGGAAGCCTCAAAATCCACCCGATGAATCGCTGGTTTACTAGACTGCTGAACACATACAAAAAGCAATAGATGAAGCTGACAAGGAAACCACAAATAGACCACACTACGTATCAAAGAGCCTCCCAGTGAAATCTGAGACTGTTACAGTTTGCCTCCCATAATGCCAGGAGGCAAGGCAGAATTAATGGTCTGAAAGGGCAGACAGCTGAGACAGTGAATGAGTCTGAATGTAAATGTCAGAAAAAGCCAATATTCAGAGCAATCAAACTTTATGACTTATAAACGGCTCGAAAACATCTAAATAATGCTCGCCTGATGATCAGCCAGTCATCTGTTTAAATGTTGGTAATTCTATATTAGCACTTTACTGGTCACATTTGACAAGCATTAATTATTTTTCGTGCCCTTAAAGAGTGACTGCAGAGGAATGCTTTGCATCTACGACTGTAACGAGTTGGTTTCACTGATCCTGATCAGCAGCAGACGCTTTTCCTTAAAAGCCCCACAGCGCTGCTCGGTGGGCTTCTTCCAAAAGTAAATGTGCAACCAATTACTTTGATGACTTTAGTCTCTGTCACTTTGATGTGCGAAGGTATGCACAAAAAAATAAACCCTTTACCGACCTTCATCATGCAACTGCATATTTTATAAGTAGCTTCTTGAGGAGTTTAAGAAGTGACATCATTTACCACTAAAACAACAAAGTAGCTACATAAGGTATCCAGATCTCACCTACCTAAGAGTTTAAAGCACAAAACTTAAATCTTTTTTAAAGATTATTTCACAACTTGGTGGTGCCCTTCTACATCCAGATGATGATACAGCTTCTGCCACTGAAACCACGTTTTACTCCTCATGTCCAATAATTACAGAGCAGCACGTCTTGAAAACGCTTGGGTTTTTGGATGGGCTCACATTACAGGAGTAATGCAGGTCAAATATTCTACTCTGTAATTACAAACACTGCTTGAGACTTCCAGGTTTAGGAACTGATGGCACGTTTGTCAATACCACAAAAGAGCTTTTGCTTAAATCTGGCCTTCCATACTTCTTTTGTATTAATTTACAGCAGTCTTTAAACTCATTTTGAAGTGTTTTCATGTTTGTTACAGAACATTACACATTCATGGTGTGATTAAAAACTCACTTGGCAGAGACTTTTTGCCTTTCCCAAAACCTGGATTCTTTCACTTTGAACCACGGGAAGATTCGGCCCATTTGCTGAAAGGGAAAACATTCAGTGAAGTTGACTCATCAGCCTAATGAAGCACTAACACAGACCTGCATTTTGCGGCAAGAAGGCTGATGATGATACTGTAACGACTGAGCGATCACCCGAGTCAGAGCACGAGAGAAATGCTTTTAAACCGTCTGACATCGCTCAAACTGTCTTTATGAAATTCAGACTGTATTTATGAAGTGAAAGAACATTTAGCTGTAAAGCTAAGAATCTCACCCGAATGAAGAAAGTCTTCACCATACTGTTGGCTTTCCTACTCTCAGGCTGGCCTCCGTCACTGCTGATGGCTGTCTGAATGATTCGCACGATGTCATCACTAAACTCCAGCTGGGAGAGAAATTATGGAAATGAATGATGTGCACGAGCAGAGCATACTAAAAAAAACAACTGACCAAAGCAGAACACTGCCATAGATAAATTGTAGCTTATATTTATTCATCAGTTTACACGATAAGACTGACCGGTGACTGAAATGGTCTTAAACGTGTTTTTAAATTATATTTTTTTCCATTTTAAACTGGTTGAGAAGTTTCACTACGCTGATCCTACATCTATTCATTAGAAAAGACTTTTAGATACATGTAAAAATATTTGTACGTTACAGGAAGAGCAAAAACCCACATACCAATGAGTTGTAACGACCCTGATCCATCTTTTTCTCAATGGACTCAAGGTCTGGAGGGGAATCGCTTGGAGGTGTGGGGGTGACCTCAGTAAGAACTGGGGGATCTGGACCCTCTGGAGAACGACGGGATGGAAGACTCTCCTCTGTCTCTGGATTCAGCTCTGGTGGCTTCACAGCCTGCCACATTAACAACCAAAGTTAAGCAAAAATGTACCATTGTTTGTAAGTAAATCCCTCAGTATTGCTATTTAAGGAATCTGCCGTGCGGTAATTAATCACAGTGTTTCTTTGTCTGACCTGTCTGTAGCGCAGCAGGTGTGTGGATGTGCGCGAGTTGAGCAGTGCGTTGAGGACGTTGCGAATGCAGCCCTGAAACTCCCTCTCCAGTACCGTCCTCCACTTGGCCGGATGGCGTTCAGTGCATTTGGTGCAAGCGTAGGCAACGCTTTCTGGCAGCAACGACAGCAGTTCAGACATTTCATCTGAGGGACAGTAAAATGACAGGTCATTATTTCTGCTATCATTAGATTTATCTCATCAGCACGACAGCTCGTCAAGACCTGTTAGCTCTCAGACACTGAAATCCTCTGCTCTTTATTATTATGTCTACATGGTTTCTTACTAACCTGTAAGCTTCTCACACTTGGCATGAACCCATCTGTTGCAGCGACTACACTTCATCATCTTGCTGTCAGAGTCATCATCATCATGGTGCTTATCACACAGAGGGCAGAATTTCCCTGTAAGGGAGGATTTCAACACCTAAATCAAGCTGTGACAACATTATTGACTGACTTATAGGTCTTCACCTTTCTACTAAGAAAGAAACGGGGAGCTTATCAACAAACCGCTGCTCATGTACCTTTAGTAAAACGTTTGGCACACTCATGACACATGGAGAAATCATGTGACCACTGGGCATCCCAGGACTTCCCAGGTTTGGTAGCACCGCAGCTCTTACATCGCACGCACTTGGTGCAAATCTGAAGAGAGAAAAACATATGAACAAGACGACTACGTGGCAGAAACATTAAAGCACTTCTTTGAAAAAGTGTAAAGGGTGTGAAAGTGGAATTCTTTTATAGACACCGCCTGCGAGAGGTCCAATAAATGCAAGTAGCACAATCTTGAAATAGAAAATGTGCGAACAAGAGGAGGTGGGAAAAGGGGGACAAAGATATGTTTGGACATGATGCTTATGTTTGGTCAGGCAGTAGTTAGAGGGCAGAACTGATGTGTGATGACAGAGTAGTGCTGATGCGTACCCAGACTCTGTTCTTCTTGGTAGGTCTGGTGGGGTAGTTGGGACCCAGGCACTCCGGGTGATAGCTATTACGGCACTTATCACACTCTAGCAGCTGCTGCTACAGCGCGAAAAACCACAAGATGGAAAGAAAAGTTAAGCAACGAATGAGCCACCAATACATGTTAATTATCCACAAAACAAACTGTTAACAAAGATCACTTCAATCTCAGCAGTTCCTGTTATTTATACAGAGCGGTCAGTAAATCTTGGTTTTTAACCCCTATCAAAACTGATAAAAGAAATTGTCAGAGAAACTTTTATTCAATAACCGTCAACTAATTAAAGAGAAAGAAGCAATTTTTGATTATGTTGCAATGAATATTTAACATTTGGACTGATGTGGCCTTAAATCCACAACAAGCAGAGATTTTAGACATTCTGTAGTTGAACAAGAGCGACAGACACCCAGTGATGTTTAGGTGGTTCCATGGTTACAGTAATTACTTCATGTTATTTAAGGAGAGCTTTCTTTAAAAGAACTTGCTGCATTTAATATTTTACCTTCACACTACTGCCAATAACAAAACAATTCACTGATGAATGTCAATATAAACAGGAGCTATAATGTGCTGTTTAAACCAAATATATAATTCCTAAATGACAGCCAGTAAGGGCTCAGATTATGCACATTTAAGTCTTTTTCTTTGAAAACATTCTCCATTTGATCAGTCTAAACGGAGTTTCTTTCATTAGTAGCTTTAAGCAGGCTTACTTTAGCTTTCTGGTGCTGGCGCCCACAGGCCTGGCAGAATCGGCACCTTCGGCAACACCAGTTCTCAAACTGCTCCTGGAGGGGGCGCTCTGATTCCCCGAGGCAAAAGAGATGGAACGGTTCACAGCAGACCTGGCAAAAGACGAACTGGGGGAGAAAAGAAAGAGCGTAAAGTGAATATGAGCGCTGATTTTAAACGACAGAAGGGTTTCAAAACAAACATTTATTTCCTTCTTTTTACCTCAACGTTGCCACTGCTCGCACACAGAAAGCAGAGCACCCTGGGTGTGATGGGCACAGAGGTGAGCAGGCTGAGGCCTCCAGCCTCCCACACTTTCTCCACGTCCTGATCCCTCTTAAAATCCACTCTGATACGATGCACTCCGTCGCAGGGCGCTCTGGACTTCACCAGCTCCCTAGTCGAGGGAGTGCTCAGCGAGTTTAAAGTACTGCTGCTGGGAGGTTTAGTGCTCAGCGGCTTTTTTTTTTTTTTTTTTGCGTGAAATAACAAAGACACAAAAGAGAATATATTTTTAAAAATAATGTGTGGCATCTGCAAAGCAACAAAACATGATGAAAAATTTTTTTTAGCACAAATATAATTCAGATAGTCCAGGGCTATTCAACTGGCAGCCAGGTGACTTCAATAAAAGGGGTTCTGGGTTTGAGGTTCTGTTTATTGCATTTATGATTCAATGCAATAAAATAAACAAATTTAAAAGGTAAGAGATAATTAGCTATGTTTACATGGACAAGTTTCAGATTAAACAGCCATTCAGAATAAAAATGTGTAATGTAAACACCCCGTTCGTATGATTCTGAGCTGGTTCATCTTGGTCTGAAGGAATTTGTAATCTGAATGAGAGGGGTGGTTTATGCAGATTCATAATCTGAACAGTATGCACGTAAACACTTAATCTGATCATTTTATTCCAGTCGAGAAAAACTGATCTGACTGCACATGTGCAACCTGTCTACCTCACGTACTAGATGCTAATATGTTGGAGAAGCAAAGAACACCTCTGCCGTCATTAAAACCTGTCGCGGGTCCATTTTGGGCGCTCAGGTTTGTTTACGTTCATCAAGGAAATAAACAGGAAGTAGAACTTCTTCTTCTGTGTGTGTTTTTTTTTTTTTTTTTAAGGAAAGTTTACCACCCTGCACGTCAGTACTTCTGTACTGAATCAAAGCCCGCTGCATGTAAACGCTCGCTATGATCAGCTTGTACCCATGTAAACAATACATTTGGATTAATTTGAATATGTTTCAATCCTATCAAAGAATTGTGTGCATGTAAACACAGCTTTTGTAAACTGTGGTTTATTCACATAATAATTTTAGTTGCTGGATGTCCGGTCCCCGAGCTGTTGGCTTTCAGAAACGGTGGCACCCTGAGCAGTTTTGTTGAGCTAGTCTCCCAGTGAATTCCTACCTTGTCTTTTGGTTTCTGCTTAGGAAATGGAGGAATGGTGCGAGAAGGTTGTGTCTTCAACTGTTTGGAGTCAGCTAGGAAAAAGAAAAGAACATGACATTCAAATATGAGTAAGATTAGTAAAGAAAGGTGTATTGTTCTTTCAGCGAGGTGCGAAAACGGTGAAAACTTGGAGCTGTGGCAAAGAACACGTGGCTCCTGGTAGAATCTGCTCTCTGAGTACAATTGAATACATATTATTAGTGGACTAAAAGAAGTGAGCAGACTCACCTGATGTAGTTGAACTCTGCTGTTGTGTTGAGGACTGCTGGGGTTTCTTCTTGGGTTCACTCACAAAACTCTTGGGTGATGAGTCCTTTTTTGAAAGTGTCTGACATGCAGGCGGCTGCTGCTGTGAAAGTTGGTGACACTGTGTCGACTGGGACAGGGAATTCTGAGTCGGTGAGGACGAGGAGGACGATGAGGACGAAGATGAAGACGAAGAAGAGGACGTGGAAGTATGTGTCTGAACAGGTTGCTGTGGTTTGTGTCCCTTTTTACTGGCGACGCTGCTCATGACTGGGAGTTGTTGGAGTTCCAGAGTCAGAGCTGGAGATTGAGCGTTGCTCGGGGTCTGAGTGGGTTCATCTGGGGCGGGGGACGAGGCCAACGCTGGAGATGATTGCTTTGACTGTGGCTGTTGTCTTGACTTCTCGTCTCCCAGCTTTAATGGAGGAGCTTCTGTGTTTTTATGGAGAGGATCCTCCTTTGGCACAGCAGGAGCAGATTTGGTGCCTGGCTCTGAGTTGGGCCCTTTTACAGGATTGAGACCTTCTTTTTTCTCAAACGTCTTTTTCTTGTCCTTCTTGCCTTTACCTTGTTTTAGAAGAACCATCTTTGAGGGCATCCACTGCAAGTTCTGACACTTTCTCATTCTGTAAATAAGACATAAGAAGTTTAAACTTTACTTCTTATACACACACAAACAAAACTTGAAAATGTTCTTTTTTATGCTTCTTAAAAGATAAAGCACTGACTTGCAGCATTGCTTTTTAATATTCCGCCCTCCAAACTTGGGCTTGTCCAGACAGTTAGTGCAGACGCCACAGTCCTCTGGAACCTGGCAGCCCGAGCACTGGCCGCAGCGACGCGACCGGCGCCCCTTTTTGGGAGGAGCTTCTTGAACAACCTTTTGTCGCATCTCCCGTGGTTTGATGGGAGGAGACTGGGGCTCCGCCTCCTCTGAGCCCGCTACTGATGACTTATCTGCAAAAAAAGAATCGTCGTAAACAGTTCCTCATTACTGACACGCAAAAGTAAACTCAGTTACTTTGAGGTCTGAGCAGAAAAAATTTAGAAGATGAAGAATTACACAACTGGACTAATGTTTACAAATCAACTTCAAAGTAAAAAAATATATATATATTTGCTGAAATAAGGCTTGTTTAAAAATAATTAAAAGAAAACAGAAATCTGATACAATCTACTGGTAATAAAAAAATAAAAAATAAAAATTCAGATATGAATTAAATGAGTGGTATTTGAACTGAAAGAAAGATTTAGGGAGATGATCATACTCATAACTCTACTAGTGTACTTCTAACTACTGCACTGGTGCCCCGATGGATGACTGGATTTGTCATCCACTGGAAAAACAATAATCAGTCTCCCATCATCAAATCCTGCACATGCTTTTTCAAAACTTGCCCAAATAAAATCATAAACACCAAAACTTCTGCTCAGTCTCTTATAATGTAAAAACTTTACAAGTAAATGTCTAAATAAGATCTAAATTAAAGCTACATAAATTGCAGTTCTCTGATTCCGATTTCTGATATTTGGAAAGTTCTTGTGTCAAATTTCAATAAAACTGATTTTTTTTTTCAGTAAAAACTATGACCGACAACATTCAAAACATACATTCCCCCCTCATTTTGAGTTTTAATTGAATTTTTGATAGCATGTTCAAAAACAATGTACAGCAGTTATTCTTTTTCTAAAAGAGTTACATTACCTTCCACTGTCTGTGGAAATCTAAAACTAATATCCTCCAGGTAACTGAGCATAGGTATTGCTACAAATAAAACCCTCTACCACACTTGACTCAAAAGATTGAATTATCATCTAAGAATGTCATCAAGTTCTGCAGAAAAAAGGTAATGAGTCATTCATTTAAATAAGGCATGTCGAAGTAGGGAAATAAATAAAACATGCAAAATAACAAACTCTGAATGTGTTAGATTGGTAAATCATAGTTTTATTTTATGGCAACAACACTCAAGACATGCAACAACACTCAAGACAATTGTAGGTAACACATAACAAGCTGAATGTCCTGATGCATGCTTAATAATCCAGGTAGAAAAATCTAACAAGGTTAAGCCGGGTCATCTGGACGCATAGAAGAATCCATCCAGATGACATGATTTAATCTTGGTAGATAACAAGCTGAATTTTATAGTCATCAATTTAAGTGGCAGCTGGTATTTTATTGAAAGCTTTTTATTTTTTACACAAGCATAAAAGACAGTTTGAGCCTGGTGTCCTTCTGCGTAATCTCAAGACAGAAATGGGTGGCCTTGTTCAGGTTATGTGTACAGATGTATTGTCCCTGTTGGTTTTTCGGTTTAGCGTTGGGTTGTTATTTATGTACAAGTTGTTGTGATGATGAAAAGTGACACCAAAAGTCAGTTGTACTTGATGGATAAAACGAGGAGAAGCACTTCCTGTTCAGTGAGTTACAGAATTGTGATACTGAAAGTGTCGATATCAAACTCCAACTCTATGCCTTTGATGTTAGCATTAGGCTGTTACAATAATCCTACCTGAAGACCTAACCGTTAAAGTCACTGTTTACCACTGATATTATTACTAAACTGTAAAGTGAGCAACTTCTTGTTAATAGACTATAACACACATTGTGCTTCTTCTGAAGTTAACAGTGAAATAGCTAACTATGATTCTTTTTCACTTGGAAAGCACAATGTGCTTCCACATACGCGGGCGTACTGTGTGTACTCCGTGAGCTGCGCGCACCGTCTGCAGAAGGTTGAGACTTCATACTTGAGAGTACACCCTGATGGGCTGCAGCCCAGCTCCGCAGGCAAAGGGCGTTTACCTTTGAGACAAATGGAGGTTGCCGATTGGTCATTTGCTGACACGCCCACTTGACTGACTGACAGGTCGGAAAAAAAATTAAACGAGAGCTACCGGCGGACCTGGAGGCAGCTAGCAGCCCAGTAGCAGTGGTGTTCTGTGTTTATATGTTGTTAATAAAAAGGTCTAAAAAAATAAATAAATAAAAACAGGGAACACGGGCCCTGCAGCCCACACATCAGACCGGCCCACCAGGAAATCTCCAGACCCTCCTGCAGCCACACCGGACCTGATTTTAATTCTCTCGTGACCAATTCCTTCATTTCTCACAATTTCAGTCATGGCGTCAATGGACGAGGAGGAAGAGCTCATTTGCTTCTTGGCAAAAAAAAAAACTAAAGAAAAGCCCATTAAACCAGATCAGGGATGAAGAAGGGGAATTTAATACATTGGTGTCGCATACAAAACAGTCCGTCGCCAGGCAGTTTATTGTGCAAAACCGAGTATGCATATGTAAAAATTGATCTTTGCAGGGACAAGGCTTGAGGGCATCCGCTTCAAGACCATGTTGAGTCTAATCCGGTACATGCGGACCTCTACGGAGTGAAGTACGCCCGAGTATGTGGGAGCCTTTACTAGCACAAACAAGCTACTTAGCTATGGTGAGCTTACAGACAAGAAAAAAAAAATGAAAATTTGTAGGTCAGATTGGCTAGTTTCTGCTTAAAGTGGTTCAACTCCAGTTAGGGGCTGATAAATTTGTGCATCCCTATTAACAAGGTCATCAATGTCAATAGTGGTACAAACAAAGTCCTGCTCAAACTATGAAGTCTTAGACTGTAAACTAAGTCAAACTCATAGTGTATATTTTAATTTTTTTTTTTACCAGGGTGTTTTATCAGACAAATATAGAAGCTAATATTAAGGCAAATGAGAGGTAGGTTTGTCCTTACCGTCATTCCCCATGGAAGATAAGATCTTTTCTCTCTCCTCCCATGGCAAGGCACTGAGTGTGGGCATGTCGTCAGGGAATACTGCTCGATTCCGGCCAAGAGCCACAGCTGCACGACGGCATACATGCTTAATACGTGGACCACGAACAGAGGTTTCAGAAGAGTCACTCTCCTGACCCTGTACACAAGAACACAACAGCAAATAGTTGCAATGCTTTCAAAGAAGAACAATGATGGCACCGCATATAGACAAACATACCCTCCCATTAAAACAACATAACTAGATTCTATTATTATTAGTATTTCTTTTCAACTGATATGCAATCATGAAGAATGGGACAATTGTAAAGAGACAGGAAAGTGTAGAAATATTTGTAGGCAACGTCTGCCTGTAAACAACTTAATATTTACAGGAGCATTGAGGGAAAATATTCAGTTGAAAAAAACATTTATTTGAAAAGTACGGCTTGCTCTGCTTTCTTCAAAATGTGTGAAGCAAAAATGAATTTCCCTGAAGTAACACTCTGTGAGACTTTCCTTTGATCAAATTTCAGTCTGAGTACAAACACAGGTTTCTATTAATAGGAAATATTTAAAGAATCATGTCATTTGCTCATTTAGACACTGAAAATGAGAAAAGCAGAAAAGTTTTTTGTGAAGACTAAAGGTTTATGAAGACAAAAAAAAAAAGAAAACTGACCTGGACCTTAGTCTGATCAGCAGGCTTCAGCTTATTCTTCTTTATTGCAATCAGCTGGTCTTTGGCCTTCTTCAGAAGCCCCACCAGCTGTCTGTCAGTCAACGAATGCTGCTCTGCTTGCGTTACCATCAAAGACACAGGAATGTTAGGTCTGCCTTGCTGCCCTGGAAGGTTAGCAGTCTGCTGGTTTAATGTGCCGGTACTTCGTTTCTCTTTCTCCTTTTCCACCTCTTCTGCCTCTGCTCCTTTCTCAGAGGGTCGCCCTTTCTTTGCTTGGCGTCCTTTAGTGATGGACATGGAATGAAGTCCTCTCACTTCTGGGGAAGCAGTGTCAGAAACTGCTTCAACAGATGTCGACTTTTTTCTGCCTGGAGTCTTTTTTGGTGCAAGAGCGCCTTCGGAGTCTCTCCCGTCCACAGCAAACAAGCTGGAAGGTGCATTCGGGGAGCCGTCCGGTGTGGACACCTTACTTCTTCTTTCAAACTCCTTCCTCCCTTCCCTCTTGTTTTCCTTCTCTTTCTCACGATTTCTCTCGGTCTCCCTTTCTTTTTCTTTTGGAGTAGGTTCTTGGGGAGTTGAGCTTTTGTCTTTAGCTCCTTTACCTCCTCCTCCTCGGCCTGTGTCCTGAGCACTGGAAGGAAAGAGAGGGAAAAGTGGGGAAGAAGCAGACGATGTGTTTGACATGGGAGATGGAGTTCCAGCTGCCCCTTTTCTGCTATCCGGTGTTCCTTGTGAGGCCAGACCCCGAGAGACAGTGGAGAAGGTGCTGAAAGGAGCAGGCGTTAAGGCACTAGTGGCTAGTGAACTTGCAGAAACCCCTGGCAATGAGCTGGAGTTACTACTGGAGACAGATCCTGTCAGCACAGACATCTCAGAGGCACCTTTTCCAGCAGACATCTGCTCTCTTATTTGGCTGCTGCGTCTGGTCATAGTGTGTGATGGGGACTGTGGATGGCCACGCTGTGCTCCCTGGACCACTCGTTTGCTGCGCCGCTGGGGTCTTCTTGAACTAGGGGATGTCTGGTGGGGTGACAGAGAACCGGGGCTGCTTCCAGAAGATGACTGCAGGGTAACAGACTCAAATATTCGAGAGTGGGCCTCGCTGGGTGTAAAACGTGGAGCACGGAGCAGTGGACTGCGCTTTTGGAGGGACGCTTCGAAGCGGGACGATGCAGGATGCTGGTGGTGGGTGTGAGGGTGAAGCGAGGCGAACAGACGACTCCCTGCTCCTGGTGCTGGAAATGTAACTGAACCGGATCCTCCTGCTCCAGGCAACAATCCCACGTCTTCACGTGTAAGAGGTGGAGGACGGAAATTGTCAAATATAGGCTTTCGAATGAGACCCTCCTTGGCGTATTTAGCAGAGGAAATGCACTGCTCTTTAGGATGGGACAGGGACGTCCAGCGGAAGGTGGGCTCCCTTAGAATTGAACGGCTCCGTTTGTCTGACAAGCTGGAAAGCACTGACGGCCCCGGCATGAACGATGGAATTGTGTGAGGCATCCAGGAGGACTGGGCATGATGTTCACTGATAGCAGCTGTATTAGAGGAGCTTGATAGGGGCAGCTGTGGAGCAGCAAGGAGAGGGGGAGGAGGAGGCGAAGAGGGGGATGAAGCTGTGGATGAAGTTTGCTGAGAATTTCCAAGAGTAGAGGAGGTCATCAGCACTCCTGTTGGTGGGCTGATGAGTGGCTTTTTAACCCCAGTAGGGAGATTCTCTCTCACCCTCTGTTTTTGACTTCCCCGACTGGCTCCTTGAGCCCTCCGACCTCTTCGACTCCTCTCCGGCTCTGGTTCAGAAGGAGGGGAACCAAGCCTTGAGCTGTTTAACAGGTTTGCCACCCTTTCTCCCTGTGAGGATGGGGAATGATCCTCTGGCTCTGACAGGGCCTGTGTGGCCTCAGAAGCCTGGGAGTCACAAGATGAGTCATCCAAGCTCGGGCTGCTGGACCTGGAAGACTCCGCAGAGGATAGTTGAGAGGAATGCTGCGAGACAACACTCGAGCCGCAAGATGGCGCGCTATGGCTAAATCTACCATTGGCTGCGTTACTGGTGTTGCTGTTGAGCAGACTGGAAGCTGTTGCTGGGACAGTGGGTGTAGGGACAGGAGATGTTGGAGGAGGGACAGATTCAACAGGAGCAGTTGCACCACTGCTAGTAGAAGCAAGAGTAACAGACACAAGGGCAGGAGAAGGTGATGAGGAAGTGGTAGATGTTGGTTGGGCAGGTGTTGGGACAGATGAAGGGGGTGGCTCCAAACGTGCTATCTTTGCTTGGGGTTGGGGAGTTCCAAAACCGCCCTCATCTTGAATAAAGCGCTTTGGCGTTTTAATGATGCGAAGGGAAACAGTGCTGACCACAGGCATGATGAACTGCCTAATGTTCTTCAGTTGGGTCTTTCTGATGCCAGTCTCAGTGGCCCCTGAGCCACTCCCCCCAATGGCCTCTTTCTCCAGCCGCTTCTGTGCCCCTTTCTTAGCGCGCTGCAGCAGCTGTTTGGCGATGGTTGCATCTGTTCGTTTAGAAGGGGGAACAATTCTAACTGGCTTTCTATGCCGAGGGCTTTTCCTGAGGCCTACTGGCCTACCTGGTTTAGAGGGAGATGGAGAGGCAGGTGGATTGGAAGAGTCCTGATTTTCAGCACCATCCATGTTCCATAGCATGGACTGCTGAGGGTTGTGTGGTTCAATGCCTTTGTCTCCACCTCGGACCCTAAAAGTCTTATGGTTTCCTTCCCCGCCTTCACTGGAGGTAGACAGCTGTGCAGTAGCAGCTGCTGCTGCTTCAGCTTTGAGTCGCTCAGCTGAAGGTGGTCGCCCACGTCTACGTCGGGGTACGCCAGGCAAAGTTTTGAGACGTGACTTGAGAGGGGCGATTTTAGTCTCCATCAGCCTTTTCAGGTTGGAAACTTTGGATTCACTTCGTCCACCTTTGGGAAACTTTGCCTCAGTGTCAAGAGGCTGTGCAGAGTCCACTGACAGCCTCCTGTTACCTTTTCTGTCCTTATCTTCCTCTGCATCCACACCCAACTCAAACCCAGCCTGCCTGCCGTCCTCCCCTGCTGCATGGTTGCCTGTGCTCCAAGCTTTTTTATTGCTTGAAGAAGGAGGCCGTCCTCTTCTCTTCTCTCCAGTGCCAGGTGGTCTCCCGGGCAGCCTTTTTACTTTTTCTGCTGGCCGTTCAGGTCCGTCAGGTTTTGCCCGTGTCGGGGAAGGAAAGGACGAGAGGGAAGGTAAACTTGAAGCAGCTTTCTGGGCAGTCAGGACACGTGGTGGACGGCCTCTGGGCTTCTTCTCCTGTATGGGTGGGGCTGTTTATCAAATCAGAGAATAAACAAAATAATGTAAGCATGGAAAAACTTCACTACAGACATCCTGAAACAGCACAGCCGTCTCAATAAAACTATAAACACGGATTGTTTAACTTTGAAGTAATTGTACCTGGAGAAGTTTCTGAAGGGCTCTGTATTTCTGTTTGTTCAGCAGTCACTCCAAATCCTGCAAACGCTTCATCCTACAAAACAAGACAAATACAGAGTGACTCTACATGTAAAAAGTTCTGTTTGAAGCCAAATTTGACAATCTATCACCTTTTAAAAACAGTTACTGCTTACCACCGACACACAGATGCTAATCCTATCTTTAAAAACAACCAAAAGTAGTACTCTATGTTTTATTGTAGGGGTGCACCGATAAATCGGCCCCGATTTCCTTAATTTTGGGAAA
>JAVCKU010000071.1:13653249-13670494 GCA_032273985.1 Hypsolebias coamazonicus
TGATGATGGGTGGTTGTGGCCCACTCCTGATCTCCAAGGAGAGCTGTACAGTAGTCCCTCACTTATTGTGGGGGTTGCATTCCAGACACCCCCGCATTAAGTGAAAATCCACAAAGTAGGAATTTTATATTTATTTTAGTATTTATATATATTATATATATTAAGGCTTTATAATCCCATATCTCTCTGTGTGATGATGAACATAGTTATGGGGAGTTGCTGGCGCTGCGTCTTCTTCACAAAAGAGCACAGACAGACTTATGCCACAGTTACTGAGCCAATCAGCACCTGGGATACAGAGCACAATGCTCTGGTTGCTCACCTTTCATCAGTCAGCCAATCGTGTGTCAAGTACAATCTTATGTTGAAAACCTGCGAAACAGTTTGTCAGCGAAATTTGAACCACACAGTAGCAAGGGACTACTGTATACAAGAGAACAGACTGACAACTTTCCTCACACTGGCCTTGAATGATCATTGATGTGGTCCTTGTTACTTTGGTCACTGGTGTTGTCTACAACTAGCCTTTACAAGGTTCAAGGTTCTTTAATGTCATTCATGTTACATGATACATGAGGTGGAATGAAATTGTGTACTCAAGGTCCTCCAAGGTTACCTGTTGTTGGCCACAGACTTTCATCTCTTCACCAGCATTTACCTTGTTTTAGCTCAGGTGGAATAAATCTTTGACCACTGAGTTCAGTACTGTTGTCAGTGAGAGACCAAGCTCCAGCCTTTGTTGGCTTTTGTTAATTTCAGATCACTAGAAAGTACAACTTTTATTTTAAATTAAATCTTCACTGCTTGTGCTTTGGATTTTGTCCTTTGTGATGAAAACCTGACAGTGTTGGTGAGTCAAGCTTTTTCTTTTACCCAATTGTACTTATTTTAACATAGGAAAAAAAAACCTTTTGGATGATGTGGAAGAGTAGGTAGATGTTTTTGAGAATTAGCAAAAGTTATTGGTTAGCATGCGACAACTATTGTGCTGATTTTAGTGAGAAAATGCTTCCATCAGGTACCATTCAAAGTAATAAACTAAGGTCAAGGGATGTTTTGCTGTCTGAGGTTTCAGGTAAACATGGATTGCATAATTCGCTGACATAAGCTGAACATGCCCTGTTGTAAAGCAGTGTCCAAAAATCATCGGTTCCAGCTCTCAAAACAAAGCAACGTGCATGGATGATGCACTTCTCCTCACCACAGGAGAAATAAAATGACACCAGTTCAGCTCTTCTGCCTCTGGGCCAGTTGGAGCATCAGCAAACTGGGCACCAACCGCAAAGCAGTGGGAAACACATGCACTTACACGAGTACACGCCGGCACCAAACCCTCCGGTGAGATCAGGTGTGAAGTGACTTCTCCAACAGAAGCCACACAAACACACATTCCCTATACACCTGAACTCCATGACATTGTTGCGGTGCACCCTTGTGGGGATAAATAAATAAATAAATAAAAGTCAGACTCCTAATTAATAATCCTATTAGCACATGAAAGGCAACATCTGGCTTGTTCCAAAAGCAGTCACTCTTTTTTAGGAGAGTAATTTGTCTTCTGGATGAATGAGTAGCCCTCCCGGTGAGAAGGGCCCTCTGAAGATGAAGACGCTACGCCCTTCGTTTGGACGTCCTCGCAGCTTTTACACGCTGAAACATTTCCCTGAAAGTTTCAACGCATTTAAACAGAAATTCAGATTACTGCTCCTGGCTAATTTCAAAGACAGAAGCTATTCTTGGTTTCTCTTTCTCTGTGGAAAGTGAAATGGAGCAGAGGGGAGATTGTATCAGAGCCTTGATGTGGGCTGTGTTTGAAAGGGAGGTGAAGTAATAGCGGGAGGTTTGTCAGGACGAGAGGCACTGACGTTGCTTTCATTTGGCAACTGAAGGACAATAAGGATGCGCGGGTCTCCATTTGGAGTTCTGACGCACACATCATAAACCCACACACCTCATATCTACGAGGAGATGCTGGTCCGTTATTCTAAATGAGCATTTAGTTAAAGGTTTCAGATCAGACGTGACAAAACGGTCTGCACGGCTCTCATTATCTGTTCCTCTCTTCATAAGTGGGGCAAACGATTCGCTCAGTCTTTTTTTTATTTTCCTCTTTAGGTTTGGATATCAGTATGTGTTTTATGTAATACTCTCTCAGCCGCAAAACTGAAAGGAACTGCAGCATCATGCCAGCCCTTGTACGCAAGCACCGTTTTATCCATGCAGCCGATCCGGTCAAGTTAAATCTGGATCAAACCCCTCTTGGACACAGAACAACCCTGACCTGCCAGATGTTATAAATGTCAGCGAGCAATGCCAGTGGGTTTTGTCTTATTTCTGATGCTTTCGTTTACATTTTTGCTACTAAAGTTTTTCGAAGTATCTAAATTATTCTGCAGTCGCTGCTTAAAATCTCCCGTAACCCCCTTTCACTCCGGCTGAGGCAACTGAGCATGAAATCGGACAGCGATTTACCTCCGTTCAACCGCACATATTTGCTTTTCAATCGGCTGATTTGAAGAGAAAATCTTCTGTAGAGAAATATTCCTCGTGGCTTATCCGGGGCTCAGTCCCACTGAGCGAGTAGATTTCTCGGATTTCCATCTCCAGAGGTTATTTGAGCAGACTTAATTTTTTTTCTTCTTCCAGTGGCGGACTGAGTGACGAAATAGAAGCAAGAATGAAAGCAAAGAAGATCAACTAACCTCAGATGGTGAAATGCTGATGTAAAGGATGCGATAGCCAAGGTCCCTGGTTGTGCCCATGCATGCCCGATTCCTTAGTGGATTGGAGGTGAAGCTGGAAGGGGAGGCAATTCCAAGGCAGAAGTTAGGAGGAACGGGAGTTGGGAATAGTTGTTGCACATCTGTGTCCTCTTATCCAGTGGTGTTAGGTTCCTCCAAGCCCCAGACAGAGTCGATACTCCCCATCTAACCCCCCACCCCACCCCTTCTCCTCTTCCTCACGATGTCCACTTGTTTTCAGTCGCTCACGCATTCACACACACACACGTACACACACATGTACGCTCTGGCTGAACTCCGGACGCCTCAGCTACGGAGCAGGCAGAATGTCTCCATCGTGCCGCTGCATTTCTGCTCTCTGGCTTTCTCCGCTTTTTCCTGTTTGTGGGAGCGTATGTGGAAGGTGGGTGAGACACGGAGCGAGAGAGAGGGATTAAGTGAGGGAGGGAGGGAGCACTAGAGGAAGGGAGGAGGGAAGGTTGCAATGGAGAGCTCCTGGTTTGGCTGCATCTGTCAGGTTCACACTCCCATCCTTTTATTTTAGCATCACTTTATAGAGAGTTTTTCCTCATCTTCGCTTCAGATCACCTGCGTTTTCAAGAGCACAAGCACTGATCAACTTTGGAGGGATTTGTCAAGGCTGCACTTTTCTCCTCACAACCTGCCAAGAAAGGCAACGGCTGATGTATTTCAGGCTTGCCGGTCTGCACACGCACCTGCGTCTTTGTCTTTTTTGTGCCCTGACACCTCCACAGAGTGAGGCTTGTCATGTGTGATCAACCTTGAGAGTTTCATTACAAATCCATTCCCCTTTGGCCGTCTTGATTTTCCCAGAGTCCCCAGAGTTTTAAACTTATTTATTTATTTACTTACAGTATTTATTTATTTATTTATTGTAGGGAGTCAATTCCATCTGCCTGTCCCCTACTCTCCAGATCTGATTTGCCTGATCTCCTTTCAGCTATTTATCCATCTGTCTCAGGGTTAGTCAGTAGTTAATTCTGTTTGAGCTGGAAAACAATGTGTTTTTAATGGGTTTGTGGTGTAATGTTAAACACGCATTGGACAAAATGAAAAGGAAGGATAAACGCCACACTCAGCAAAGCCCTGATCATAGTAAGGTGGACTTGTGCAAGCCTGCTTTTAGTGATGTGTTGTTCTCTAACAGGGAAAGCCCAAGTTCTGCTTTCAGCCTCAGGTATCATGGTAATGAACTGAAGCTCTGCAGACAGCAGCCACTGCGAAGTGTGTGTGTGTATACGTCTGCATGTGTGAATCACTTCATACCATTGTATTTACCAGTGCAGTGGGCATCTTTTATTTCTCCACACTAAAGATCCTTCAAAACCCAAAACATTGTGAAGTCACTACATATTATCAGAGTGAACTAATATATAAAGCCCAACTCAACATATTATTCATTCAAACTTTAGTTATACAGGTTAGTCTCAATGAGTCATGAGGAGTCATTTTCAAGAGCGACCTTGTAAAAAAACAAACAAAAAAAAAAACCAAACAAAAAAAAACAGATGAGATACACAACACAGCCATGAAACTATAAAATGTAAAGTAAATAAAAGTAGTGATATAAACGAAAATAAAAACAAGCTATATAATGAAACATAGTAAAATACTAAAACAGGAACATATCTGCATTGGTTTTTGTTTTGAACTTAACAATTGTTTAAAATCCCTTAGAGAAGTAAAAGTTGACAGCTTCAGATCTTTTTGCAAGGTGTTCCAGGAAACAGGAGCAGAGTAAGAGAAGACCCTTTTGCCAAATTTGGTCCACAATGAGGGGACATTGCAGGTAATGATGTCCTGAGCGTGCACGCTGCAGCTGCACTGACGTAGTGACATGTAGGGGGAGATGTATGAAGGCAACAGACCAAGAAGTGATTTAAAGATGAAAATGTACCAGTGAGAGAGTCTACTTGAAGTTAATGATGTCCAGTTAACCAGTGAATACAGGGTGCAGTGATGGGTACGATAGTTACAGCTAGTTATGAATCTTAGTGATAGACAGAGTCCAACATCTGCAGGGTGCTTGCAGGATGTCACATTAACAGTGTATCTTCTTTTTCCAGGTTTTATATTTTCAACTTTACCTTTCATTAATGACAAAAGATAAACTTTTGCCTTAAGACAACTGTAAAACACATTTTTTGCTCCGTTTTGAAGTCTTTTCCTCAGACAGTCCCGTCCTTCACACACATTCCAACTGATTCCCATGACTTGACCGAGTCCTCCAGGAAGTGTCAGCGCTTGTGGACGACTCTAATTAGGACAGTCAGAAAGAAATCTTTAGATTTATTGTGGGAGGTTAGTTCACTGTGTGGCACACTTGAGCTTCATGGTTATACTGAACCCTGTGCACTCCATTAAAATGATCTAATTCAAGGCTAAAGGAAAACACTCACTGTTCCACTTAACTGCCAAGACAGGAAATCCTTCTTTTGATTGTGAACCGAAAGAGCAAAACTGAGAAAACTCACTCCACGCCCATGGTGTGGTCTCTACACTGAGGTCTAGATGAGCTGTTGGCATGGACAAATCGTCAAACGCTCATAAAACCCCAAACATGCTCGCAGATGTTACGTTCGTACTCGTAGCTGCTTGCTAATCAGATGCAGAACTAGGGGCTTTCTACTCTTTGTTGTATTGTAGTCTGAAGGACTTTTAGTTTGCTTCAGCTAGTCTTAGACAGCCAAACCTCAAGAAATGTGATCAATGCTTCTTTTGTTTAGCTCTCTGACGTTAAAACTTCAGCTGTTTTTGTTAATACTTCATTGTTAATGGGGGGAAAATTCAATCCCCCTACTTTTGACAGTAAACCTCATTTGTTGTTCGATCAAGCAAACATTTAGTTTCACTCATTCTTCCCTTCAACTTTAGACCACAGTTCTGGAGTATTCAAATAAAGTGTTATCTTTGACACCAAACACATCATTGGTTTGTTAACACGTGTGAAGTGAGCAGAGCCAACTTGCAGATGATCACACAACTCTCATGCAGTCATCCAATTACATTTAGTGGAATTGGAAAAATACCCTCCATCTGTTCATCTTGTGAGCTGGATAACTTGAAGAATAAGTGAGATACCAATGTCCATTTTGGTGTGTGGCTGCATCTAGCAGTAAGAAAGGTCACTATCAAAAATTGGGTTGCCATGTCAAAATACAAGATGGCCACCACCAGATTGTATATGGAAACCGACCACCCCTACATTGCTTAAAAGTATAGTTTCCTCATATGCACAGTTTAACTCCTGCCCTCTTGAATATCTTTCACCAAAAACATTAAAGCTTTCTTGCATTTCCTGTTCACTTCCAGTCCCGAAAAACACTCATTTCAAACACAAACGTTCACTATTCAAATCCCTCCCTCACTGGGGCAGCCTGTGTTAGTTTCTGGATTCTCCATGGCCACCGAGTGACACAAACTGTTCATTTTCTGATTTCATCATGGCACACGTCCAATAAACATGTCAGAGTTCATCAGAGGGAACTGTCAGTCACGTTGGAACAGCGTGAATTCCTCCAGCGATATGTGACTGTAATGACATGTAATTCACCCAGTCACCACGCTCTGTGGTCGGCACTGAGCTGTCACACAATGTTCCTCTAATAAACACATGAACGCCTTTGACATATGGTTTAAATTAATCAGCCTTGCAGACCACGGAGGAGCCACTGAACACAAACTACGGTCCAACAGTTCTGCTCGCTCATTTGCATTATGTTTTTGTGACATGAACCAGGCCTTAATTAGACATACATGCAGTGCAACTTACTAATTGAGGCCTTAGCTCACCACTCCCATTGGATTCAGCTGTTCCAGAACAATTGGAGTAATTATTTTAACCCCCCCCCCCCTTTTTTTATTTTATTTAGGACCCTGTTATTCTTTACACACTTCAGGCCATCTAGTCTAGAATTCAGAAGTCTCAGGAGTTACTTCGAGTCGCAGCCAGAAATCAGCTGAGAAATAAAGTTGGAGCAGATTTGTGGGACAAATTTTCCAACTAAGGTCCCTCATCAGTAAGAAAACAAATCAAAGCCCAGTTCACTGCTCCACATAATACCTGTAAAGTTCAGTTTTTTCTTTTTTTCTTTTTGCCCTGGTTCAAGCTAACGATGCTGTGTTCATGCTTCTTCACCACAGCTATGATGTGTGCCACATGTGCACATCAACGACAAAAGTCAATGTATTTTTTTCAGGCGCGACGACAATGAATGCATTAGAGAATGTTCGTCCTACGAATGAGGGTGGTTGTTTCAAAAGAAAACAAAAAACAAGCACATATCTATGGGATGCTGTTTGTGAAGTTACACAGTCAAAAATTAACATCAATATTTTGGCTTATTTAGCTTTTATGAAGAAAAAAATATAGTTTTTTTTTTTTTTTTTCCAAAGTCATATTTTCACCAAAATAAATATATTAGTTTGCTACTCTCACCTAAATATTTAACTGATAAGCAAAATATTTAAGGCTGAGCTAAATATTTAGTTAGCAAATTAAATATGTAGCTTAGAAATTAAATGTTTAGCTTGGAAATTAAATGGACAATACATATTTTGTTTGAAATGAAATGTGTAGTTTTGAAAATATTTAGATTGGAATTTAAACATTTAATTTACACTTAAATGTTTAGTTTATTAACTAAATATTCAACTTGCAAGTTAAGTATTTAGTTTGTAAACTAAATATTTAGCTTGCAAATTAAATATTTAGTTGGGAACTATGACATTCATAAATGTATGACTAACGTGGTGAAAATATGGTTTTGAATAAAAAAGAACTTTTTTTTCTTATTAATGGATAAATAAACCAAAATACAGTACTGAAGTCAATTTTTGACTGTGTAACTTTACAAATGGCACCCCATACATATCACACATCGGTGATGGAAGATGACCATCTTGTGTTTTTTTTTTTATGTTTTCCAGGTGTGTATGTACCGCCTGGTACTGGGATCGGACCAGGAGCCGCTGGTCCAGGAACTGGATTCTTTCCAGGTAAGACCTTCTGTTTGATACTTTAAGTAAACCAAAACACGTCCAATTAAAATTCAGCTCCTGTGGAACTTGAAAATGATCAAAACATTTTATGAACATCATTAAAAAAAATTGTTAATAGAAGTTTTATTATTAAAGCGTTGAAGCTGATCTTCGTATGATATAAAGACTTCAAATGACTGAAGATGGATTTTATTTTATTTTAACTTTTAAATACAAAAAAGGGCATTGCTGAGCCGACAAAGGGACAATTTTGATATGCCTACAAATGTTGCCACATGTACTGTATATTGTATATTATATTGTGACTGTGTACAATGCAGCATTTTTCAAAGTTTGCATGAACGCTTCATCTTCAGCTCCATAATGACACATGATAGGAAATTAAATGCATACATGTATAAAAATGATTTGTACACATATGTAGTTTTACCTTGAATTACTACCCTGTATGATTGTTGTGTTTTTAGGCTCTACTGGACAATTCCCTGCAGCCTACAAACCAGCTAAAGCTGCAGGTGAGTGGAAGAAACCATCATTTCATGATTTTCCTGTGAATACTAAAACATTTTTAAGAACTGCACCTTGTTTGTCATAAAATGGGTGCTGGAATATTTCTGTAGGTGACTTGGATATTAAAATAAATACAGTACACATTTTTATTATGTGTTATAAATGCTGAAGTGTCTGAAAAAGTATCAAAAACATTTGAACAGGTCTTTTTCCCCCCCAGCTAGTCAGCTTCATGTAGACTGACTTCTACAAGTTTATTTCCGAAATCCTTTCTTTCGTACTTCGACGCCTTTAGTACGGTGATGTTTGTGAAACGATCAGGGCTTCCAGGCCTGATGAATGCTGCTTGTGGTTGGTCACTTCACATCTTCGTGTTGGATGCTTTCGAAGCACCGTCCAGTTTAGAAGCAGGTCACCTGTGTGGATAACCTCCCCATGGCTTCAGCTCCTGTTTGATGGGCAGGTTTGACCCCCATCCGTCACGTTTATTGCTAACAGTACCTGTGCCATGGCTGAGGGGAGAGTGACGTGATACATTTTCAAATAAAATTGACATTTTATATTTTTGGGAACATTTTACTAAAAAACACGTGTCCACAACCATTATTAAAAAAAATTATATTGTAAAACCAATTCTTCCTGTTAGCTTTGAGTTGGTCAGTAGTTGGAAACACACAGTAAGCATTGGATTGAAAACTGTGATTAATTTAAAATTAGGAATATACTGTGGGAATAATCAGGGGTTTTGAGCCAACAGTTTAAAACATAATTTGCTGGAAGACAAAAAAAAAAAAAAGATTTTTGGACCAGTTACACTTTTTTCATTAGCACACTTGTCAGTAAGATTAATGTTTTCATCCTTATACATCCTGAACAAATCTAATGAGAATAAAATAACATAACACAATTATTAGAGGCGTTTTAACTTGGCTCGCTGAAAGCGAACAGGAGTGCTGAGAAGCTCGTCATCATCACTGGAGGATCGTTTCCCTGATAAATATTTTATTTCTTCTGTGACAGATGAAACTTATCTCAGGTCTTTTACATCTCATCTAAAACAGGCAGATCAGGCACTTTGCTGTTTAACTGACACATTAAAACATTAAATCAGACTCCTAAATCCTCCGTGGATCAACAATATTAAAATGCCCCCCTCTTCTGTTTTGGCTGCCCCCTTCCTTAGTGGTTGTCACAGAGAGCGAACTCACACAAGGAATTGGCAGATGTATTTTTTTAGGCTAGATGACACAACCTTAGCTCTGTTGGCACAAAGAGCTGCCATCTAGGAGGCCTGGAGGAGCAGATGGGGGTGTTAAGGGCCTTGCCCAAGGGTCCAGAATGGGGGGAATGAGGGAGGAGGCAGATGCTTCACCTTTTCCACCTTTTTTTTTTATAAAGGCCAAAGTGTTACTACAAATGATAACAGTAATGACTGCTGTGGCTACATTTGGCTCTGTTTGACCTGGACAGCAGGAGGTTATGGAGCTGGTGGTCAAGGTGTGGGTCCCGGTGGTTTGGTGCCAGGCGGTGTTTTGACTGGTGGCCTTGGCTTTGGAGGATTACCAGCAGGTATGAATGTTTAAAAAAATAAAAGAAAAAGACAAAGCCCCTTGCCGCTGCTGTCGTGCATTCAAACCCAACAGTTTCAGTAATCAGAAACAGACATGAACACATTTGGTTGCTTAATCCAAAGTTGAAAATGGAGTGAACTGTATTTGTAACGTAGCTTAGAAAAACTCTATATTTTATTTTATTTTTCTCATATACGTCTTCTCATCAACAGGGCATGGAGGAAAGGCTCCACAACCAGGTGAGTTTGAATATCAAATCTTTTTGGGAAGTGTGATATTTGATTCATGCACAAGCAAATTCAAACTTTCCAGTGAAGCTATAAAAACGTGTATTCATACTACACCATGCGCCAGTAGCTCAAACAGTCTTACGAAACTTTAGGTTTTTACAAAAACAACTTCAGCGCCTTGAACGGAAGGAAATCTGATGTATTGTCACTGAGCTGATAAAGTAACGTAAAGGCTCGGAGATGTTGACAAACCATCAGGGAAGGCAGCTCTGCCCAGTCAGAGGGTAATGGTCTTTTGAGTGCTTGTCCACCACACTTTTTTAATCACCAGTGGGTTTGTTTACACTGGCCTCGCAGATGTTTGGGGCATCCTGAATGGAAACCGTTGCGAGAATCCACCCTCCTTCAGCTCTGCTGTACGAGGAGTATCAGGCTTGGTTGTCAGAGAGCAAACAGTCATCAGCAGCTGCCAAACAATGGAGCCAGATCTCTGATTAATGCTACCCCAGTGTTGGACCTTTACAATATATGGAAACCTCTGTGTTGATATTCTTTTCTTCCATACTGTACTGTAAATATTTTCCCTTGCTGTATTTTAGGATTCGCCCCTATTGGTGCTTTAGCAATGCTTAATTCCCAAAGCGCTGCAGATACGATCTCAGAACTACCTCTCTGTGTTGAAAAAGATAAGGAAACAAGCAATAATCTTGTAGACCTGATAACACACGGAGCGGGATGCAGAAGGCTCCCCTTGAACTGCCACACCTCCATCCACTTACAAGACTTTCCAGAGGTCCATTTTGTTAACAAAATGACCTAATATCCAGTTCTGGATGGAAGTTGGTTTTGGCTGGTAGCAGCAGAGCATTCCTTGAGAAATATTCCCAACTTTTCTTTGGATTCTCCTCCCTTACAATATAAAGAAGTGGACTTAGTGAGAAAAGTGTAAGCAAACAGTATTAAAGCAACTCCTTGATATTTTTATTTTTCTAATCAGTTCAATTTGGATCCCTAAGTTGCCATGAATAATCCTAAATGATTACAGCTATGTGAAAATAACACACAATTGAGCCTTTAAGAGTCAGATAAGGCACTGTGCTTAAAAAAATGGAACAAGTGTGAACGCCTATTGTGATGGATTTTTCCTTCCGTACATTTTTCGGAGCGATTCTTGTCCTGCAGTTCTCTAGCTAGTTCAGCAAATCATAAATCAAAACGTTCAGCTCGTTCTGCACAATCCTGCTATGACTTTTTGGTATTGGTGCAACTTTAGCTTTTTGAAATATTTGGCCTTTTCTGCTGTTTTTTTTTTTTTTCCTCATAGAAAATGAATTGAGCTCATTTTACATCCTTCAGAGCTTTAGATCTGTTTACAGTCTTTTACTGCTTCTTTCACATTTTGTTCTGGTTCAACTTCTTTCAGCTTCCTTGTGCAAATTTAAAAAAAAAAATCAGCTACTTTAAGCTAATTTCAGCTGTTTTGCGCTCCTTTCAGATTATTTCTGTTCAATACAAGATTCTTCTAACTTTTTTCTGCTAATAGCGTCTTCTGCTCCTTTCAGTTTATTTCTGCAATTTAAGCTTTTTCTGCTATTTCAGCTACCATCTCACTGTTTTTATGCTAATTTTTGCTTTTTAAGCTAATTCCAAATTTTTTACATGAATTTAAACTACAGTATTTTCAGTCTAATTGGACACATTTGTGCTCTCTCCACTTCCTTCTGGTAATTTAAGCTTCTTTCTGCATTTTTAGCTACTTTTCAGTTGGTTTTTGCTCATTTAAGCCTTTGCAGATAATTTCCAGGTTTTTGTGCTCATTTCTTCTATTTTCAGCCTAATTGGGCAAACATATTATTTCTGTTTTCTTCTTCTAATTTAAGCCTGTCCTACCTTTTCAGCTCTTTTTTAAATTTATTTATTTTATTTTATTTTAGCTAATTTCAGCTGTTTGTGATAAATTAAAGTTTCTCATGGTACTTTCTGCATTTTTCAGACAAAATAAATTATTTCTGCTTATTTCAACTTGCTATGTTCCTTCCAGCTTTTCTTGTTAGTTTCAGCATTTTCTGCTATTTCAGCTACTTTTTAGCTGTTTTGTGCTAAATTGAACTTTTCAGTTATTTCCACCTTCTTTTTTTTTCTTTTTTTTTAATTATTTTTATTTAATTATTTTTTTTTTTTTTAGGTCATTTCAACTCTTTCCACTTCCTTCTGGTAGTTTAAGCTTCTTCCTGAATTTTCAGCTAATTTTCAGCTATTTTTTCTAACTTCAGCTTTTTAGCTAATTTCTTAACTTTTGTGCTAACTTTTGCTTATTTAAACCTAATTCAGCAAATATGTGCTCTTTCTGCTTTCTTCTGGCTTGCTCTTTCATTTCAGCAACATTTCAGCATGTTTATAGCTCATTTCAGCAGTTGTTCAGCAATAAGCATTCACACTGCATTTTCACAGGAAATGCAGTTTCTCTAGTTCTGATTTGTTTTGTCCTGTGGCAGTAAAGCTATATTTAAATGAGGGCTTCCACAAGTGGATATAATTTCCAGCCCATCAGAAAAATAAATCCTGACGTCCTCACATTTATGGATGTATCTTTGCTACTTGCAAGTATAAAGATTTTCATTGTAAAACAAATATGCATTTGATTTGTTGGCAGAGCTCACCCAGTGGCAAGTTGAGTACATTTCAGTTTTATTGAGACCTGCAAAAGAAACATCCAACCAAAGAACAGGAAGATTATAAATGCATTATAAATATGGTTTTGAAACACATTTAAAAGCATCAAAATCCATGCTCAATAATCCAAGTAAAAAATCCATTAAAGTTAAGTCCTCTGGACAGTTTCTTTTTGTTGAAATGTTTCGTCTTTCATCCAAAACACTTCATCAGTCCGAGGAGCCAACTCGTCTGAGGCAGTTTTTTGGATGAAAGAGGAAACGTTTCAACAAAAATAAACCATCCAGAGTACCTGACTTAACTTTGTTGGATATTTAAAAGTATATATATATATATTTTTTTTTTCAATTTAATTTTAAGCATACACATGCAAACACCAGAGAGCTGCAACATCATGAAGGACGCCTCACATAATAGTAGCTGCCAGTCATCCCAGGGTGTAAATCATGTGCTGACATCACACTCTTCAGATGCACCTTGCCTGGTCAGTAATGGAGAACAGCAGCTGGATGTGTGAGTAGCGTGACTGCAGTGTAGCTCACGCAGAGCCTTGTAAATGTTACACTAATTGTAAAGCCTGTCAGCTCTCTGCTTTGACGACGCACTGAAAGCTGGAGAGAGGAACTTTGTTCTGGTAACAGCTGTTGGACACGGTTTGTTCTCCCGTGTCGCTGCAAGCGAAGGTGGACTCGATACTTCAAGGTGCGGTTGTTAAAACTTGGCTGCCGTAGACCGCCTTCTTGTCCATTTCAGCCAGTTATAATAAAACACAGTTGACTGCTTTTCCTGTTGGAGCAGTGTCACCAGTTCAACAGTCTGTCCTAAACAGAAGATGAAAAGTGTAATAAAGTGTGTTTCTGTTTTCAATTTGCAAAGCTAATCTCTGACATGTAAAATCATCTTGACGCTGTCTAACTACGAGTACAAAAATACATAAATCAGTGTTTGTAGCTGTTTATTGAGAGCCTGTAACTAACTTGGTTTACCAGCTGATGTGTTTCTAATAATTTTATTGTTAAGCATCTAACAAAGTTAAGTCAGGTCCTCTGAATAGTTTGTGTTGAATTTTTTTGTCTTTCATCCAAAAGACTTCATCAGTCCAAGGGGGGTCACAACAAACTCAGTCTTATAAATAGCACCTTCACAGCAAATGGTTTCTGGAGTCCTCCCTCTCCCCCCTCAACTTGTTTGAGACAGTCATGGCAAAAAGTGGTTTAAAATATAATATCCTTATTCATGCCTATAGAAAAATCCTACCATTCCAAAACCTTCTTGGATTTTTCTACCTGGATTATTGAGCATGAATCAGGATATTATTGCGCACCTTTCAAACAACACAATAGAAAAGTCTCATGTTTCAGTTTTGAGAGTAACGTTACGATGGAGTAAGTTTTTAGTTTATGTTGCCTCAAAGCTTTACATACATTTTCCTACAAAAAGATTTGAAGTCTGCCTGTTACTATATGTCTCAGGACTTTTCTGAAAACTTTAGCAGACCAAAATGTTTTTTCTTCTTCAGTGTAGCTCAATTAACTTACAAAATTCATAATTCAAATTAATGAATTACTATAGCACCATTTCACAACAAAAGTTATCTTAGTGCATTTTACAGAGAAAATAAATGAATTCAAACAAGTCAATTCAAAACAGACCAGTCTGAAACCCCGCTTTCATTGCATTCATAATTCATTCCTTTAAAACACAATACTACAGTTAAATCTATAATTTACGATTGCAATTAATAAAATGGGTGGCACGGTGGTGCATTGGTAGAGCTGCCACCTCTCAGTGAGAAGGTCGCAGGAAGGAATTCCAGCCGGGGGCCTTTCTAGGTGGAGTTTGCATGTTCTCTCTGTGCATGTGTGAGTTTACTCCAATTATCTCCCACAGACCAAAAACATGCATGTTAGACTGGTTGGTAACTAAATTGTCTCCAGGTGTGAGTGAGAGAGTGAATGGTTGTTTGTCTCTGTGTGTCCCTGTGATGGACTGGAGACCTGTCCTGGGTGTCCCCCACCTCTCCCACAGTGATGGCAGGACATGGGCACCAGTGACCCCCACGACCCAAAAAGGAAGAAGCGGGTAAAAGATAATGGATGGATGGAAATAATAAAACGTATACCGTTGTATAGTCTAAGCATTTATTTGTATTAGAAAAATCTATACATGAGGATTAATATTTAAAATTACTATAGTATTTAGTGTTTTGTGACTTGGGGAAAATCAAACCAACCTTTGGTAGAAATTAAAAGCTGTCTCCATTGTTTATGGTAAATAAATGCATTGAGTTAAACATTAACGGCTTTTACTTACGGGGCAGCTGTGGCTGAGTGGTTAGAGCAGTTGTCCTCCAATGCAAGAGTTGGGGGTTCGATTCCACCAACAGTCACATGCCAAAGTGTCCCTGGACAAGACACTGAAACCCTCAATGCCTCTAATGTGTGTTCCATCAGTGTATGAATGTGATAAAACACTGATTAGTCTTTGTATAGATCTAGTAGAGTGCTGTATGAATGGGTAAATGAGGACACCGATTGTGTTGTAAAGAGCTTTGAGTATCTTGATAAGATGTAAAGGTGCTATATAAGCACAGTCAATGTATTAAAAGATTTACTTTAAAAGATGAAAAGTTAGATACCCACAGAACTGAAGGGAGCAGATGTTTTACTCCAATCTGTATTTTAAAACTACAAACTTCAGGTCATTTTAATAACGAAACTTTCTTAAATTTGACGGCTAATCAGTAAATCTTGTGATCCATCTTCCAGCTCTGGTTTGCATCACAACCATTGTTTGAATTAGCGCCACGTGACCTTGTCAGCCCTACAGCAAGAAGAAAGGGGAAAGGCTGAGGTGGAAAGATATGATGGACATTATGAGGACAGACAAGAGACAAGAAGAAGCGGGGAGGATGGAAAAAATAATGGTTGTAAACTTGCCACACGTCAAATGCAGACTGTTCCCCTCTCATGAACACGAACAGCCATTTGCACAGTCGTTCACGAAACACTTGCGCTTCGGAGAGCCTGCCGAACGCAAGGAGACGTATAGATTGAGAAGAGAATGAGAACGTTTCGCCAAAAGAAGACGAGCTCCGAGGAGGTTTAGTCCCTGGAACACATGTGCTTTTCATTACTACGGTTCAGACCTCTGAGCTGCCAAAGACTGGAAGCATCTGCATGCGAATGTGCACGAGCGTATGGAAACACGTTTCTGAGCTTCGTATCTGTGCATTTTCAACTGCGACCACCTGTTTGTGGACGCACAAGCATAAATATTTTCAACGACTCGACGATGTCTCAACAACATCCAGTTTTCCTTTCAGGCCAACGCGGACACACTCGCTTTTTTTAAACACATTGTGAAAAATGGTTTTGTTCTTCGTCCACCCCGCGTTCCACTTCCATACGTTTTAAATAGGTTTCAGACCGACGCAGCCCACAGATCAGGGCCCACCCAACGTACATGCGGCCAACAAAACCTGTTTGTTCACATTAGAAGTTTATTTTGTTTCCTAAACGGTTTTTCTTGAATGATGTCACCGCATTTGTTGTTGCTGCCTCTTAATATTCTCACTAATTCACATTAAGCAACTCGTTTTAGTAACGACCGAGTTTTAACATGCATTTATTAGTGTCTTATCACATCACAGTTTGTTAATTGTGGTATTTCCCCCCACATTTAACCAGTTCTGTCACTTTGGTGACATCTGCCAGCCTTTTTCTAGCCTGGGCTGTGTTCACTTTGCTTGGTTGCTCTTGAGTTAATATGATTGACTCATTTCATGTTCTCTGCTGACCAACAATCCCATGGCGCGGTGTTACATCCTTTCCCCCCTGCTCTCTTTCCCAGCCTGTCTGGAGCGTCAACAGCTTTCTTTGTCCAACTGGCAGCTCAGCTCAGAGTCGTTTCTGAAGTAATTAAATTTTTTTGTTTCTCTTATTTCCATAAGAGCCTATGAAGACAGAGCACCAGCCAAGCAACTGTGTTTCAGTCATTTGGTGAACTGAAATGAACTGAAGTCCAAGCTTTGAAGGATGTTTTATAGCTGTAGTGCTGCTGTCTGCAGCTCCTTTACACAATTTCAAGCCGGGCCTCAGCCGCCATCCGTGTCAAGTGCGATACGACAGAGGAACGGAGGTTTGAAGCTGATCTCATCCTTAAACTGTAATGGAGGTAGTCACAGAGTGGAGTTGGTGAGTACTTAAGAAATGGAAGGCAGGATTATGTAAGCACACTAGGGGTGTAAATCATCAGCTTTACAGGATACAATATTATATTGATTTGTTTGTATGACGATACGATTTTTCTCGATATCACAATGTATGTCACAATACGATTTCGATCCTATTCAATTCACAAGTCTGCGATCGATATAGTCCTATATCAAATGCCCATCTCGTTTACATTTAAATAAACTTGCAAAAACAATTCAAATGTGATTTAACCATTTGATTTATGTTATTACAGGCACCAGGCATTTAAATTAAAAACAAAA
>JAVCKU010000071.1:13670594-13692645 GCA_032273985.1 Hypsolebias coamazonicus
GTTCATGGACAGATGTTCTGACATTTTCCTTTAGAATTATCTGATATAATTCAGAATTCATTGTTCCATCAATGATGACAAGCCGTCCTGGCCCAGATGGAGCATAACAGGTCCAAATCATGATACTACCACCACGTTTCACACATGGGATAAGGTTTTTATGCAGGAATGATGCAGGCATGCATACAGAAAAGTCTGATAAGGATAACCCTAAGGAGTAGATAAGACAGTCTAGTGGGGAAAGAAACTGTCTAGTCATCATAACTGACTCGCAACAAAGAACTGGAGCACATCCATAACTGTGCTCAATACATCAAGTCAATGTGAAGCTAAAGTAATGATTTGTTAACTGCCAAGGATACTTATCATAATTAGTTTGGGTGGTAATATTTTGCACTCATTTTCTGTACAGTTGTCTAATCAGAACAACATACGCCTTAATCCATCTGGATTCTGTTTAAAAATGCATGTATTTCAGTGTGTCGTGAAATAACTGAATATGTTGTTTTTCTTTCAGCTGCTTACTTCTTCAAGGGTTGAGCAATATTCACATGAAGGACATAGCCATTGTTATATATGTTTCTGGTGCAACCTGGATTCGAACCTGCAGCCTCACAATTACCATATCGTAGTACTGACCACAGAGCTACTGCAGCCCCCCGTTATTGACTATGTAACAAACTACACTTAGCATTAAAATAACATAGCCTGCTTTTTAAAACTAATTTGTTAACAACATAATCTCAAGAATAATAAAAGATAAGGACTTTAATCAATATTTCTTTGGAAAATGTATACTATGCTGACAATAGAGGTTAGAAAAATTACACAATATCCCACTTCTGTAAATGCATGAAAATAAGCACCGGCAAGACCAATGCCCATTGTAATAAAACTGAAAAACAGATAAGACAAACCTTGAAATATATTTATACCAGTACATCCTTAAGAACCATAATTGTTGCTGCTCCGCTTGTTTTTAAATCTAAAACCAAAATCTGTAATAACACCCATCTTGTTGTATTATATTACCGTAATGTGAATTTTCCTGTTTGAATTTGGCTAACTGATGACGTGTTCTTGGGTTTAAGAATGCCCTTTATTTTAGTATGAGCTCTTAAAGCAGCTGTGTGTACCTTGCTGGATAACTTACTCAAAATCAGTGACAAGATTTAAACCATTGGTTACTTGCTCAAATAATTATACTTTGGTGACCCCTGAAGAAGGGAGCCGCTGAAACATTTTTTTTTTTACTTTCATGGCACATAAACGGTCATAATGTGCCATAAAAGTGACACACTATAACAAAAAAGGACCTCGTGGACTAAAGAATAATTACACACACAAAAACAGAGTTCCACTGGATTCTGTTATCTGATGTTTTTCCACTGCCAACACTCATACTTGTTGCATTTATTTTTAATAGCTGCAACTAACAGGGATGTTAGTGGAATGCAAATAGTTTTACATAAATGCATGTACTTGTAGTATCTAAATAATATGGAATAAAAACTTTTTAAATTACCAATATGTGTGACCATAAACTAAAAAGCAGAAATGATGCTGACAACTAGCCCGTTCTGAGGATTAGTGATTAGTTACTGTAAATATAACAAAGGAATGTAAATTAATGCATTTAGCAAACTTAGTATTGATTACTCTAAATTAATTACCGGTAACCCAAATAAGGTTTATTTTAAACATTTATTATAAGTAGAATGTAAGCTTTTTCCTTCTTTTGGTAAAATAAAAACAGACAATGTCTTGAAAGGTTTGTTGGCAGTGTAGGTCAGCATAGGAACAATTTTTATTCCTATAAAGCATACATGAAGCCGGGGTCTATTTATTAACCAAAAGGAAATCAAATTTCTTCACCTGTTTTAAAGAAGGCGTGCTTACTACATCAAACAGAAACCGAGTCTACCATGTCTGCTACAAGTCAACCACAACTAGCAGGGTGGCTGTGTTTGGCAATGAATGTGTTTAAATGTTAAAAAGATTTCCCTTTTTGAAAAAATAGTGCTACAATACTGTTGTTAAAAGGCAAAGCTAGACATTATACTCTGCTGTACTGTAAAGCATGTTTGCAGATGAAAATAGTGTCAACAAGGATACTGAAAACCAGAGAAAACATCTCGACGGTGTTCTCAGCCAAGTCTCATTCATTCAGTAGAAGCATAATGTACATTAGTAGATTTCATCAAAGGTTGATATCGGGGTTCACGGTATAAACTATATTTATTGTTTCCCCCCACCCATTGTAGTATCATAAAAACTGTGATACACGGTTTAATAAACAATTTATGCAACCTAACACTTGAAATTCGTACAGGATTTGGGTCACAGAATGAGGTGCTACACTCGGCGCTGAAATATTAGCCTCCTGGATATTTACGGACATCTTCTTGTTGACGGTTAAATCGGTTGCATAACAATAAATTATCCGTCTTGAAGTTTCTCCAAAAAACTGCACACGGTCGAGATGCATATAGAAGTAGGCGGCGGTACAACAGCTGGTGGTGAACGAGAGGCTGCCTGGTTCGGGTCGATCCGCCCAGACAGCGGAGCCGAGGCGGTACAGTATTTGTAGGCCTCATCGAAGCCCACTGCGCAGGCCTCAATGCACCTTTTGGGCCTGTCGCTAAATTTTCCCCGCAAACATTTAATGCTAAACTGACGACCCCAAATCTACACTGAAGCTGCTTTACAGATGAAACAATGATCGATCAAACATCACTCTGGACAACGCTCTTGCTGACTAAGTTTCGTGACGGCCATTTATGAGCAGCGGTCGTGCTAAACTGTGAATGCTAGCAAGCTATTAGCTTAAGAGTAAATGTAAAACAATGCAATTTTAAAAGCCACCCTCAGACATAACTCGACAATCCAATAGTGCTCAGCTACACAATAACATATAAACATTAAACTAGCTGCCCAATCATTTCAGCGTTCAAAATAAAGTTACTAATTGTGACGAGAGTCGTCTATTTCCTGGAATTAACTAGGTTTTCTGATACCTCAAGTTGCAACTGGGCTACATAAACTAAACAAATATACTAAAAATCTTAAGAGACCCAACTGGTTCAACATCTTAACAGCGCAATAGTTTCCTATATGCGGTTACAAAAACAAATTAAACTGGCATTTAATGGTACGTACATGTCTGACTTGTAAACATGGGACGTTAAAGGAAATGTTCCACTTCAGTGTGTAGACAGGCCCTTTTGCAGGTAGCTAACGTTAGCCTCAGTGATGCTAGCAGGACAAGCTAATCAGAAAACATACACTATTCTGATCGTAAATTAAAATTTAATAATGGTGACATTGTAGCTAACAAAGGAAACCATGACAACGAGTGAGAAATACAAGTAACACTTAATACAGAACTGTTATCTTCATTAGCTCGGCTAACAACTCACCAGGAATTTGATATGACTTCCCCGTCCAAGCCTTCGACGGTGGTGTCGTTGTGTGTATATATATATTACATAAACGGCGCCTCTTAGTGTCAGTTTCGCAGGACACAATCCTGTTACTACAAAGACCTGCTCCTTGCGTTTTCTCCTCGGCTTCTGAGCGCTTTTCCTGCGTCACCGGCGCAGCTACAGCTCCCTGACTCTATCTATCCGGTTTCTGAGGCTTGTTGTCACCTCGGTCCCAACAGTCACTCACAACTTGAATCAGCTCAACATGGCGGAAGCGCAGCCGGACGCAAATGTTTCCTCGGTAAAACAGGACAGTCCAGTGCGTGAACTCCAACACTCAACGGTGACTATGAGCTGGTTTACATCACACAGTCCGGTCCAGCTCTGCTAGCACAGCATCCGCTGAATGGAAAGAGCATAAAACACCTCTCAATTCCGATAAAGTGACTCCAGTTCCAGCGAATACTCCATTCCCGATTTCCCCTAAAACCAGGTTAAAAAAAAAAAAAAAAACTGAAGATCAGCTTGAAGTACTTTGTTATATCGCCATCTACCGCACGGGATGATCAAATAAAAAGTTTGAAGAACATAAAAAAACTAATCTGACGTTTTTGTTAATTATAAGCGTCATGGTTATTTTATTAGGTAGAAATTTAAATTTAAAATGACTAATGAGTTTACTAATTAATCAGTGGCCCATCCATACATCCATCCGGGGAGAGAGGTGGCGCAGAGGCTAAAGAGGGTGGACCTGTGATCAGAGGGTCTCTACTCACTCCCACATTCAACTCCCTGGACCGACAACATCAAAGTGTGGGTGGAAAAGGTGAAACGCCCACACCTGCCTCCACCCTCATTTGCCCCACTCTGGGCCCTTGAGCAAGGCCCTTAAACCCCCAGTTGTCCCGCGGACGCCCTAGATGGCAGCTCTCTGCTTCACATCTGTGTGCTCACATGTGCAATGGGAAAAATGCAGATAATTAATTTCCCTATTGGGGCTTAATAGGATATAATAAATAAAATACATCCATCCATAATTTCTCCAAATTCAGATCAGAGAGATAAGTCTAGGAGGGAAGCCAGACATCTGCCTCCACAGCAGCATTCTCCAGTTCCTATTATCCCAAAAGGTTCATAGTCTAAAAACTCTAGTGTCCCTTCAGTTGTTATCAATCAACAGCAGGCTGTTGGAACATGGATGGACAAGTGAACTGAGAGCTGAACATTTTGACTCAGTTCCATCTTTTGTTTTAGAGCTCAGAAGTTTTACTGAAAGTTTATTCTATATGTGTTGGAAATCGGATTTCGGTTTTGCATTTTGATGTATTTTAACAGGTTGTTAAAAATCTATGTTTACCTACATTTGTTGTGAACACTCTGCTTCTATCAAGCATTCTCCATCCCCCACCCCACTTGACAGTTCTGAGCCCAACACTGCCCCTGCTCACTGATGTCCCACACCACATGTGAAACCTCCAGGTGCCTGCCTGCGGCTTCCTGTGAGCACCCCCACCACTCTTTTTGGGGTGGAGATTTTTTAAGACTAGACGCGGAAATGTTACTTGAAGGGGCAGCTCGTAAGTGGCTGTTGTGTTTAAAATTAGTGTTTATGTCATTATTTTCAGTTTACACATCCAATATAAGTTTTGTTTGTTCAAGGCAGTCATATTTGTTCATAACATTCATCTGGGTCGAGGAGCAGTACCAGATGTTACCATTGCAGAGTTGCGTAGGGAGTCACGTGAGTTTGTGTGCAGTCCACATGCGTGCTATTGATAACTGTTACCAAGGCATTTAGTAGGTGGGGCTGTGGTATTATGATGTTCCTATGTTTACTTCTAAGGACTATTCGATAAAGAATCATTTAGATTTTTTAATTTAATTTATTTTTAAAGTGCTTTCTTGCAGTAAAGCTACCACTTTCTGATTTGAATAACCAAGGTTATGTTTTAATTGTATGTGATCAATATGAGCTTCCAGATTTTTCAAGTTTTTGGTTGTTGAAATATTCAGGGTTATTACTCTTTTTTTTAAATTATTATTATTTTTGAATGTATTTGCCATATTTTTCTTTATGTTTTCAATTATTAGTCTTTTTTTTTTTTTTTACTGTTCTGTATTTTTTCCAACCTATAATTGTTTTTTCTGCGGTAGAGATGTCATGTAAAGTTATTCAGGTCAGTTGGTTCCCTCAAGTCTGTACCCCCAGTAGGCTCATTTAATAATGTCCCTAACTTAATTTCAAATAAAAGTCTCTAAAAATAAAAAATATATATTGCAACATGAAGCACAACTTTATGTTATTTATATATTTACATACAATTAGCATACATACCTATATAATGCTTTATATGTAAATCCACAGACATTAACATATGATAAAGTCACCCTCTATCGTAAAGCTCCTGTTTAACTCACAGACATGACACAGCAAAGCTTTTTGCACACGAGCCTGGGTTGTAAACCTGACAGTCAACATTTTTGACCCCACAACCACCCAGTTAGTGAAAAACCACATACTGTACTTAGTGGAGAATGATGACCCTCGCTCCTCAAAAGTCGGGTCCGGGTTTTCCTTTTCGCCTCCTCGATGATAAATAATCTTGTTCCCAGGCAGCAAAGATGGCGGCGCAGTTCCGCTGATTCTTCTCTGCAGCGAGTGACCAACTTGTACTAATTTTCTACTCGTTTTGTACCTACAAATTATTGCCAAGAACCATTCTCGTGGAAGAAATGTAATATGACGTGAAATATATATTTTTAAACGAGGAACTGATTTTTACAACCCGCCAGTTTTCTGTTTCATTGCTAAGTGAGCTAAAATGGCTCCAGTGCAGATTGGGTCGGATGTGCAGCTTGTCCCCCTCGGGGGTCCGGTTGTTTCGGGTCCACAGCCACCACCACCCGGAGCCCCGGCCACACAAGGTGTTCGGCTGAGTCTGCTTATTGAATTTCTCCTCCAGAGGACTTACCACGAAATCACGCTGCTTGCGGAACTGTAAGTACCAGTTAGCATGAGAGTAGGCCCGATGCTAACAGCAGGCTAAGCGGCTCTTTGTAAAGCAGATGTTCTGCTGCAACACATTCATGGCTCTGTCAGGTTTCCTGTAAAGTTCTAGAGTGTAGTGAACGAGGTCCCTCAAAATAGGCAACCTCGTTTTTGTTTGTTTTTGCGGCTTTTCTTTCTGCACGTTCATTAAGTGGTGGGAAGAGCATAACTAGTTATGGAAAAAATTATTAAGTAAACTTTAATGCTTTTTCAATATATTGAGTTGAGGTAACTACAGTAAAAAAATAGTTTATTTATTGAGCTTTTCTGTGTTGCTTGAATAATATATATTTTTAAATCACTGGTTTGGTTATTGTAGTTTATCTGGGTGTGCAGTACCTGTCAGTTCAGTTTATTTATACTGTAGTGCCATGTCGCAGGGCACTGAACAGAAACATTCACATACGTCACAAATGCTAATTGATAAATCCAACAAAGTTAAGTCGGGTCCTCTGGACGGCTTTTGTTGAAACATTTCGTCTTTCATCCAAAAGACGTCATCAGTCCGAGGAGTCACAACAAACTCAGTCTTATAAATAGCACCTTAGGGGGTCAACCAGTTTGATAGTGCTAAGATGGTTTCTGGTGTCCGCCCTCTCCCCCGTCGACTCGTTTGAGGCAGTCATGGCCAAAGTGGTTCAGAATATCCTGATTCATGCTCAGTAATCCAGGTAGAAAAATCCAACAAGTTTGGATTTGATAATAATTATAATAGTAACAAACTGCAAATGTCTGAATATTTGGAGGAAAAAAATATGTAATAAATAGAATACAACATGTATTAATAAATAGTTTGACACCATTTATTAAATAGGGGTGTAAATCACCAGCTTTACCACGATACAATATTATATTGTATCGTATATACACTAAACGATTTTGGTCGATATCACAAAGTCTGTCACGATATGATTTTGACTCTATTCACGTCTGTGATCGATATATTGCAACATGAAATGCCCATCTCATTTACATATAAATACATTTACAAAAACAATTAAAATATGATTTAACTATTTCTGTTATTACAGGCACCAGACATTTAAATAAGAACATTTTTTCGTAATTAATGAAAACATAAAAATAAATAACCTGTTCAGTATAGTCTCACATTTCTCATGTTTAAGTGCATTTTTTAAACCAGTTAACTTAAAAGTGCCCTGATTACCAGTTCATTATTATTATTATTATTATTATTATTATTATTATTATTATTATTATTATTATTATCATCATTATTGTTATTATTCATTTATAAAGAAACAAAAATAGATATTGAACTTACATAGCTATCAATGCTTTGTTTTTTTCTTCAGGTGAACGGACAAATTTGTTGTTTCCCGAATATTTAAACTCACACTGACACCTGTCGTGCTGTTGGAATCAAAATATTTCCACAGTGTTGATTTAAATCCAGCAGCAGAATGAATTTCATTGTGTTTTCTGCCTCATCAGCCATGTTGCTGAGATGGCCGAGCGCAGCCGCGCATATGGTGACACAAACGTGCTTCGGGAATTTCAAAATAAAAGCGTATTTTAAAGATGACGATTTGAATCGATGTTTTAGTTTTGCCACAATATAATTGAATCATTAATCATTTAATCAATATATCGATGTAAACTGATGTATTGTTACACCCCTAAAGTGCACATCATAGTACTTGATCCGCTCACTTGTTTCCTGTATGGACGACTAACTCAGAACCACTGAGAGAAATTATACATAGGTTCATTGTGTGTGTTCAACAGCTGAGGCCTAAAGATGTTGGGACGTCTGATCGTAACTTACATGGTTTTAAATTATCTGTACCATGGCTGATTATTGATCCTGACATAGAGTAGTACATTTGTACAAATTCACAATATCTCAGCCCATGTAACATATTACAGTAGGTTTATATTAATGTACTTTTTTATTTCCTTGTCAGTTTTGCTTTTTCATGATCCTTTTATCTTGAGGCGATATGAGTCAGAGAAACTATCTCACCTCATTGAAAGATTTCTCTTGGATAGTTTTAACTTTAATCAGTCTCAGTGCTCGGTTGAACAGCTTTTGAAAATAAATAGTTTTTAAATGACGTCAGTGTTTGCCTTTGAGGCCTCAGATGCGTTCGTTCCTATTGCAGTGACTCTACGTGCTTGTACAATTTGGCAAAATCAGTGCCGATGACACATTTGACCTCTCTCACTTGTTTGCTTTCTTGGAGTACCCCATATGTTTGCCAGAGTGACATACTCCACATGGCTGCACAAAGATCCCCACCTTTCTAATGACAGAAGAATTTGGGAAATGCTTTTGAGATTGACTAAGCCTAACATCAATGACTCTATTTGCATATTTTTGCAGAGAGCCAACCTATTAAGCACTTGTCTCTTCTCTCAACCCTGAGTTGTCAGCAAACTATTCCATGGAATGGCAGTCAAAGCCACATGTGAGCCATCTGGGAGATAAAACACACGTTGCCAACTTTGCATACCACGACCACAGGCTGCATTTGCTCACCTGTTTTCTCATCCCGTATGCAATCTGCACTGCAGAACATCTCTTCAGATGGAACAAAATAATCAAAAATGATCACTTTCTCTAAATGGCATGCTCACTCATGCCCAATTTACTGGTGGTGTTCATTAACGATCGCCGTGTGCGTTTACGTGCCGTGAAAGTTTACTTCAAGCTAAAGGCAGATGCCTCTGGATGAGAGAAGCTCTGCAGACATATTCAAGGCTCACTGCTGGCAAAGGAACTGTGACATTCCTTTAGAAGTGGATAAAATGTAAAGTAGGAGAGGCTTTCATCTCTTGTAGAAACAAAGGAAAAAAAACGTTAGCTCGACTAAAAATCTACAGCGTAGCATGTTCTGCTCTGTGAGGCTCGTGGGATAAACAGTGACATCAGAGACGCAGATGATGAGGTGTCATGCAAATGAACACGTTTCAAATTAAAAGGCAGCGCTGATGGTACGTGCACAGAAGGGTTTGTGAACGATGCATGTGTTTGAAGAAAGGAGAGACTCGCAGAGACTCGGGCTGGTGAGGTCAGGGCATGGCAGCCTGGTTTGGCAGGGTGGCGGTGCACGTAATCCTAATATCGTGCAACGCTGACTTTACCAGTCGCAGTTCATCTGAAGTCATTTTATACAAGCGCTTAGTGGCTAAGACATGATATACGTGTTCTGATCCCCAACTGCATGGGTTGGTGAGACGTTGACGTCGCCAGATTTGCTCCATCAGTAAAAGTTTGTGCCACATAGAGAATGAGACAACCTTTTCCTAGTTTGTCAGCAGGACCTTTGGCACAGGGGGTCATCTGACTAAAAGGGGCGGCTCAGACTTTGGGACCTCTCAATGATCATGTCAGTGACTCCATGGAAAAAGGAAAAGCAAAAACAATAAAAGGCTTGAGGCCAAATTCGTGCTGTTTACACCAGGCAGCAAGGAGAAGGCGAAGCAGTGTGGCTCTGAGAATACTTAATTAATCCAACATGTGAACAGTCCTGCTTTTCACAACTCGATGCCCGTGACTGACAGCCCACTGAACCTTCAAAGTGACAAGGAGCAGGGGAGGTCATAAGAAAGAGTGGTGGGGAGCTTCGGTGCATCCACTTGTCACGCAATCTGGATTCACTAAAGCACCTCGCATCATTTTGTTTTCATCCGCTCTCTCGCGTCACCCTGCAAGAATGCAATCTATCCACCAGCTTGGACGTTCATCAGTGGGATAATTTGATAGTGATAAAAAACTTAGTGTCACAGCACTGACAGATGCAACGAGAAGCTTCGTGTTCACACTGGAAATGTACATGGGACCACAGCCGAAGAACAGATCCTGCCTGCCCGTCTTCCTGGACTTCCAGAAGGCCTTCGAAGACGAGGCTCGTCTACATCAAGACGCTCCATCGTTTTGCACGGAGTTGCTGGGTTTGTGCGCCTCTGCGTTTCTTTCAGAGCGCCCTGCCTTTCTGCGTGTTCGAGGTTTCCAACCTAAACACTAATGTTTATGTTTACACAACGATGCCAAATGATTATCCCTTCAGTCACTCTTCTGCCATTTTTCAAACTCTTTCTGGTTTCCAGCTATGAGTCAAAACCTTCTCGTTGAACCTTTCTGTAAACAAACAAATTGTTGCTATAATGCTCGCCTGATTGTATAGGGGATTAAACAGAGAGGACTATGAGAAACAAGTCCCCCAGAATCCCTGGACGACTCAGCGCCCCAGCTCCAAAGTCTGCTTCCCTCGCGTCTGCCGTCAGCTACGGTGGATCTCTGCCAGGGAATTCTTTTCTCTCCTAAATTAAACCCTTCAACAGAGCCAGCTGGTCCGCGAAGCAGAGAGGGGGAGGAAAGCAGGAGATGGAGGAGAGAGCAAATGCTTCTTTCACTTTTCAAGTTTGGCTTCCTCCGGTCACAGCCATTAACGCCTCATGTCTGGTCAGCAGAACCCCCTCGGACCGGAGAGGGGAAGGCGTTTGGTGGAACGGGGAGAGCAGCAGTGAGAAGAGCCCAGAATGTTGTTCTGATTAATGATTCTAGTGTTCTGCTGGTCCTGAAACAGAACTTACCTGACCCCAGTGGAGAATGAGAAAGACGGTTCAGTGCACAGATTGAAACCAGATTTTTTTTGTTCACACTGGCTCACGTCCATCACTTGTACTGGTTGGAGAACATGACTTGTGACTGAAAGAACCAGCTTTCCTAGTTTTCCTGCCATGTCACAGTTCTCTTTGAACGAAGATGTGTTTGACATCATCCAGCAGGGGACACTGATTAGAGGTGCCTGTCCCTCAGCACATTTTCATAACTCTTTAAGAGAACGACTCCTCTTTTGCAATAACGGACTTGGATTTTCTTCCTTGTTCTTGCTGAGGTCTTTTTTTTAAACAAGCCACAGCAGATGAATCACCACCGTTGAGCAACGCATAGTTTTACCCATGTTTCCCCCCCAAAAAAGCTTGGATGCTGCGTAAAATACAAATCCAAACAGCTTGTAATCAGCTGAAAAACAAGGAACGGTGTTTATTTAAAAAGCAGCACAGTGAGAACACGTCTAATGTGGAAATTTGGATTCCGTCGATACTCATTTTGAATCTGGTGCCAGCGACTTGCTTCAGTCGTGTTTCACATGGTGTTGCAATCTCGTCCTCAAACGCCACGCTGAGACGATCAGTTGTCTCGAATGTGAAATGTTTACAGCAACACTGTTCCAGTTCTTTACTCTCCAACCAGCTTGTGCACTTGCCTTGAAAGTCTGGTGTTTCTTTGAGTAGAAACTGGCAAGCAAGTCATTTTTTTATTTTTTATCTAAATCGAGGAAACGATGATGCATCGCCATCCTGCATCATTTACCTTCCACTTTCCTTTCCTTGGATTCCAGCCCTCTCCTCTTGTGTGATATTAGGTTTCTGTTCACGCCATCTTCTGTGCAGCGGATTGATCTTTTCTAGAGGCTCTTTTTCGCCCAAAGTCCAAATGCAGTTTTGTTTTCAGCTGTTCCCCCAGGTTTCTTATTACGTCTTGAGTGTCATAGTGAAAATTAGACTCAACATTAGAGTATAGAAATCCTTCAACTCCAAAGAAAATGGATTATTTGATGTTAAGCTCTTGATTCATGTGTGGGGTTTGTGACAGCAAATAACGTTTCTGCCGACCTCCAGTGATACGTGACCTTTGGCGTGTCCGTCTGCGTGAGCGGTCCAACAAAAGCTTGCTTGTTTTAGCAAACAAGATGGTGTCAGCGTGACCAAACAGAGAGCCTTTGTAGAAAAACTCTACATACAATCAGTGGACAGAAGCCAAACCAAACCATTAATGTTCTTACCATGTCCTCATGCTCCGACCCTGAAAGTAAATGACCACCAGTGTAGCATTTTTGTTAGGTGTTTTTATGTCCTCAGTGTTTAATGAGGTCAGAACTACAGAAAACAGCCTGTTTTTCTTGGGTAAAACATTTTGCGTGCCCACGACCTGCATTAATGGTCGCACACAGCCGTGCACGCCCTCGCAGAAGTACTTAAGTGTTTCTGTTTCACGTCTCCTAAGAGTCGGGCCCAACGTGGCAGGTGTTAGGTGACCCTGAGCATGCCTGTCACAACCAGCACACACATGAGAGCACAGGTGGGCCCGGTGATGGATGGATGACGTCTCCAAAAACCTGAGCAGTGTTTCCACAAGTCTCTGACAAGCTTCTCGTCTCCAGCTCTGACTGCTCTCACACACTTTAGTGCACTGAACTAGTCCGCCAGCCCATGCCTTTATTGGTTTTGAGCATCAGAATTGTTTCTGTAGAGCTTTTACATGACGTTTACTTATGTTGTTTAGTCAACAATTTCCTGCGGGATCAGTAAAGTTCTATCTTATCTCATCCTATTTGTCAAATGCAGGTTAACACAAGGTCAACAGTGCAATGAAATGTTCAGGATGAGAAGAACCGATTTGACTCGCCATAAACTAATAAACAAACAAACAAGAAATACTAAGCCATGCAATAAGACTAAAGTACCAAAAAAAAAAAAGAAAAAGATATATAATATTTACAAGGTACAAAAGAAATGTAGTAAACAACAACATTGTAGAATATAACAGCACAAGTACCGGTAGGATGAATTCATATGATTAAGTATTTCACAGGCAGTAATATAAGCTTAAATGCACATAATATATATTGCACATACATATATTGTACTTTGTACATAGTGCACAAATGTAATTTGTTACCCAGCAGTGTGAAGGGATATGTTTCTCACTGATGAGACTGAAACAAATGAGATGGAGTCCTCATATCATGAGAGACTGTGGTAAAGGAAACACCCTTTCAATTTTATTTATGTAGCAAATTATTTCACTTATTTTGACCTTGAGGAGAGTCTGCCAGTGGTCGAGCCATCAAAGGGATGATAACAAAGATTGTCGCCTGGGCTCGCACATCGTCCTCTGCACGTTGCTGAGGCCTCAACGAGACCTGTGCCCACATTTGTTTAATAAAGATCCTGAAACTCCACACTCGATCTTTCTCCCCATCTCTCCTCGTCTTCATCACATACATCACTAGCTGCACCCTGCAGGTTGTTGGACCAACGACAGTTTGATTTCTGCTGGTCTCTGTCTCACGGTCTTCTTTCTGAGCCACAGCTGTTCACAACCTTTTTTTTTTTTTTTTTTGTCTTTTATTGATTAAAGTAAATTCCTTAGTGGACAAGCTCGCTGGCAGCGTTTCACTTTGGTCTGAAACATCTATTACTTCAACCGGTTCGGCTCAGATGGAGTAACTCGTTTTACGGCTTCTTTTAGTTCAACGCTGAGAAATATTCTGATTTTGTTCAAACGTTAAAATTTTTTTTTAAATGATTTGTATAAAATAAAGAGTTATCATTTTGGCAGATTTCTGGAAATAGGTTCAAAAGAATTAATCTACATATTTTCTTTATTTTAAATAATTAGATTTTGATTATAGCGTGCCTTTTCCTATTCTTTTATATTTGACAACATTTTAGACATGTTGCATTATTTTTTTTTCCAAACAGCCCAGTTTTGATAGTTTTTTTAGTATCTTTTCAACACTCGTAAACATGTGATAAAACAAACTCGAGTTTAGTATTTTCTCAAGCTATCCCAAACTTTGGCAAGTTCAGAGAGCTTCTATTGCAGGGCCTTTCAGTCACAAAGAACTTTGAGCGTTTTATGTTCATGTTCTCGTCCTTCACCACACTTTTTCCATTTCCATATATTCCTCTCACATGTTTTCATCTTGTCATCAAGCTGAAACACAAGCTGGGATTTGAATTAATTGATTCTTCAAGTGAAGTCAAAGCTTTTGACGCCCAGAGATTAGCACAGATATATATTTTTTTTACATACAAATAATCTGACTGCTCCCTCCAGTGTTTAAATCTCATCCAAATTTGCAGATTAATTTCAGTGACTTTCCTTTTACGTTGCTTTTTTCCTCTTTTCTTGTCCAGGTTATGGAAATCTAGGAGCTGGAGGAGGTGGGTATTTGACGCTTGACCCTCGACTCGGTGCTACATCGTCAGCTCAGACAGTTTTCTTTAATTCATTGTGTCTTGTAGGTGTTTACGGTGGATATGGTGCTGGCGGTGGGGGCTTTTACCCCGGAGCTGGACAGAAAGCTGCCAAAAGAGGTACAACTTGAACAGAAATAAGACACTGGTTTCCCATAAAGGAGAGGAGTCAGTTATTGGTTCAGCATTCCTGCACTGTCCGTGCATAAATCTCAGTGGGTTTAATGAAACATGGAGGTTATTAAACAGAAAGATGACTGTTTGTTATTGGAACCAGACACCGTTTATGCTTTGCTCGCTTCTTTTCTGTTTGTTTTTATTGCTGCGGCGGTATTTTGTCTAATTCTTCTCGCAGCTGGGGAATTTGACGCATAAATATTATCAAAATTAATAGACTGAGATGTCTTTTGGGGTGGGGGGGGGGGGGGTGCCAATGTTGTGAAACCCTTCTGGCAAGATGAAACATTTTAAAGTGTTTCAGGACCAGAAACATTGTCGCCCTCTAACCCTGAGTGAGCCGTGGTCCTGCTCCACTCACGGCCGTTTCTGTTTGCTGGTTTATAGAAGTGAATGCAGTTGGAATAGATATTCATCCAGTTCGATGCCCGGCTCAGATCGGGTGCAGTTGTTCGCCTCAGCGGTGCAGAATCGACAGGAACAAGTGGGGGGACACGTTGGTCGCTTGAAACCAGTGATGCTGACATCCAGCTGCAGCTCCGAGCTGCAGGAGGCCTTCTGGTCCTTGGACAAGCTGCTGCACAGGCTTCAGACCGCGCTGACAGACCCATGCTCAGACTCATGATAAATCTACAAGCTTGCATGTTATGAGAAAGCCAAAATGAATGTTTTGCATTAATGGTAGCTCCGTTTGCAAAAACACTTTTTGGCAGGCACGCAGATTTTTATCGTCCACTTGTAAACCTTAGACAGTTTGAACCTCAGCAGAGCCCAGTTTGACCTTAAAATCTGGGCCGTCTGTGCTCATCATTTGATTTAAATTAGACCGGCTGATTAAATCTGAGCTCAGGGGGCCTCAATCATGTCCAGGACTGTAAAATGGCAAGGAGCCTGCGCTTAAGTATTGGTTGGCAGGGACAAGACATCAGTCCCTGGAATCAGTCAATGTTTCTTTCATGACACTTAAAATAACAACTCGTTTCTTTGAAACAGCACAGATTTAAAAAAAATTTTGAAAAAAAAAAAAAAAAAACATTCCTTTGCCAAACTTTGCCTCACCAAGTCTTCCAGACCGCATATTTACAGGAGGTGCGCAACGTCTGCCTAAGTGTTGGGAATTAAAAAAAAAAAAAAGGAAATTTCAATAAAGATTAAAGTAAGCAAATGTTTTAACGTGCTGCAAAGCTCCCGTCCAAGTGGACCTGATAGCTTGTTTCCTGTGTCAAGAGAAAGCTAAAGCAGGGAGGTAAACGAAAGGCCTGCTGCTTCTGATCAAACATCAACCGTGGAGCGCTGACAGACTGGTGGGCTCAGATCTCACCAGAAACCAGTTAGTGGCTCTGAAACACCTGCTGTTCAGGATCAGCCCTACTGGTCAGAGCTGAAGCATCCCCCTGCATGTTAACACCTGTGATCTTTGTACACACTTATAGTGCCCGGAACCATAGGAGGACCTGACGGCACCGGAACTGGACTTACGTGGAATGGACGAGGCAAGACTTCATCATCTCTTGTCCTTCAAATTTTACTTTCATCCCAACGCTCGCACTATCTCAGTTTCATGATGATCATATTTATTTAAAAGAAAGTACATTTTATTTTTAAAAAGTGCATTTCCTAATTTAACTCATAAGGCAGTTGTTTTGACTTTTGGCATCCTCTGCAAGTATAAATTATAATTAGGATCCTTTTCACCTCAAAACCTTTACAAGAAATACTTTTTTTTGTTTGCCCAGCAGGGCATTTGTCAAAGTCCTTTTAATGAGCCGAATAACAGTAAATGGTTTTATTTTTATTGTTTTTTTATTTTTATTTTACAGCACCTGTTATTCCTCAGACAGGCCTTCCAAGAGGGACGGCAGGGAAAAAAGCGTCCAAAGTGCCAGGTGTGGTAGACTCAACAATAAACTCAGGAGGCCGACGACAGACAGAACGCAGAGTTTGAGGCAGCTGAGCCACGTTAAAGACAAGTTCTTATTTAATCTGAAAAGTGTTTCGTCTGGCACTGATCAGCAGAATATTCTAAATTGCTAATAAAATAATGACAACATTCTGTAGATTTTATACAGCATGCTTCATGCCCTAGTTTGGCTTCATAATGTTTGATTTAAAAAATATATAAACTAGAAAGAAGTATATTTTTTAGACAGCATTCAGCAGTTTAAAGAGCTCTTTTGAGTTTTGATTCTACTACTTTACTGACACCTTGTGGTTTTTAAAGTTGTATGTTAAAATTCTAAAACTCCTAAATGTGAGTGTGATGTTTCTACTTATACACTAGAACAACAGAAAGTAAAATAAAATGAGAAGCAAATTTTAAGGTTTAGTCTCTATAGTCTGATAATTATTTCATGGGAATTTTCTTTTTGTAGCATTACTATTAGCTTCAAAAAGAGTTTCACGAATAATGCACAACATAAATGTTTAATTAATTTAAAGAGAGCATGTAAGTTTGTGCCTCTTATTGTTGGAAAACAGCAAGAAATGCATAATATGATTTTTAAACCTGAGATATTTAGCATAAAAACACAACAGCAAAAACAGGAATGTGATGCAAACATTTGGTACAAAACAAAAAAACGAAAAAAAAGAGGGCCCTTTAGCTTCTCCTTTCTGCAAGGTTTACTATCGTGCGAGCAACTCAAATAAAAATTATTTGGCAAAAAATAATTATGCTGAATGCCCATCCTGACGCATCCCAGAACCGAACCTGAAACCTCAGGATTATGAGACAGGACTACTGCAGTTCCTAACATTTCTTTCAGTGTAAAGCCATAAAACATAAGGTTTTCTGAGGACTCTGCTGAAGTAAAGCGGATGCAGAACAAGATTAACTGTAGAAAGCTTCCTCCTCTGATGAAGATACAATTAACTGTGGCATCAATTAAGGAAACATTAGACCAGTAAATAAGTTTACAAATATCTTAATTCACTTTGACAGCTTTTTACTTGACAGATGTTACGTTGTCAGATCAACATTTTTATGCACACGTTTGTAAAAACTAACAGAACATGCTTTCACATTTCTTTTTGTGAAGAAAATAACCCTTTGTCCTCTGGTTTGGACGTTTCAGGTGCGGGTATCCCCGGACTTGTGCCAGGACAAGGTGTGTGATCTGTCTGATGAATTATTTGTTGCAAAGCGTCTTACTTTCACTGTGCAATTAGTGTTTGTGCACTGCTTTAGTGCTTTTGTTGCACGTAATTCTTTCCTGTTGCTTGTGACACCTGCAGGGTTCAGTGGACGTGGAGTTTTGCCAGGAGTAGCCACTGGAACTGACTTAAACCCCAAATCAAGTACGCATTTTATTTTGTTTGCATGTTTGTTAGTTCCCCCCACCTCACCCCCATTAGTTAATTAAAAAGTAAAAAAGTGAGCGTTACACAAAAGAAATGTTCTTAAACTTGAGCTTCATGGAGGAGCAAAATTAAAATTTAAAACGGCAAAAACATTATTATTACCGGTGTTATTATAACGTGTATTCATTTTTAAAAACAAAACAATTCTATATACAATAAGAAATACAATCACAAATAAAATGAAAGGCAGCAGAAAGAAGAAAAATCTCATAATATCTGCCTCTTTTTAACCAAAAAAAAAAAAAATTCAAACAATAATAATCTTCAAATATCAAAAACAAAATAAATAACTCCTTCTCGAGCAACAGTTCATACAAATACATGTACACATTCAGCTATTTTTTTTTTTTTTAACAAATCAACTTTAATCATTCTCTTAAACATACACATTGATCTGGCATTTTTAACATCATTCTTCAGCTTATTCCATAATCTAATTCCTTGGATTGAAGTAGACTGTCCCTTCAAACTACAGTATTCTAAAAACATAACTACAGGGTCACAGATTTTTACAATAGTAAAATAAAATGTTGTTGATTTTTTAGTTTTTTTTTTTTTTTTTTTTCTAAACATGAGGTTTTAACCAACAGTTTGATGTGTGGATATTATTATGGTCAATGTTCACACTAAAATGCACATTTTCTCTTGTTTTTGACTGGATTTCATTTCTTTTCTCTCTTTAGTTGGAGCACAACAAGGAAATCAAGGTGCAGGTTAACTTTGCTGATATTTTTTGTTTGTTTACAAAAAATTTTAGATAACCATAAAATTATTAAGGTTAATTGATGAGGAACTAAACAGATATTTGGTCATAGGAGGTCCTGGGTTTGGTGGTCTGATGCAGCCAGGGGTCTTCCATGGTTATCCGCTCAAATCCCCCAAACTTCAGGGTGAGTCTTTACAGCAAACTTGTCATGTAGAGGTTTTGTAAGATACTGCATTTCATCGTTACTGATCTTTATCAACATTAAAGTGTCTGTGACATACAATTTCTACGAAAAAAAGTGGATGAAGAACATTAATATTTAAGAAATTGGCATATTGCACAGGATTTTACCCATTTTGTCACATAACTGGCATAATTGCAGATGAATTTGATGCAGTCAGAGGGAAACAGGAAGTGACATCAAAGGGGAACTTTTTAAATTATTTGAACTTTGACTCTTCATTCTTTCTGATATTGACTCAAAATATTCCAAGGAAGCGTTCTGTGATAGTCCTGTAGGAATGTTTACATGCAGGTGTCCCCCTTTGTCATCAGTTCTTTTCACTGCACTTGCAAATATCTCAAACTCCTCCAACACGATAAGGTGGCGATTCCAATCATAGTATTAAGAGGTATGGAGCAATTTATGAATTTACATCAGCAGTTGCAGAGAAACCAGCTGGTTGATTAGAAACAACATTTCAGTTTGGTTTTCTTCAAAATGGGCCAGAGTTCAAGGACTCAATTTGGTTTTGATTAATCAAATAGTTTCAGCGATGGGAACTCCTGAGCAGACTCTTTGACTTTTTGTTATGGTTTTGAAAGACAAATATTTTCAGAACAAAAATGTATACAATAATTGTTAGGTTTATTCTAAAGACCAGGCGTAACTTCAAAATCCACCTTTTATCTAAATACTTTGTAGTTTAAGCAGCCATGTGAGTCACTAACCATCTGCAGATGTTTTTTATTCCTGTTATTTTAGCATTTCCCTGTGCATGAATGTGCTTAAGAATTATTTAATCGTTTTTTATCTTTTTTTTTTTTTATCTTTAGGAGTTTATGGAGCTAAACCTGGAGGGGCAAAACTTCCATTTGGTATTGACATTTTCATTTTTAGAATTTTAAATAAGAATTGAAACCAGTAGAAAACTTGCCATTAACATCAAGTCCACAATAATGTTTGTTTCAGGTTACGGGGGCTTTGGCACTGGTGGAGCTGGACTTCCAGGAGGAATAGGAGGTTCTGGGTCAAGGCCTGGTTATCCTGTTGGAACTGGTAGGTGTATTATTATTATTTAAGTACTGGTTAATTATGTGAAGCGAAAAGCACTAAAAACTGCTTTTCTCTCTTTTTACATTTTGCAGGTGTAGGATCAGGGGGCATCTCACCAGGTGAACCTGCCAAATGTGGTAAAACAGAGAATATTTGGGAAAATATTGTTTTTTTTTAAATCAAGAAAACCATTTTAAAGATTGCATGACAACAGAAACCACAATACAAGACTTAAGCTCGGGTTTGCTGCTTCAGGTGCTGGTGGAGGTGTTGGTGCCATTGGAGGACTTGGTGGTGTTGGTGGTGTTGGAGGAGTTGGAGGTGTTGGAGGTGTTGGTGCCACTGGGGGACTTGGAGGTGGCGGCCTTGGAGGAGTTGGTGGTGTTGGAGGCATTGGTGGCGGACTGTACCCAGGGCAGGTGCAAGGAGGTAAAGTCATTGACAAAGAACAATAAACACAAATTTATTGAACTAGATAGTTTCTGAATAGAACCATAGCTACAGTGCCATGAAATGAGGCAGAAAATTATTTGTTAAATGTGACCTGTGTTGTTAAAATGTCAGAATGAACAGGCTGCAGTGCAAAAAAAGTATTTATTTGTGGCCAAAATGAGATTAGCATATAAAAAAAAGTCTATAAAGACATCATTTAACAATACTGATATTTATAATAACATAAAGTCTTATTAATCTACCTTTAAATCAAGTCTTTTTAAACAGGTTCAGAAATAATTATTTGTCTTATAACCCTTATTGTTTTAAAGTTGACCATTTTCGCTGTGTATAATGTCTGGCATCTTTGTGAATCTTGGGGAATCCCCTTTTTATACATCCACCAAAGGTGGGATGTATTAATACATATACATACATATACATACACCCATAAACTTTCTTGTCTCAGACCCATAACTCCTGATCCTCTCAAGATAATTTCACAAAACTTCATACACGTATGCATCATCACTGAATGGAGTGTGGTATACATTTGTCACTACCCCAGCTCCAAGGTCACAAATCAAGGTGAAATGTATTTGCCTGTCTGGGCCATTGCTATAAATTGCTGCATACCATTTGTTGACAGGCGTTTAATGAGCCATGTGCATTGCTCTTGTTATAGGCTGGAATTCTTGACATCATTCTAGTCCAATAAAAATCAGATTTTCAAACCTACAGTCTTTCAAACAAGCTTGTTGTCAATCTATGGTATAAATTTCCAGATTTCAACAAACTCATCATTTTGAAGCTTTTGAGAAGGAGAATTAAAAAATAATAACTTAATACTGTATAGGGGGAAAAAATCCTCGTTGTGACTCATTTTGCCAGCACAGGTCCCTATAAGTCAGATATGAAAACTTATTTTTATCTTTGGTTCTTAGATTCTCTGTTAGTTTATGCATTCTCACAGATATGCATGTTTTAACTTCAGGTTTTGGAGCTGGGTCCAAGGCTGCCAAATATGGTGAGAAGAGTTTTCAAAATAAAGCTGTTATGAGGTTGTTGTTTTTTACCACAACATACAATTCATCATAAAAGGAGAAAACAGTAACTCATCTATAATGAATTGTATGATAATTGCACCAATTCTTATGTTTGTTTGTTTTTTTTTCTGGACAGGAGGAGTCCCCGGAGTTCTGCCAGGAGGTGCACCGATTGCAGTTCCAGGAGGAGGAGCACAGTTACCAGGAGGATATTATCAAGCAGCCAAAGCTGCTAAATATGGTACGGTGTATAACTTCATCTCATACCCTGGTCACGGAAAGAAACAATTACAGAAACAGTTTTATTCCTCATGCACTTTTCGTCTTTTCTAATGGTTACAGCGGTTATTTGCAGTTTGCACATTATGTTAGGACTGGGTTGTCTGGATTCATCAGCATCAGTGCTTAGGTTAGGGAACACAATATACTACATAACCCTCATTAGCTAGACTCTTTTGAACAGCACAGAGAAGAAGAATGGCAGAAAAGTTTTCAATATCTTAACATCAATTAAGTGTTTTAGTACTAGTCTCGGTCCAATGTCACTCATTAGTAAACTTTCAT